>JAJJWW010003138.1:600000-1027032 GCA_023531295.1 Papaver armeniacum | reverse complement strand
GTCATTAGATCAAACCACACCAAGACCATAAAACCTTTTAATTAAAACTCATTTTCTCCAACAATGAGTTCGTTGAGGCTTATGATGGGTCGTGGATGGAATGTCATGGACCAATACTTATATGACATATCACGTAAAAACGACTCGGAGAAGAAAGTGTGGGGCATTTAGCATTTTTTCTTCCAACCAAACCGCAAATAAACTCTTGGTATGCATTTAAATAGACCTTTTTAGTCTATTATTAATTGCATGCCTTGGAATTCTACCTAAAATCGGGATGGAGTTGTTAATTATGATGCTAGTAGATACAGTGTACTCGAGCAACCTGTTCAATTTATTTATATTTGAGGGATAGGGTGCGATGTGTACCCGAATCTTTCTATGAGATGAGCATTTACGATCAAATGAGTACACATTTTTTTTTCTAATAATTTATTTAGAATAACTATACGGTATTTAAAAATGCTGAAGAAATTAAAAATGTTGTTTTTCAACTAAATGTTGATAGTGCACCAGGTCCAAAAGGATTTCCAGGTTTTTCTAAAGATTTTCTTTGGAAATTATTGGTGAAGGAGTTACTCAAGCAATCCAATACTACTGGAAACATGGTTTTATCCCTAAAGGTTTGAACTCTAGTTTCCTTTTTGTTCGTCCAAAAGTAAGATGTGCAAGAAAGCCTTGTCAGTTCAGACCAAGTGGATTAAGTAATTTTAGTTTCAAATTTTGTATTTCTAGAATAAGAATTGTAATGGATAAAATTGTGTCAATACAACAAGGTGAATTCATAAAAGAGAGATGTATTCAAGAACAAATTGTGTTAGCTTCTGAACTTATCAATGAATTGGATACAAAAGGATAGGAGGTAAATGTGGGATTAAATCTAGATATCACTCAAGCATTTGACTCCTTGAGTTGGGAGTTTTTATTCGCATCAATGAGAAAACTTGGTTTTTCAGTGAATTGTATTAAATGGATTAAAATGCTTCTTTCTTCAGCAAGATTATCAATACTTGTTAATGGAGGACCAGTTGGATTCTTTCAAGTTGCAAGAGGGTTAAAACAAGGTGACCTAGGGTCATCTATTTTGTGATAGCATCAGATGTGTTGAGTAGATGTCTTAGTAAGATGGTACATGAAAACAAGCTAATTCCAATGGTCAACAGAAAAGGCATCCAGACATCCCACATTTTCTTTGGAGATGATGTATTTCTGTCCTTCAATGGACATAAGAAGAATATTAAAAGAATAATAAAATGGTTAAGTGATTATCAAATATCTTCAGACCAAGTGATAAATCAGCAGAAGAGCAAAGTTTTTGTTGTGGGAGTTATAGAAATGAGGAGGAATCAAATTGCATTTATATTTCAGATGACTGATCTCTCCAATTTTTCGGATAAATATCTTGGAGTGATTTTAAAACATGGAGGATTCAAATTAAGTCATGTTTGGGAGTTTGTGAAAATGTCCCAAAACAGGCTTGCTAGTTGGAAAGGAGCATTACTAGCATTTCAAGAAAGAATCACTCTGGTAAAGACAATATTATACATCATACCAATTTATGACATATCTCTGTATAAATGGACAATAAAGGTTATATAAGAGCATGTGAGAGGATCATAAGAAATTTCATTTGGTCAGGGGAAATTGTCAATTTTCAATGGAAAAAACATGTGCACCATTGGAAAAAGGAGGATTAGGGATAAAAAAAATTTGATGGTTATAAACAAGGAATTATTGATGAAGTTACTACAGAAAATTCAAAACTTAAATGCAAAATGTGCTTTGTTTATGCGAGCATAATTTCAAAAAATTAAATGGTGAATGGATAACTGGTTATAAAAAATCTTTTATTTGACATGTGATAAGATGGGTGATTGATAAAGTGAAACAGAAAACAAGGTGGATGGTAGGGAATGGTAAGGATATATTAGTTTGGCATGATGCATGGATTAAAGATAAGCTATTAAGTGAAATATATCTAGAGGACGAGTATACATATATAACACAAACACACATGATGAAGGTTGCTGATTTTTATAGTAGAAGAAGAAAACTCGCCAACTGTATTCAAGAGATGGTGTATCCACTAATAACCCGACCAATATATACGAAAATTAATTATAATAATCAATCAAACAATAAGCTGGAAACAAAACTAGTACCATTAGATAGATCTCGAAAAGTTATGTGAAATGAACTTATTATCTTTATCAGAGGACATTTGTATCATAACTTCGAAATAATACTACGGTGATATGTTTCTCCCCTTAGTCAACTAGAAATAACCCGTGCCGTAACGACACGACACGAGACGAAATAATTTTTGATTATAATGATTTTAATAAGTACCACACACTATAAGGTTTAATTCAACCATGAGAGTTTATTGACATGAAATCTTTATCCAAATAATTATAATTTCAGTTACACTTAAATAATAGTTTAATAATTTCTCACGACATTCTTAGACTTAAAATAACAGTTTTTGATGAAAATTCCTCGTTGATCGATCTTTGAAGGAAGAAATTTGGATTTCTCCGTTATGGTAATGAACTTAGAGAGTGCATAAGAGTCCTACGTAATGGATAAATGGCCCGAACTTCCATATAAGATTCTTAGGGACGATGGTGTGCATGGTATCCCCATGTGTTGGGTGTCAAAATTGATTATCGGGAAAATAGGTGGATTATCGCGCCAATCAAAACCAAAGAAATGTGTTTAGAAAATGAATAATACGACCTCAAAGTAGTTTGTTAGAGGTGTCACTATGTGCGCCCACAAGATATACATGAGTGGCGGAAGCACAGGTTGACTAAACCTGGCTTAGCCCCCACCCACACACACACACCACCTTTTTTTTTTAGTAAAACCTCACTAAGTTAGTGCACCATGTTAATCAATTTAGTCCACCAGTCCAACTGTTTAGCCCACTAAGACGAAATTATACTCCCAAAATCTGTTGGTGGTTGCATAGAAAGAGAAAAGAAGGGAGAGAGAGTTCACCTGAATCACTCTAACTGTGTTGTAGAGTTTGCTTTGTGGTTGTGGTTAATAGATGGAAAAGCTTTGTCATAGGTTTTGATAAGTTTTTATCAAGGAAAACTCTTACCTCGGTAGGTTTTGATAAGTTTTTATCAAGGAAAACTCTTACCTCGGTAGGTTTTGATAAGTTTTTATCAAGTAAAAACACCTATGAAAAGACAACTACATCTGCAACTCCTTTAGGTTCAATGGTTCAAGAACATACAGCAACAGTTCATCAAAATGGTGGTGCAAAGGTTCAAGAATTGTCGAAGCATATTACTCAATATAGTCCTGAATGGGAACAAGCTATTGTGATTGAATCCTCACATCATGTGGGTTCGTGGAATCTCCTTAGCAAGGATATTTCTACCAGATTTTCTCTGGCTTCAGATTTTGATGTTTTCCCCTTTGAAGAAAGGAAAGCATTTTTCTTTACATCATTGGAGCATAAGAAGATTTTATTGGATATGGGTATGTGGTCCTTTGAAGGTGCAACAATTAGGCTCTGTCCATGGTGGTCATCAGTAAACTCAATTCCTACATCATCCATTCATTCAGAAGGACATTGGATCGATGTAATATGGGTTCCGTTTAATCTTTGGGGCATGGAGATTTTTCACAGAATTGGAGTTCTATTTGGGGGCTTGTTTGAAGTACATTCTTCTACTTTATCATGGGAGGATGCTTCAGCCATTCATATGAAAGTCCATAATTTTCAGAAACAAGATTCTTCTTTTATCTTTCACTTCGATGGTAAAAGCTTTCAGATAAAGATTAGTTCAACTAATTTTGTTAATGGAAATCCGGATCATACTTTCAAAAGAATTAGGGTTACAACTAATGTTTCTACAATTGCGGATATGGAGGGTTCTTCAAGGCAAGTTTCGGAGAAGAATAATTCTTCATTCCATTTTGGGAGTTCAAATCAGCAACAATCTCGGTCACTGGCTATTATTGGGCATGATTCAAGGAAGGAAAAATTTTCGCGCGTTGAACAAGGTAACAGATTTTCTTTTGACTTCACAAAGATTAATTTAAATCCAAGTATTACCGTTGAACCAAAAAGAAAGGCTAGATGCATTGAAATTTTGGATTCGGGCACCTCAGATTCAAATCACAATAATAAGTTTATTCCTCTGTTAAGGGCACCACCAAATTCTAATTCAAATTCAAACTCAGCATCGATGGAATCAAGCAATAACTTTTCAACGGCTTTATCTCCAAATGTCATTACTGATGAACAAGTTGATGATTCACTCAAAGAAGCAGTCTCAATTCCTTATCTTCAAAGAATGGACGCAACTGGCAATCTAGAAGTAACACAAGAGGTGATCCGTACTAGTAATCTTTCTTCTTCTGAGAAACAATGGAATCAGGTCAAGAATACTATTGATCCAATTCTTAGGCACAAGTTTGAGAACATTGTCACTCAGATGATTCAATTAGGGCCAAAATTGGGTCTATTTTTAATGGAAGTGAAGACTAGAATGTGTATTCAATGGTGGATACAATGCAGACGCATTTGAAGAATTTTAAAGCGGAGAAAGGTAAATCTATCTGATTTTCCTTTTCTATTTCTTTATGGGTATTATGTTTCTTATGGATTTCAAAATAATATGCTGGAATGTGAGAGGCATGAATGAACTCAATCGTAGAGATATTATCAAAAAGAAGACCAGGGATTGCAAGCCTCGCATTTTACTATTGCAAGAAACTAAAATCCGACAGTGTAATGATTTGTTAGTTTGGCAAAGTTGGGGAAATAGAAGTGTGCAATGGTTAGATGCTCCTTCAGAAGGAAGTTCAGGGGGAATTTTATGCTGCTGGGATGATTCTAAAATTAGAGTTTTGGATTCTCTGGTAGGGCATTACTCAGTTACTTTAAGATGTCAGATGCTTGATTCTAATTTTGAGTGGGTTTTCACTGGTATTTATGCACCCAATGCAAATAACACTAGTGAACTGAAGTTATTCTAAAGAGAAATTGAAGAAGTAAGAAGCTATTGGTTATTACCTTGGGTCATTGGTGGAGACTTTAATGAAATCAGATTTTCTCATGAAAGGTCTTCTGGAGGTGAGAAATCAGCTGGTATGAGAAGATTCAACAACTTTATTTCCAGTCATGAATTAATTGATTTGCCTCTTATTGGAGCTTCTTTTACTTGGACAAATAATCAAGTTCAAAGTATAATAAGTAGATTAGACAGAATCTTAATTTCTTTAGATTGGGAGCTGCAATTTCCAAGAGTTGTTCAACAAGCTTTATCAAGACCTTGCTCTGATCATAATCCTATTTCCCTCATCTGTGAAGGTGTGAAAACAGGTCCAGGTCCATTTAGATGTGAGTCTTATTGGTTTTCTCATCCTGATTTTGTAAATTTTATCAGTATTACTTGGTCTTCTCTTGTTGTTTCAGGTAGAGCTGGTATTTCTATTTGCAAAAAATTACAGTTACTGAAACCAATTTTAAATCTATGGAGCAAACAAGAATTTGGTCAGATGGATAGAAGAATTGAAGAATTAGAAGACACATTTGTTTCTTTGGATGCTGAGGAGAATTCCAACAATGGTTTAACTGAGGAGCAATGGAATATAAGACTTCAACCAAGAAAAGATTATGGTAGTCTAACAATTATAAAAGCGGAAAAATGGAGATCCAGAGCTAGAGTAACGTATATGCAAAATCATGATGCTAATACTAAATTTTTTCACAGGCTAGCTTCGACGGAAGAAGGAGAAATTTTATAGGGGCTATTAAAGTCAAAGATGAAATCACTATGGACCAAACTGAAATAAAGGAGGGTATTCTTGATTTTTTCAAAGGCATTTTTATGACTCAATCAAGTAGAACTGTTTCAATGGATTATATGCATTTCAACAGAATCACAGAAGAAATGAGAGTAACTCTTGAAGCTGAAGTTACTGAAGAAGAATGTTTAGCTGCCATGAAAAGACTTGGACAATCAAAGGCACCAGGCCCAGATGGTTTTCCAAGTAAGTTTCTATGTTCTTTGTTGGGATATTCTCAAAAATGATATTATGGAAGTGTTCAAAGAATTGCAGGAGAATAATTTTTTGGATTGGAGGCTGAAAAACACTTTCATTGTTTTGATTCCAAAGAAGGACACTATTGAAGAAATTAAGGACTTAAGACCAATTAGTTTGGTTCATGGCATTTACAAGATTATTTCTAAAGTTTTGGCAGATAGATTTAAAGAAGTTCTCCCAGATATCATTTCTTCTCATCAAACTGCTTTCATAAAAAAAAAGACAAATCTTGGATGGTGTTCTAATTGCAAATGAATTAATTGATTCTAGAGAAAGAAGTGGAAGGGCAGGCATTTTGATTAAAGTGGATTTTGAAAAAGCTTTTGATCATGTTAATTGGGATTTCTTAGATGAGATTCTTGACCTTATGGGTTTTGGAGATAATTGGAGAAAATGGGTTAGATGTTGTGTTTAATTTGTAAAATTCTCAGTTTTTGTAAATGGTTCTGCTACAGGTTTCTTTACTTCCAAAAAAGGAATTAGACAAGGAGATCCCCTATTTCCTTTTTTTTGTTTCTTCTATTTGGAGAAGCCTTATCTTTTATGATTCAGAGAGCACAAGAAGAGGGACTTATTTCTGGTTTTCAAGCTACAACAAGAGGAAAGATTATAAGTCATTTGCAATTTGCAGATGACACTCTTATTTTCCTTGATGCAGATGTCAATCAGGTAAACAATTTGAGACTTATTCTTCTTTCTTTTGAGCATCTTACAGGCTTGAAGATCAATTTTGCCGAGAGTAAAATTTTTGGTGTAGCTTTTGATGGTGATCTTAGTGAATTCTCTTCTATTCTATGTTGTTACTCTGGAGTTCTTCCAACAACTTATTTGGGTTTACCTATGGGTGATAGAAGTGGTGATGCGTGTCGTAACCACAACAAATTAATTAATATTTTTCCACCTAATTAACAAGTAATATAGTGTAGTCAAGTTCGTTCCCACGAGGAGCAAGAGATTTTTAGTTGTAAAAATTATCACAAAAGGGGGGTGTAAAGCAAAAGAAAGTAAATAAAGCAATTAAAAGTTAAAGTTGAAATCAATAAGAGAAAAGAGATCAAGGAATCCTTCTTCGTTCCAAAACAATGATTCAAGTTATTTTTTTCATCCACATGTTATTAGTCACAGATTATCACCAACCGTAGGTAAAGCGGCTAGATCGTGCTAAACCCTAAATCCCTTGTATCACGGGATACGAAGTTCTCGACTATCTGATTCTATTTACCAAACCACCTAGTAGTAGATCACTCAAGATGTAATTTAAATAAACGCATTAAGATTTATGAACTTATTAGGTTGATATTAGTAGTTAGACTCTTAGATCAAGGTCTACTTGCTAACGTTGTTTTCACATACAATTGCTCCACGGATTCCCTCCGCAAGGTCTCGTGTTTGCTACTTATGTAAATAGTCAAGAAACGATTACTTATCCCCTAACTTTCACTAGCTTTAGATCAAATTAACAAATCAATTTAGCGTGCACTCTAAACAATCTATCAATCAACCATGAATGTATAAATATTCCTATTAGTAAAAACAAACGATAATCATGTGAAAAACTTCAAGATAGAATTGAAAACAAAACTCAAATCATATGTCAAGAACTAGGAATTCATCCTCAATCAATAATAAAATTAGATACTCATGTTTTTGAAATTCACACAAATAATTAAAAGGAGAATTTTTCAAGTTCACACAAATAATTAAAAGAAGAATTTTGAAAAGCAAGCAAAAACACAAGTGTTGTGTGTGTGAGAGGTGTGTAAAAGTGTGTAGAGAACTTCTCTATTTATAGGCTTCAATATTCTCCAAATCTTCCAAGGAATAGAACCCTCATTCCATAATAATTCAATTTCCAAGTTCAAGTCTTTCTCAAATCTTCCATCTTCTCTTTCCAAATTTGAACCAAATTCTTCAAAGCCATGAGTCTAGATGATTTTAGAGAATTCTTCACAAATTAAGTCGCCGGAAAAGTCCTCAGGATTACCGGAAATTGGCCGGGAAAATCACTGCCGGTCATATGAAATTCTGTCGCCGGGAATGGAATATTTCGTCACATACCGTCAGAGTTAACGGTCAAATCAGTCAAACCGTCAGTCAATGGGTCAAGGCGAAAGAGTGAATCGGCCAAATGAGTCGACATCTTACTCGGCTAATCGGTCTTATTCAGTTGAGTTGGACCGATTCTTTGGATCATTCGTCGGACTCGTGCGAGTTAACTCGCCGAAATGGAGAATCGACCCGAGTCTCGGCTATTTACTGGACTTTCTCAGGCCAAGTTCAGGCCGATTAATGTCTTCAATTCCTGTAAAATTTCCTAAACATACATCTAAGAAGTTCAAACATCTGCTACTGCAATTCATTCACACTCCCAGTTATTCATCCCCAACAGCTTTAATTTCCACTACTGCATCTTGCAAACTCAATCAATATGTACAGTAGCAACACGGCTAAATCAACCACAAATCCATCTTCTAATTCATCAAATAAAACCAATAGCTTCATCTTCTGCTCTTAATTCAACAGAAGCTCAACATTTCTCCACTGCTTTCACGAATACAAACTCATCCTTTCTTATTGACTGTAACATCATTATTCTCGATCTCAGACCATCAACAACACCAACTCCCTCTATCGTTCACAACATACAGCAGACCTATCTCAATCTCCTTCACTGTTCAACATGACCCATTTCCGATTCACTTCCTTTTTCTCACCGGGTTCTCGATCTCACACAAATCCATCTCCTCAACCTCAACAGCAGCAGTGAGGTCTCGTTCAACTCAATGTCAAAACCCATCAGCATCTCAATTCACTAAATCTTGACCGCAATATATTTAGATCGAAACCCATTAAATCCATTTACAACACCATCATCTATCGCTGCCAGATTCAATCCTGAATCAAACCCTAACTTGAATTCATAAACCGATTTCTTGATCTCTCTGCTCTCGATTTCAACAGCAAACACAATCAATTCGAACTCATCTCTCGTTCTTGATTCGATTTCAAAATTTCAAACCATCATCAATCTTCTCTCTTAATTCTTCAACGATGCCTTCAATCCGTCTCTCAATTTCTTGGATTCAATAAATAAAGAATAAATGCTTTTCTCGCCTCTTTTCTCTTCTTTCAGATGCAAATAATGATTGAGAGGAAATGATTGAGAATAACTTCTCGAGCTAGGGTTATAGAAGTAGGGTTATTCAGTGTCTGGTCACCTTGATAAGGGCTACACAGCTAGCAGCCCCCTAACCATTGCTGGTTGTCTTTTAATACTCCTCCAAAAGAGAGTTACCCCTTAATCTTGACTGGGCTCCTGATAGTGATCGCCCATGAAATGACAATTTTGCCCTTTTGCTCAAATTGGGTGATTTCTTCTTCTTTTTGTTCGTGCGACTCCATAGTAGCTATAAAACTCAAAACAAGCGTAATGTACATAATTTACAAGAAAAATAGCAAAGAAAGCATAAACAATAGATATAAATAGGATGTATTCTACACCCTATCAAATTCCCCCACACTTTGCTAGTCCTCGAGCAAATCAAACTAAAACTTACAACTTCAAAGCGTTCCCAAATGTCCCAAGCATCAAAGAGTTATGAGGACATAGAGTTTACGCATGCTAGTAATAAGAAGTTAGAAATACTAAAGAACATATTCTCATTCTTAAATGTTGAGTGAGAAATAACGACACCATAATGAGAGAATGCGTGTTTGAGAAGCGATCAATAAGCATTTCGCCTCGACTTCTGCCTCACCAAAAAGGATTTTATGATAATTGCACTCAAAAATACGGCTTTTTTATGGGTCTCACATATGTGCAGGTAGGAATGAAGAGAGAATTCCTGCAACACGTTGAATGGTGGGAAGGACAACTTCCGAAATATTTTAAAAACCCACATATTTTCATATTTTGAAAAACCATTTTTCTGACGATCTCTAAGAAAGGAAATCAACCACTATTATCAAGGATGAGATTACTTACTCACCTTCACATCCGATCGCCAATTATGATAACACCACTCTCACGGCTTCCAATAGAAACGTCTTCCGCTCCTCGTCTTTATCTTTTTGGTCTTCGTCTTAGGCTTCAACTATTGATGATAAATTCTTGAATTTCGTAGATTCTTGATAATTTGTAACATTTTTCTTCAAAATCCATGTCGCTTGAAATTTCCTTATAGATTTTCCTTCCCCACGGATTATTAAATAAAAATAAAAACAATGATAAATTTTTCTCTTGTCTCATTTTTTTTATTATTATAATTTATGAAGACAAGAGAAATAAAATACAAAACAAAGTGAAAATAAAACAAACCATTGCCGTGGGAAAAGTACTTTACCGCTTGATTCTTCACAACTTGTATCGTCTTAAAATCATAAACTTCAATAATTCTCACCTTTTGATTTTCTTTGCTCTTATAAATAAGTCTTCACTTGTATGTATAATGATGCTCATCGTATTGTAAGTCCTCAACATATATGTAAAAATCTGCTCTTTGTATGTTGCTTTACTTGAATTTGAAATTTGGTCTTTTTCTCGTTCTGTTGCTTGTAAACCTTGAACGCGTTCAACTTCCCTTGTAAATTTTTATGTCGCTCCTTGTTGATGATGATGGTGTTTCTATGGACCTGTTGTTGTGGAGAGAATGGTGCTAACTGCAAATCGAACTACAAGAAGGAGGCTTTCATCTATAGACGTCACCCTTATGATTGACAGAATTAACATTCAAGAGATCAAAGAGTAGTGCTTCTATTGGTGGGAGGTTGGGTAGCTCACCATTCTACCCGGAATTAACGTAAGGTGACACACACTCAAAAGAAAGCTCTTTAGTCAGATACAAAGAAAATTTGGTCGGTGCCTCAAATGATATAAATACGAGTAGTCTCCACTAATGATTGATCAACAACTCTAATAATGCATTTCTACCTGCTCCTAATTTACATCACCGGCATGATTAAATTCATTATTTAACACTCTAACAAGTAAGAAATCCGAATGTAGTTCCCTAACACTTCCAAGTTCAGTTATGTCGGTCAGAATTCTCTATGTAAACATACCTAGAAGTATGCTAGTGAATCTAAAATCTCTAAAAGTTGGAGGTTTTATGTAAAACTTTTTTTAATTTTATAAAATACATGCTTAACCACTCCCCCACACTTAAACCTTACATTGTCCTCAATGTAATTGAATCGTCCTAGTAAAGTCAAGGTGGAAAATTTTAACATGATATGGAACAAGAAAAAATAAACAAAAATAAAAAGCAAAATGATAAGAAATACAAAACCTATGGGTTGCCTCCCATTAAGCGCTTGTTTTAAAGTCGACGGCCTGACTTAGCTCTTGCAAGATTCATTAGCCCGCATCAATCTCTTTCACGGAAAAACATGACTTCACATCACTAGGGTATCTCTTTGTCTCAAAGATATTGAAGTGGATGAGTGTACCATCAAACTCTATAGTCAAGGTATCATTTTGGACATCAATCTTTGTTCCTAGGCGGTGCTTAAGAATGGTCTACCCAATAGCAAAGGTGTAGACTTGGAAGAATTCTCATCATTCATGTCCAAGACATAGAAATTGGCCGCAAATACAAGCTTATTAACCTGCACCAAAACATTCTCAACAATCCCTTTCGGGTAAACACTAGATCGGTTAGCAAGTTCAAGAACTACCCAGGTCTCTTTAAGAGGACCAAGATTCAAAGAATCATAAATCGAGGAAGGCATAACATTAACCGATGCTCCCAAATATAGCAAAGCTCGAGTAAACCTTGTTTTACCAATTGTGCAAGGTATAGTGAAACTACCGGGGTCCTTTAATTTTGGTGGTAGTTTCTTGAGAATGAACGCCGAAGCATTCTCCCCCACACTCATGACTTCATTCCCTTTCAACCTTTTCTTCTTCATGCACAACTCCTTTAAGAACTTTGCACAACGAGGAATTTGACGAATAGCTTCAATGAGTGGAATATTGACTTGTACTTTCTTAAGGATGTCCCAAATATCCATGTATTCCAATTCTTTATTTGACTTAGCAAATCGGCTAGGAAACGGGGGTGGAGTTGTGAAAGTAGGAACCGTCTCCTTGGGTAGGTTGGTTGGGGATGTATTCTCCTTTGGTGCGGTTTCAATTTCCTCTTTGTCTTCGACTATCTCTTTATGCACTTCATCTTGTTGATTTGGTTGCTCCACTTGTTTCCCACTCCTCAAAGTAATCGCATTAACACTCTCTCTTGGATTAACAAATGGTTGTGAAGGAAGCTTTGTGGACGCTTGAGCTTTCAATAGGTTCATATCGGTCGCCAATTGCCCCACTTGAATTTCCAAAGCCTTGATTGCCAAATCGGTCTTTTGTTGTTGTTGTTGAACCAAAGTGGTGATACCTTGCATACCTTGCATCAATGCATTGAGCTTGTCATCAATTGAAGAATCTTGCTCCTTGAGTTTTTGTGGTTGGAATTGTTGTTGAGGTTGGAAACGTGATTGTTGGAATCCACCTTGTTGCTCATACGGATTGGGAATTGCCGCTTGCTTATTTGCATAGCTAAAGTTAGGATGATCCTTCCACCCGGGATTGTAAGTATTCGAGTATGGATCGTACCTTAGCCTTTGATTTGGATATAAAGCATTTACTTGTTCGGTCTCTTCATCCGGAATAACAACCGTGGCCAATCGTTGCATTACCCTCTCTATGTTACCCATCCTTTGATCAAGATGTGATGATAAATTACTAACTTCATGCACTGACCTAATCACTGGTTCACCTCTTGTATAAAATTGTTGCGAGTTCGCCGCCATGCTTTCAATCAACTCCGTAGCTTGGGCAACCGTCTTGTTCACTAGTGCACCACCACCCGCGGCGTCAAGAAGAGATCTATGACTTGGTTGGAGTCCTTCGTAGAAGTATTGGAGTATCCTAACGTCACTAAATTGATGATGTGGACAGCTTGCCACCAATCTCTTATATCGCTCCCAACATTCATACAATGACTCTCCCACATTTTGCTTCATCCCACAAATTTCCTTGCGAATTAGAGTAGATTTTGATGCGGGAAAATATCTCTCGAAGAAAAGTCTCTTCATCCCATTCCATGTTGTGATACTTCCGAAAGGCAAAAAATACAACCACTTCTTAGCATTGCCCGCCAAAGATAACAGAAAACCTTTCAACATTGCTCCATCCTCATTAGTCTCCGGTGGAAGCATGGCCACGACTATGGTATAAAAGTCCATAAGATGTTTGTTTGGATCTTTATTCACCATGCCATGAAACTTTGGTAACTCTCTAATTAACCCCGGCTTGATCTCGAAGGTTGAGTCAGTTTGGATACACCATTGTTGTGTATCGAGCCTGTGAGAATCTAGGTCCTTGAGGGTACGATCATCCATTTCTTCTTCTTCTATGTCCGAATCTGCGAAGTCACTTGACGAAGAAGGAGGAAGTGGAGTGTTAACCGCTCAAATGAAATCCTTTAGTTGAGTGCCGGATCGAAGACGTATTGGACTCGGTCTGCCCTCTTTAAGCATTCACCAAAGATATAGCACTAAACAAGACTCTCGAAAACTAAGTTAGATACGATATAGAATCTAACAAAGCAAGAATAAAGCAAAAAGAAAAATAAAAACAACTAAAATCGTCCGTCAAGCTCACCGTGTGTGGCGCCAAAATTTGATGCGTGTCGTAACCACAACAAATTAATTAATATTTTTCCACCTAATTAACAAGTAATATAGTGTAGTCAAGTTCGTTCCCATGAGGAGCAAGAGATTTTTATTTGTAAAAATTGTCACAAAAGGGTGGTGTAAAGAAAAAGAAAGTAAATAAAGCAATTAAAAGTTAAAGTTAAAATCAATAAGAGAAACGAGATCAAGGAATCCTTCTTCGTTGCAAAACAATGATTCAAGTTATGTTTTTCATCCACGTGTTATTAGTCACAGATTATCACCAACCGTAGGTAAAGCATCTAGATCAGTGCTAAACCCCTAAATCCCTTGTATCACCGGATACATAAGTTCTCGACTACCGGATTCTATTTACCAAACCACCTAGTAGTAGATCACTCAAGATGTAATTTAAATAAACGCATTAAGATTTATGAACTTATTAGGTTGATATTAGTAGTTAGACTCTTAGATCAAGGTCTACTTGCTAAAGTTGTTTTCACACACAATTGCTCCACGGAATCCCTCCGCAAGGTCTCGTGTTTGCTACTTATGTAAATAGTCAAGAAACGATTACTTATCCCCTAACTTTCAGTAGCTTTAGATCAAATTAACAAATCAATTTAGCGTGCACTCTAAACGATCTATCAATCAACCATGAATGTATAAACATTCCTATTAGTAAAAAAAAACGATAATCATGTGAAAAACTTCAAGATAGAATTGAAAACAAAACTCAAATCATATGTTAAGAACTAGGAATTCATCCTCAATCAATAATAAAATTATCTACTCATGTTTTTGAAATTCACACAAATAATTAAAAGGAGAATTTTTTCAAGTTCACACAAATAATTAAAAGAAAATTTTTGAAAAGCAAGCAAAAACACAAGTGTTGTGTGTGTAGAGAGGTGTGTAAAAGTGTATAGAGAACTTCTCTATTTATAGGCTTCAATGTTCTCCAAATCTTCCAAGGAATAGAACCCTCATTCCATAATAATTCAATTTCCAAGTTCAAGTCTTTCTCAAATCTTCCATCTTCTCTTTCCAAATTTGAACCAAATTCTTCAAAGCCATGAGTCTAGATGATTCTAGAGAATTCTTCACAAATTAAGTCGCCGGAAAAGGCCTCAGGATTACCGGAAATTGGCAGGGAAAATCATTGCCGGTCATCTGAAATTCTATCGTCGGGAATGGAATATTCCGTCACATACCGTCAGAGTTAACGGTCAAATCAGTCAAACCGTCAGTCAATGGGTCAAGGCGAAAAGAGTGAATCGACCACCGATTTAGCATCTTACTCGGCTAATCGGTCTTATTCAGCGAGTTGGACCGGTTCTTTGGATCATTAAATCGGACTCGTGCGAGTTAACTCGCCGAAATGGAGAACCGACCGAGTATCGGCTATTTACTGGACTTTCTCAGGCCAAGTTCAGGCCGATTAATATCTTCAATTCCTGTAACAGTTCCTAAACATACATCTAAGAAGTTCAAACATCTTCTACTGCAATTCATTCACACTCCCAGTTATTCATCCCCGGCAGCTTCAATTTCCTCTACTTCATCTTGCAAACTCAATCAATATGTACAGCAGCAGCACGGCTAAATCAACCACAAATGAATCTTCTAATTTATCACCAAAACCAACAACTTCATCTTCTGCTCTTAATTCAACAGAAGCTCAACATTTCTCCACTGCTTTCACGAATACAAACCCATCCTTTCGTATTGTCTGTAACATCATTATTCTCGATCTCAGACAATCAACAACACCAACTCCCTCTATCGTTCACAAAGATACTGGCAGATCTATCTCAATCTCCTTCATCACCGTTCAACATGACCCATTTCCGATTCACTTCCTTCTTCTCACCGGGTTCTCGATCTCACACAAATCCATCTCCTTAACCTCAACAGCAGCAGTGAGGTCTCGTTCAACTCAATGTCAAAACCCATCAGCATCTCAATTCACTAAATCTTGAGCGCAACATCTTTAAATCGAAACCCATCAATTCCATTTACAACACCATCATCTCTCGCTGCCAGATTCAATCTTGAATCAAACCCTAACTTGAATTCATCGTCGATTTCTTGATCTACGTCTCGATTTCAACAAGATGAGCACAATCAATTCGAACTCATCTCTGTTCTTGATTCGATTTAGCCCCAAACCATCATCAATCTTCTCTCTTAATTCTTCAACGATGCCTTCAATCCGTCTCTCAATTTCTTGGATTCAATAGCAGCAACAGATGCTTTTCTCGCTTCTTTTCTCTTCTTTCAGATGCAAATAATGATTGAAAGGAAATGATTGAGAATAACTTCTCAAGATAGGGTTATAGAAGTAGGGTTATTCAGTGTCTGGTCACCTTGATAAGGGCTACATAGCTAGCAGCCCCCTAACCATTGCTGGTTGTCTTTTAATACTCCTCCAAAAGAGAGTTGCCCCTTAACCTTGACTGGGATCCAGATATTGATCGCCCATGAAATGACAATTTTGCCCTTTTGCTCAAATTGGGTGATTTCTTCTTCTTTTCGTTCATGCGACTCCATAGTAGCTATAAAACTCAAAACAAGCGTAAAATACATAATTTACAAGAAAAATAGCAAAGAAAGCATAAACAATAGATAATAAATAGGATGTATTCTACACCCTATCAATTGGGGGAGTGGCTAAATGGGATAAGGTGGTTGATAGTTTTGTTAGAAGATTACCAGGTTGGCAAAGAACAGTTCTTAGCACAGCAGGTAAAATGACACTGATCAATAGTGTACTTGCCAGTTTACCATTTATATTACATGTCTTTATTTGTCATGCTAGCCTCTATGGCTAAAAATTTGGAGAGAATAATGAGAAATTACTTGTGGAATGACAACAAAGGGAGAAGAAAGGTTCACTTAGTTAAATGGCCAACTCTTACTAAAAGAAGAAAATTTGGAGGCTTAGGTATCAAAAGTCTACATAAAATGAATAAGTCTTTATTAACTAAATGGCATTGGAGATTTGCTACAGAAAAATAAGTGTTATGGAGACAAATTGTAGCTGAGAAATTTGGGACAGATCCTCTAAATTGGTTCTCAAAAGCTTCAAGAATGACTTATGGCAAGTCTGTATGGAAAGGTATTCTTAATTGCACTTCCATTTTCACAAATAATGTGAAATTCAAAGTTAACTCTGGTAACAGGATCAGTTTTTGGATGGATAAATGGTTGTTTGATGCTCATCTCAATGTGAAATTTCCAAATGTATACGCAATCTCTAGAGCTAAAACCAATTGTATCTCTGATGTTTACATAGAAGAGAGCCAAACTTGGAATCTCATGTTGCCTAGAAGACTGAATGATGTAAGAAGAAATGAGCTGGCAGAACTTCAAAGGAGTCTTGCAGATGTTTCTATCAATACAAAAATTGATGATGAAATTGGTTGGAACTTAGAAAAGAAAAATGTGTTTACTGTGAAGTCTACTTATGATTCTCTTCTCCAATATTCAAGCTACATCTTCAATTTTATTTTGGGGCATAAGTTTCCATCTAAGATCTCTTTCTTTCTTTGGACAATTGCTCACAACAGTCTACCAACTAGGGATATGTTAACAAGGAGAAAAATGGAAGTCCCACAAAACTTTTTTTTTTTTGTTCTCAGAATGAATCTGCCAATCATCTCTTCTTGTACTGTGATTTTGTAGTTAAAATTTAGGATCATCTCAAGGAAAGCTGCAGTGGAAGTTCACTATGCCTGACAATATCATTACAATGCTGTTCTCCTGGAATATCAGTCTGCCAGACAAGCAACAATACTTTATATGGAGCATGATTTCTGTATCTATTATGTGGTGCATATGGAAGGAGAGAAATGCAAGAGCTTTCAGCACTAAAACTAGTTCTGCCATTACTGTTCAACACAAGATTAAATACCAGCTATTCATTTGGTGTTTAAAAATTTAGAAAATCCTAGTTTTGGAGATGTTATGACTAATTTTCCTAAGCTTTATTTTGAGCACTTGTAATCTGGTAGTGTAGTCTGGAAGTTGTTTGTAACTTCCTTTCTTTTTATTTTCTTTTCTTTCCTTGTAAACTTGAGGGTGGTACAAACCTTTTGTGCCCTCTCCTTTTTTGATCAATCAATTCTTCTTTACCGATCAATTTGTGGTTGAGGTTTTATGTTGGTTGACAGCCTAGAGTTATTGATTTTATAATATTGAGACAATGATATTCAATTATCGTTACTGCCTATTACTGTTAGTAATTTTCTAGGGTTTGGATTTTTATTGATATTGGGCTATACTCTACACAACTTATTTGAATGAAGTTTATAACTTTTCCGTCTATAAATTAAGGGGCTGCGCTAGAATTGTTGCTGAATATTAATTGTTAAGTTCATGGTGATGCTTACAGGTTAAGATGTCTACTGGTCGTCAAGGACCTAAATGCGACGATGTTTGCTAGGTGAAGTGCATGGCCTTGTACCAACTCTTAATATATGATACATTGGTGGGTTCTCACTGGGAAGATTGGGAGCCAACTGTTTTGGTTAAACGCCTTCTTTTAAGGTGGACTTGTAGATAATAATGACTTCATAAGCTACTAGAAGCTTGCACGATCAATTTGAAAGTAATATTCCTCAACCCATAGAAGAGATATTCAGGTGTAGAGATCTCTTGGTAACTAGGTGTTGAGGGGTGAATTCATGTCTAGGTTCTACCCGTCCTAGCCACACCAAATGACCTCTCAATGCCAAAAATAGAGAGAGAGAGAGAGAGAGAGAGAGAGAGAGAGAGAGAGAGAGAGAGAGAGAGAGAGAGAGAGAGAGAGAGAGAGAGAGAGAGAGAGCCTTTCCATTGTACCTTGTCCTTTCTTTTATAGGCTTTCCTAAAAGCCCTCTTTTTTAATAATCATGACACATGTCCTAACCTCTCTTATTTACTCTTAATGCCATTTCCTTAACATAACCTCCTTCTTCTTGATTAATTCTTTCTTCGTCCTTTCTTCATTATGGATATTGTCTATTTGGGATTGGGTTTAGTCCCCAAGTCCCTATTATTTACCTCAAGTTTTACCCCTATTCTTAGAAGCACCCCAAGCCTGTTAAGGGGTATTTTCATGTATCAACATTAATCCCCTGACTATTGGATCAATTATCAGATGATCCGATAGTCAAATCTTTTTATGCCTTACACGCCACGTGTCGCTTTTATGAGGCAGCTACTGCATCGTTTATGGTGCTTCTTCCTTTATATAGTAACATTGGGTTTCCAATCCGATCATCATATAGGTTCTTACTTCTATTTCCCCTCTCTCTTCATCGGACACTTTGCCCAGATGGCTCACTCTCTTCAATGATACGCATTAACCTTGGCGCCAGTCCCCGTGTTAGTCTCGATGTTCAAGAAGTTGGAATTGGTGCGCTTGTTACTAGTAGAAGCCGAGATCTAGGCGCTTTATGAACATAAATTGTCTAACATAGACTCTATGCGCGCCCTGTTTGCGGAGCGTTACGAAGCGCGCCAAGCCGCTGAGGATGCTGGACGACTAACGTCTGCAATTCAGTATACTCTAGATGATGCTGTTACAGCTCGACATGCCGCTATTTCGTTACTCACCGAATCCTCAACAATGAAGGTGACCATTGAGTATGCCATTGCCGACTGTCGCTCGCATATTTTTGGTCGTGCGGCTCCGCGACTCATCGGTCACACTCTATCTCTGACTTCCACTTCCGCGTTTGTAAATCCATCTTATCTTAGAGACGAACTTGCGCGCTTATTGGTGTTGAGGGGAGAGATAGACGTATTGTGGAATCTCAGACAAATCTTGCGGGATAAAGCACGTCAGGATCGTGATGAACACGAAAGCATTCTTGCGCTTTCTAAGGGAGCGAAAGCCAAGGGAAAGATCATTCGGGACATTCATAAGTTGATAAGTGATGCTAATTGGGGGATATCTCAAGCCAATATTCAATGTGGTGAGAGTAGGCTCTTGGCGGAAGCTGTGGATATGGATATTACCCGTTATCGCGCGCTGCTGTCCGATTAGGTTGCATATGATCTTGAGAACGTCTTCCTTTGCTTATTGTCCGGCTGAGAAAGACGTTTCGTCTTGTCAGGTTTATGTATCTGTTTCCTTTGTGTGATGTTGTGTTTTTTTTTTTTTTTTTTTGGAATCGTAGACTTATCTTCGTTATCGCTTGTTGTTGAACTTTTCATTTCACTTCTTTTCTTATGCATATATATACATATTTTATTATTATTATTTATTTATTTTTGCGGATGTCACCATTCTTGCCTCGGGTCTTAGTCTCCGAGTCCCCGACGCTTATATCAGGAGCCCTGCTCTTAGGGGTATCCTAAACCTGCTTGGGAATCATTACCTCATGCGTTCCCGAAGGTTACCACGTATCACGTCATGCATGAAGAGACGTAGGGGAGTTATTGCATCGTAAACCACGTCATCCTCCCTTTATATATGCTTCTCATTTCTTATTTTCGGTCACTAGCTTGTTTTCAATTTTGTCATCTTGTTTTGATCAGTAAGTCATCAACATGTCTGGTTCTCTTCATGGGTATGTATTGTTCTTGGCGCATGTTCCCATATTGGTGTCGGCAACGTGTAAGCATGACAAATTGAAGCGATTGTTGCTCGTGAAGGCTGAAATTGAAGCGCTCTACGAGCAGAGGGTGGCAAATAGGAATGCCATGCGTGTCAAATCCAATGAGCGAGATGAGGCGTATCAAGTCGCTCAGAGGGATGACTTATCGGGACGTGTCTCATTGGAGATCCAACGCGCGTTAGATGAGGCTGTTACTGCACGTGATGCGGCTAAGCGCCTGTCCGCGGATTCTTTAATAATGATGGCTACTATTGATCGCACCATATCTGATTGTCGTCTGTGGATTTCTGGCCAGGCAGTTCCACCACTCTTCGGGCATGTTTTGACCTTAGCCGTCGCGTCTTTACTTGTGCCTCATCCTTATTTTGAGGATGAGTTGGCGCGCCTTTTGATTTTGAGAGAAGAAGTAGGCCTGTTATTGACACTCAGGTTGGTCCGTCAGGACAAAGCTCGTAAGGAATACGATGAGCATGAAGATACTCTTTCGCTCGCTCATGGAGCTGAGGCTAAGGGTAAAATTATCCGGGATATTCATAAGTTAGTGCACGAGTCTGATCAGGATCTTCGTTTGACCACCGCACAGTGTGATGACGGACGTTTGATGGTGGAAGCCCTGGATAAAGATATTGCTCGATGTCGGGCATTAATGGCTGACTAAGCTTCGTTTCTTCTCTTTTCTTTTAGGAGGGGTTCTGTTGTTGTTGTTGTTTTTTTTTTTTTTTTTTTTTTTTTGAAATATGATGTGAACTGAATTTTATTTGAATTGGGCTATCCTCTTGTGTTTATTTGAGTAAAATAGGTGAGGTAGGAATTAAGTTATTTCAGAAGGGTCTTGGGTAGAGTGAGCACTAGTAAGCGCGCCTACTCCCCTTTTTTGAAGGACGTTTGGTAGAGTGGGCGTTAGTAAAAAGTGCCTACTCCCTCTTTTTTTTTTGAAGGACGTTGGGTAGAGCGAGCGTTAGTAAAACGCGCCTACTCCCCCTCTTTTTTTTGTTGTTGTTGTTGTTGTTGTTGTTGAAGGACGTTGGGTGGAGTGGGCGTTAGTAAAACATGCCTACTCCCCTTCTCTTTTTCTTGAAGGACGATGGGTAAAGTGGGCGTTAGTAAAACGCGCCTACTCCCCCTCTTTTTTTCTTAAAGGTCGTCAGGTAGAGTGGGCCCACTCCCCCTCTTTTTTTCTTGAAGGACGTCGGGTAGAGTGGGCGTTAGTAAAACGCGCCTACTCCCCATTTTATTCATAGTTTTTTCAGTCAATCAGTCGCCTTTGGCTTTTCTAAGACCTTTTGTAGATTTCAGTCGATCAGGTGCCTTTGGCTTTCCTGAGACTTTTTGTGAATGTCAGTCAATCAGGCGCCTTTGGCTTTCCTGAGACCTTTTGTAGATATCAGTCGATCAGGTGCCTTTGGCTTTCCTGAGACCTTTTGTAGATATCAGTTGATCAGGTGCCTTTGGCTTTCCTGAGACCTTATGTGAATTCGTCAGTCAATCAGGCACCTTTGGCTGTCTTGAGACCTTTTGTGAATTTGTCAGTCAATTAGGCACCTTTGGATGCCCTGAGACCTTTCGTGAATTTGTTAGTCGATCAGGTGCCTTTGGCTATTCTGAGACCTTTTGTGAATTTGTCAATCAATCGGGAGCCTTTGGCTGCCCTAAGACTTTTTGTGAATTTTTCAGTCGATCAGGCGCCTTTGGCTGCCCTGAGACCATTTGTGAATTTGTCAGTCAATCAGGCGCCTTTGGCTGCCCTGATACCTTTTGTAGATACGCTATTTTCATTAAATTACTTTTATTTCTTAGGACGGATGTTTACATGGTGTGACTCATGCGTAAATTTTTTGCAACCACTTGCCATTGATAGGCGTTTTGACATTGTTTCCGTTCATACGTCTAAGCTTATAGTATCCGCTTTATGCCACTTTCCATATCATGAACGGGCCTTCCCAATTCACAAAAAACTTTCCAGCGCTGGCATTTCTTTGTACGCGTGGTGCGATTTTTAAAACTAACTCATCCACCTTGAACGTTCTTTCCTTTATGCTCTGGTTATAATAATTAGCCGCGCGTTTCCTGTAGGCTTCCGCGAATCTTTCAGCTCGTATTCTCCTTTCCTTTATAGTGTCTAAATGGGAGAAGCTGCTTATTTCATAGGGTGTGGTGTGGCTGGACATTGCTACCCTTGCAGATGGGATTGCTATTTCCGCAGGTAGGATCGCATCTTCTCCGTAGACTAGTGAATAAGGTGATGCTCTCGTGGAACTGCGCTTTGAAATCCTGTATGCCTAGAGCGCCAGTGGCAACTATTCGTTCAATTCTCTATGATGATCATGCACTGTTCTTCTAAGGATCCGGATGAGCGTCTTATTTGTTGCTTCCACCTGCCCGTTCCCTTTGGGGTAATAGGGAGTCAACGTGTGGAGCCTTATGTTGTATTGGCGGAGCAAGTCGATCACGTCCTTATTCACGAAATATTTTGCGTTGTTTGCTCTAATTATCATAGGCGTGCCGAACTTGTAAATAATATGCTCTTTGATGAACGCGACTATTGTAGCACCGGCGTAATCTTTGAGGGGTATTGCTTCGACCCACTCGGATGCGTACTCAGTGGCTGTTATTATATACTTATGGCGTTTTGAGGACATCGGGTTGGTTGGCCCTATGAGATCGAGCCCCCAGCTATGGAACGGCCAAGGCGTCAGTATGTTGCGTAGTAGAGTGTAAGGCGCTTGGATCATGTTTCCATGCGTCTGCCAGTGTAAGCATTTTCGGACATGTTCCGCGGTATTGCCTTCCATAGTCGGCTAGTAAAATCCCCCTTCATAAAGTTGTAAGAACAGTTTTCGCATCCCCTGATGGTCAGCGTCGTGGGACCGGGTCATTACTTCTACCGCTTACTATTCTGACAGACATCGCAACGCGGCGTTACCGTAGCTTCTGCAATAAAGGACACCCTCGTCAGTACACTAAATTCTCGGATTCGTAACAGAAATGAGTCGTTACTAAAACGGGTTGTAACGGCTCTTGCCTGTTACAAAAGTGGGTGTTACATTTTTTTTGTAACGGAAATGGGGCCGTTACGAATTCTGGTTGTAACGACTCTAGTAACAGCTTAGGGCCGTTACGAATTTGACACGTGGTAACAGCTTAGGGCCGTTACAATTTTTTTTGTAGCCGTTACTAATTTTTTCGTAACAGCAACAAAATTACTGCCAGTCAACCTTGACCGGGTCAAAATTGGTCAATATTGACTAATTTTGACCCGGTCAAGGCGACCCGGCTTCATTTTCTGCAGGAAATAAGTCGGAAATATCCCGCATACACCTTTCATTCCATCCATAATCCACATTCAACAATCAATTCAAATCACATTCATGTCAAAATATAACACAAGTACCTTTTTATTTTTGTCCAGTATCAAATTCTAAGGAAATACATATAAGCTTACTGAGTTCCTAAATTCAGTTCATAGAAACTTTCTAAGATCCTAAGTTCAGTTAAAAAATTCTTATAACTTAAATCACATATACTACATAGAAACTTACAACACTTGCAGCTGCTAAGGCACCTAATGAGCCCGAACACTAGTCGCCAAGCACAAGTCAGTCGTAAGTTAGCCTTGCAGCATTCTTCATCAAGTTCTCCCTATCTTGAATTTGATAATATTAACTTAAGGCTACCAAATTTATGAAATTTACCAGCAGACAACTGAACATACAGAGAGGTGCAAGTAAATGATAAGACTTAAGCAACACTAAGAAACAAAAGGGTAGCAGAAACATAATTACCGGGAAGAGATCCAGAAAAAGTTCATGCAAAAGTTCCATTAGATTCACATACCTGGTTAAATAATAGAACACAATGGGCGGTTTCAACAGCCTTGTCATTGTCGCCATCTTCACATACAATGAACGGAGATTTTTCTCCAATCTCTAGAGTCACTAGCTTAAGGTTGCTTCTACCAGGCAAAAATAAAGATGCCAATGTCATTCCTAGAGAGCAAACCAGTGTAAATGCCACTAAAGAAAGTAAATGAAGTATAAGCAGTGACTTACGCAATAAATTTATTCTGTTTGTATTCAAACCTCCACTTTAATTCCTTGTTTTTTCTATCTGAAAAGACAAAAATTGACAATATTCATATTTGGTAAACTTCCATCAAAACAGATGTAACTATATTCATATACTATCATCTCAAACCAACACTCCATGTCATGGATTCATATCATCGATGAATAAATACAAATAAAATGCAAAAGGTAACCTCATCAAAGTCGGCAGCTGCTCCAATGCGGTTTGTAAACGCGTATTGAATCTGCTCCATGTTCTCAGCCTGCTCATTAATCTCATCCATCGTCTTGTCTACATCATCATGTTTACGTGTACTCGAATTTGAATAAGAACCCTCTTGAACTATCAAAACAAGGGATATTATTCACAAAGAAAGTTGAGATGCCTACTTGACAAACTCACATAAACAATAGTTATATCTCTATCTCAGTTGCACTCACAATCTTTGAATCCGACCAAAGCTCCTACGGACATCAAACAAAACTTTAAGTCTAACAATCCAAATTCAGATACTCTACAAAAGCATACAAGTTTAGCATCTTTACAAAATCAAGATCTTAAGCAGAGACTTACAACTAATGAACGTTTTACTGCCTGGATAAAGTCAACCTTCTCTACAAGCACTTTGTTCAGTCTTCCAACTAATAAAGCATCTTCGTTCACCGAATTCCCAAGCTCTTCCCTGAAAAATGACCAAATAAAAGTCAATCCCAGTAAAACAGACATGTCTAAAGGACAGAATCAAGTCCAATCAGTACCCAGTGAAACCAGTTGTCATGGAAGCAATATCACCAAGATCAACATCATCCCCCAAAGGAAGTTCCTTTTCGTTGTGTGAACTTTCATAATGGCTTCTCGTCCAAGTCTATCAGGGGTTTCCACCTATGAAATACAGCCAAAAAAATCATCCTCAAAAAAATTTTAAGATACACATACAACAAATGTTTCCCACAAAATAAGATTACAAACCATTACAACACGATCAAGTCTCCCTGGACAACGAAGTGCAGGGTCTAAGACATCTGCTCGATTGGTTGCTGCAAGGACAATAACTGCGGACATTGGAGACCAAACTTCAGAAAAAATCTTTATTATCAATACCTTCAAAATGATTAGATACTAACCATCCAATCCAAATTGTGATGTGGGGTAGACGACAACTTCCATTGTGTCTTAAACAGTAATCTGCTCTCTTGTACTGACATGGTGATCTGTTCTCGTTGTGAAGCTATAAAAACAAATATTTTAAACTGATATAAGTTGGTCATGAAATACCTTTTACATTCAGCAACAAGAAAACAACCATAAATATCCAAATATACCAACTGCGATAGAAACACGAAAGCCAAATAGAAATAATGAGTTACATTGAAGAGCAATACAAAAGGTTATTCCACAATATTCCAGTTCTTTTCTCACCTTCAGTCAGAGCCTGCAAAATGCGAACCGGTTGGAACCCTTAAATTAGTCTTATACACCAAATCACTTGAACAATCAAGCAAGTCAAGCATAAAAAAGAGACAACCTTCTGTAAGTCCTACACATTGCAAGAGCCAGAGTGATATTCCCACATGGGACATGCTTTCTAGCACCAGTTTCACTAAAAGAAGTGTTGAATGCATCATCTCCTCTGCCAACAGTCTTGTCACTAGGCATTTGGACATCAGGCTGCAACAACAAAAACCAAGAGTTCATTAAGTAATGCGCTTAACTGCCTAAAACCCCGCATAATGTAAAACCAAATCATACAAACCATATTAACCTAACATGTGTATTGACAAAAAAGGCAAATTAGATGACGAAGATACAAGTATAAATACAAACCATCTTTATGTGATGCTAATTGCCTGCATGTATGAACTAAAAACCTTCCATTACTCCAAAATCCTGGATCCATATTGCGAACAAGAAAATTTACACGCTGTAGGAGATCTACTTGGGGCTGACATTCAGCAAATACACAAAAAATGATCAGAGTAAAGTTAAGAAGAGATTGTTCAATGATGTAAAAAAATCACTACACTCACTTGATCCCAGGCAGTACAAGGCCTTGACACATAAAATGAGATAATGACACAGACATGCCTAATGTATAAAATCATCAAAGTCACTGACATCTTATTGATTTTAAATCCTTCACAAAATATCCATCTCACCTTCTTGATTGAAAAACAATACGATAATCACAAAAAAGAAGTCGAGTTTACCAAATCGGTCGTGATTACAAGCACTAAGGACAAGCGTGGCGATTAGATTGCGCATGAAGCACCCGGTCAAAACCAGGA
Organism: Papaver armeniacum; assembly: GCA_023531295.1. Taxonomy (NCBI): domain Eukaryota; kingdom Viridiplantae; phylum Streptophyta; class Magnoliopsida; order Ranunculales; family Papaveraceae; genus Papaver; species Papaver armeniacum. The sequence continues at coordinate 1,000,337 of JAJJWW010003138.1, read as the reverse complement.
CATTCAAAACCAAGTTAGTCACTCAAACATGATAGAGATAATAACAAATGCAACTCAAAAGGATGAAACATCCAAACCACTTTGCTAGGTTAGTGATCCTAGTTCTTATATCAGGACTGTCACTATGTGTAGAAACAATCTTCATGTTCTGCAGCAGCTCCCCGATTTTGTTAACCAGAAAAGTGAGCACCACTAAAAAACGATAAGCACATGGATTAAGTAGTTACATTAAATCAAGAAATTTTAAGAAGCTATTTCAAGAAGTTATATTGAATCAAACCCCAATGATTCTGATATAAACAATCCAACTCCACATCTATTGAATGCTAAAGATTCCTCAAAGAGATTCCCTGCATATCCACTTGTGAAACCCTTAAAGATGTTTAAGTATTCTATGTCAGTGAACCACAGGATTATAATGACATAAACAGTCAGTCGGTACTTCACTATAAAATGCAAATCGGGCTTAACAATACTAATTTGGTTGAAATCCGGGGTAAGCTTTAGTATACACGATAAGCCTTTGTCAAAGAAAGGTAGCCACCCTTGAGATGGTGGTACTCTTATACCAAAAAAAAAAGCACACCTGCCCTAAACCATCATCCATAATTTCAGCAAGCTTGCTGAAGAATCCATAAGTGTATTAACGAAGCTCACTGAACTCCAGCGCAAAACCCTGAAAGAGTTCAAATAAGCTAACTAAATTGCATAACATGTGCAACAGCAAGGGACTATAACTCTAGTAAATAAGGAGAATATTTGACAGAAACAAAAACCCCTAGAAGAGAAGGGTTAAAAGGACAAACCTGAGCCGAGATTTTTTCAGTAGCAAACTGTTTATCAGAAGCAGCCAAGCAGGAAATTCAAGTTTAACGTTTTCATTCTCATCTATTACAACTCTATAAGAAACTTACTTAGATTCTTCTTTAATCTCAGATTTTTCCTACCAAAAAATCTCTTGATGAGAACTGTCTCCCGCATATTCAAAACCCTAAAAAATGAACAACAAAGTGAAAACACATATTAGTCCAAATACTCAATCAAACTAAAGGATTCTTAGAATACACGTTTAAATCACAAACCCTAGATTCTCAAAACACGAATCAAACATCAAATTAACAAAATTACAAAATCCTAGCAAATATACAAATCACACAAATCTGAGTAAAAATCCCTAGATCAGAAACCCAAATCTCATAATCGATTAAAAAACTTAAAATCGAGTAAAACATATCCCCAATTAAAAAAAACCTAGTTTAAAATCGAGTAAAAAAAACAGACAAGAACAAAGATTGAACATCTAAAACAAAGAAGAGAAACAAAGTTAGGGTTCGTGAAAATATACCTTGCAGAAGTTCCAGCAGCCTTCATCTTGTTCATTAATTCTTCATCTGCAAACCCTAATTTACAAACCCTTAATCGATTTTAGATGAAGTCGATATCTTGTACAAAGAGAAGAGTGATTTTATTTAAACAAGAGATGAGCGATTTCAGATGAAGTTGATTTCAGATCAGTGAGTTTATCCTTCAGTTCTATAGAGGAGAGGAGAGAAAATACTGGGAAGAGAAGAAGACTGCGGATGTAATGAAATAGAGACTGAAAAAAATGAATCAGTTTAGTCGAATAGATGGGAGAAATAGACTAAAGGGGAGAAACATCCTCCAGTTCATTTTGGTGTGGGGTGGAAAACTCTGTCACGCATGTGAATGGCACACGCTGAAATTGCAGGTGTTACGACCCTGGTGTGACCAAGCGTGCGATTAGCACGCCTAAAAAAAAATTTGTAACGGCTGATGCTTGTTACGAAATTTTCAAAGATTAAATAACGGCTTCATCCTGTTACGAATTTTTAAATAACAACTATTTGTAACGACAATTTTTGTAACCGCCACTAAGCCAATTCACGAATCGGGAATTTGGTGTAGTGCATATATGAAGAAACGCGTTGCTTTCCTTTGGATTTTTAGGTCCGCCTGCCTGTCACTCCGTAATCTCTTGTGTTGGATGAAATCGATGTAGGGTTGCCTCCAATCTGTTTCCTCAGCAGTGCAGACTTCCGCTCGTTACACTGGGATTGACAATCGGCGCAATTATCTTGGAGTGCTGATGCTTGAGCTGACATATACTCGGCCAGTATACACCCATCCTTTGAAGTTTCCTGTAAAGGTGAACAGCGCCAGTTTGTCCGCATGTTTCCGTGTGCAGTTCTTGGAGTAACTTCTTAGCCTCCCTCTTATTCACACACCTCGCAAGGGATCCCCCGGCTTCCCTGTAATACAAGGCTCCCTTGATCATTACGAATTTCTTTAAAGCTTGAGTGGGTATCACTCTTCCTTCATCCATCCGGGTCAGGTCTTCGATATACACCTGTCTCCAATCATCTGCTTCCTCGAAAGAAAGGTCATCTTTCAAAGTACTGGACAGCTCTATTTTTTTTTATTGTGACAATGCCTTCTTCCTCGCCATTCAATTGTACTTTGCTTGCCAGGGTTGCCAGGGCATCTGTTTGCTTATTTCCGCCTCTGCCGTATGATCCAGAGTTAACCTTATTTGGCTCATCAATCTTTGGGCCTCCGCCCGATAGGGCGCTAAGTGCGGTTCTTTGACATGAAAATTGCCGTTCACTTAGTTTGTTACGAACCTCGAATCGCCTTTGACTTCTACGCTCCCCAGGTTGAGCTCATTGGCCATTCGGAGTCCCAAAATCAGTTCTTCGTATTCTGCGACATTGTTACTACATGGGAAGTCTAGTTTAAACGAGTACGAGAGCAGCTCTCCTCGTGGCGCTTTGAATACTAATCCATCTCCTCCAACAGTACCATATGATGACCCATCAAAGAACATGGTCCAGGGCTTGTCGATGTCTGCGGCTGCCACTTCCCCGGGTATATATTTGTGTACGTCGCCATCTCCTTCTCCTGCAAAAATAGCTACGAGATCAGCTATCGCTTGTCCTCGCACCGCGTTTGGTATTTGATATTTAAGCTCGAACTCCGACAGTTGTAGCAGCCACCGGGCGGTTCTCCCCGTCAGGACGGGCTTCTAAGCCAAGTAGGATATGGGGTTTGTTGTTTCCACCACGATAATTTCATGCGTCAGAAGATAAGGTCGTAGCTTATGCATTGCGTATATGAAGGCTAGACATGCATGTTCCACGTGTGGGTATCTCAATTCTGCATATCGCAGGACCCGGCTAACATAGAAGATGGGTGATAGCTCATTTCCTCCCATGCCTTGTGCTAGGACCGCGCCTATCGCCGAACTGATGAATATTGTGTAAAGTTAGAGGAGAACTCCTTGTATCGGGGACCTAAGGACTTTAGGGCTGACCAGGCATTGTTTTAGTTTCTCGAATGCAGCATACTTAATTTATCCCCACACAAAGGGCGTGTCTTTCTTTAGTAGGGGAAGGAATGTCGTCATTAGCTACGCCAGACTAAGCACAAAGCGCCTTATGTACGATATCCGTCCTATGAAAGCTTGCATCTCTTTTGTGTTTGATGGTGGCGTCATCGTCGTGATCACTTTAACTTTGCTTGGATCCACTCGGATTCCCTCATTAGTCACCACGAAGCCTAGGAATTTCCTCGATGTTACCCCAAAGGCACACTTGAGGGGGTTCATTTTGAGTTTCGATTTTCTGCACCTCTCAAAAGCCGTCTTTAGGTGGGAGGTATAGTCTTCGGCCTCTTGTGTTTTAACCACGATGTCGTCGACATATACTTCAACCGTATAGTGTAGTAAGTCGTGAAATATGGATGTCATGGCGCGTTGATACGTGGCGCCAGCATTCTTTAGGCCAAACGGCATTACCACATAATAGAAATTGTCGTACGGAGTTTGGAAGGCGGTCTTTTTGGCGTCTGAGGGGTCCATCTTTATTTGGTTATATCCGCTAAAGCCATCCATGAAGGAATACCTCCCTTTCCCTAACGTCGCATCTAGCGTCATATCGATGTTTGGAAGCGGGAAATCTTCCTTCGGGCATGCTCGGTTCAAGTCTCTATAATCTACACAACATCTGACTTTTCCATTTTTCTTTGTGACGGGCACGATGTTGGCTAGCCAAGTAGGGTACTGGATAGGTTTGATGAATTTGGCCTTAAGCAATCGTTCCACTTCTTCTTTTATCGTGAGAGCGGTGGCTCTGGGGAACTCTCTGTTTCTTTGTTTGACAGGCTTGAATTTGGGTGATACTCTAAGATTGTGTACCACAAGATCGCTGTCTAGACCTGGCATCTCGTCATAGTTGTAAGCAAAGACATCTTTGTTTGTATTCTTTAAGTAGCGCGATCAAAGCCGCCCTTTCTTCTTCGTCTAGACTCTTGCTTATCGTGATGAGGTGCTTACCTTCTTGCGTCCCTATGTTGACTACTTCAGTCCCATCCAGAGTGAGATACTCTGGTGTTCGCTCTCCAGTGGCCTTCACGGTAGTGTCTATCAACTGGTTTTGTAAATATTCGTCGTCAATTGTGTCATATGGAAGCTCGGACAGACTTCGTTCTGTGCTTTCATCAGGAGCCTCCGCTTCATTCATTGGTGTGTCAGCTTAATCCAGTTCATCAGCGGTCGTTCCCTCAGTTAATTGCTACAAACGGTATACGTGCCTCCCATCTGGCTTGGAAAAGCGCTGAAAACTGGGTTGCTCATCTTGCTTCCTCTTCCTCTCTGTCGGGATACCAGTCTGGATGGACTAAACACACGCTTAACTGGCTCCGGTTTTTCTTCATCTCCCCATTTTGGTAACGGGATAAGTTACAGCTCTGGCATCTCGTATTTTTCTTACGGCTCGTCATAGAAAATTGCATCCGCCATGTATGCTTCTTATGGATCGAAGGGGTTGCTCGTGGAAGGGATTCAGTATTGTTTGCCTCCGATGTTAGTTTTCACGCATTGGTGGTATTTTGACGCAACCACCTTGTGATTAAGCAACCAGCCTCTCCCTAGTAACACATGGAATGTGGTATCGTCTTCTAGTACATAAAATAGCGTAGGTCTTCGGATGGGACCAACCTTCATCACCAAGTTGACGATCCCAATGGCTGATCATAGGCCGTTGTACTCCTAGGACTTTGAGTGTACGCGTTGAGATTAAGTTCAAGGACGCGCCTCCATCGATGAAAGCTCTCTTCAACGGTTGCCTGTTGATGTATGCCGTGAGGTCTAAGGTGATCCCCCGGATAGCAAATATCTTCATTTGTGAATACGATTGCCTCCTTGGGAAGGAGACCACAAGGCCTCCCTGCTGCTATATCCTTGGACGCTTCTTTTATTAAATCTTCGCTGAAGCCAAGCGAATCGAAGAACTGTTGAGCTAATAACGTTTTAGTGAACTGGTTAGCCACGTTGTCTGTGTTTACAAATGTTGGGTTCTCTATTTCAACTGCGCATGCTTCCCCCTCGTCAACATCCGAAGGCATCCAGACATCTCCGCTTGGGTCATGGGCGAGCATCATGACTTGGTGTTGGACCATTTTACTGCTTTCTAGGTTATTCATCTCAATATCGCATATCTCCAATTTCTTCTGGAACATTCTCCAAAGGTTAAAGCAGTCGATCGTGGGATGTTGTATCCTGCGGTGGAAATGACAATATTTAGCGTCTCTTGTGTCGATGGCGCTAGGATTCGTCTTTGTTGGAGGCAGTTGAGTTTCCTTGTTCGCTATCCATTGTTCCAATAATCCTACAATCTGTTCTTTGCTACAGGGAAATGGCGGTGGAAGCGCTTGTGCTCCCCAACCCTTTCAATTATTATTTGCACGAGTATTTCTAGGCACGGTTGATATGGTCTTGACCAAGTTTCGCCAGAGGTAATCCGAGTTTGGTTCCTCGATGCAGTCGGCGATTCTTGCGGCTGCCTCCTCTAGCTCCACGAACGTGGGAAAGTGGAAATTGACTAAGCTTTTCTTGAAGGATTGAGTCATTCCTCGTACGCAAATCTCCACTAGCGCTTCCTCCTTGACATCTTCGTGGAAATCCAGAGTGAGGAGACGAAATCTAACAGGGCGCTAGTTGTATTTGCTCAAGTCGATGGTCGTGGCTTTACTTTTTGCTAAATAGAATTTCCTGAGGAAGAACGTGGACATGGTCGTCCATGAGTTGATGCTTCCCGACTTTAGGTTATCATACCACGTGAATGCCGTATCAATTAACGACTTTGGGAATTCTCTCAGGCATAGTTTCCCATCAGTTGCCCGGTCGTTCATAGCGGATCGGCTGAGGTGTTCCCTTGCATTGCCCTGGCCATTGTAGACTTTGAATTTTGGTGATGTGTAATCCTCTGGATACTGGTATTCTGTGATTTCGGAAGAGTAAGGACTTGCCATGAAGTTATATTTGTCTTGTTTTACGACCCTATAGTTCATCTCCAAGTATCTTGTCATCGCCTCTTGTGTCATAGCTATAGGTTCTTCTTCTTTCTCCTCCGCGTTCTCCGTTGTTTCTTTGGCGCTCTTTTCGGCATTGGCTGCCTTCATAAGTTTTCTCAATTCTTGCTCCCTGCATATGTGGTCCTCTAGCTCCTTTTGCATCTCTTTGAGGGAAGGCTGGATAGGTGGCGCTTCCTTAGTTTCCTGTTGTTTGTCTTCTTCGTGCGTGGTACCTGGTTTTCTTACTTGCGTAATCGTCTCTGTTACTATCCCTACCCTCTCGCCTTCTGAGTTGAGTGGAGGAATATTTGAACTCTCTACCGCATCTTAGTTGGCGCATTCTGGGTGTGTCATGGTGAGCTAGGCACGAGCCTCCGGTTGTGGTCGCCAAATGTTGAGGGGTGAATTCATGTTTAGGTTCTACCCGTCCTAGCCACACCAAATGACCTCACAATATGGTAAGAGAGAGAGAGAGTTGTATTTCCATTGTACCTTGTCCTTTCTTATATATGCTTTCCTAAAAGCCCCTATTTTTACTACATCATGACACATGTTCTTACCTCTCTTATTTACTCTTAATGCCATTTCCTTAACATAACCTCATTCTTCTTGATTAATTTCTTCTTCGTCCTTTCTTCATTATGGATATTGTCTATTTGGGCTTGGGTTTAGTCCCAAAGTACCTATTATTTACCTCAAGTTTTACCCATATTCTTAGGGGCACCCCGAGCCCATTAAGGGGTATTTTCAACACTAGGTACAAAGCGAACTTGAAAAGCTGCAATTAATTTCTATGAACCATGGGCTGATTTTTCAGGATAGTCCATTTTATATTCTCTCTACCATGCTAGCCAATTGAGAGAATTGTCTAGACTAGCAGTAATATAAGTCCGACACACACAAAAAAATTTATCCCCCTTTTCCAAAAACCTGGCTCCGCCACCGGACGTATATATTGCGTAAATAACATATTCAATACCTATTCACAAGTATTTTCGAATTAGAGTTCTACCAATATCCGGAATCGAATTATACTATGAGTTGGTAAGTATTGTAAACTTTATATAAATAATTATTGGGACATTGAGGAACTAATTAAGTAGTTCAATTACAATGGATTTGGAGGAAAACGCGAGAGATGAAGTGAGAATTCAGATAGTACCAGAAGGAGGCGGCAAAGAAGACAAACAAGAAAATCAAGGGCAAACAAGCAACGCAAGGAGCGAGTTCAAGCGATTCGATACCATCAACGATTCGTTCTTTCATCGATCATCACTATTACTACCATCGATATAAGAGTTTCGGTCCACGGACAATTGAAAGGATATCTCGTGAATATGACATCTTAAGACGGGGACTTAGGATTCCATCTTTGTTAGGGCTAACAAAGTAAAACCAGATCTCTTGCGGGCGTAATTATCGGACCGAAAGGTACTCCTCACTGCGATGGTCTATTCTTCTATGATATTTACTTCCCTTCTAAATCACTATTATGTTAGTGGATTGTGGGAACGTTATATTCCACCTCCATATCCTTGGAATCCTTCCACATCCACACTCCTAGAATCTTTACTTTCAATTCGTAAACGCCAAATTTTAAGAGGAAATTCTATTTATATTGATGAGTTCTGACTTTGATCCGTAAAGAAGATGTCTTCAACTTCGGTTGGAAGACAATGGTTGATGTACTTCATAAGCCTCCAAAGTATTTTGAAAATTTTGTTGCTCGTCACTTTTATAATCGTGCCGAAAATATTTTAACTACTTGTAAGGCATATATCCATAAGAGAGTCAACATGGTTGATCATCCCGTTATTAGGGCTCCGTTTCAAGAAGAGTTTGATGTAATGGAGAAACACTATTACAAGCTTGTGAATGCGTTTCAAAAGAACGGGTCTTCTTTGGATCATTGGTCTAAGCTTCAAATCGAGTTTCACGGTAAACCTAGTGAAACCATGACTGAGAAGATTATTTTAGGGGTGTTACTTTGTCTTGTTATCATGTTTATTCTTTATTTCTTTTATTGTTCCGTACGACAAGTTCTAGATTATGGTTGGACTTGAAGCTCACGTATATGTTCGTACCAAAGATGTTATAGTAGAATTGTTTTATTTGGAATTGTTCAAGTTTTCTTTTTAATCAAAGTTTGGTTTAGCCCGTGTAAAAGTGTAGTGTAGCAATGCCGATAGCAAATTAATTGTTCAAGTTTTCTTTTTATTGATACTTAATTAGGATCGTTGAACTTCATGATAATCACACAATAAAATATGCAAGAATAGGTTTATACGGAATACCTGATAGCGCTAATCCGTGTTACGATACCGATCAGTTTTTGTAGCAACGGCAATACCTTGTGGAGGTCATGGTTTCTCCTTCTTCACCTCTTACGTTATGAATACTAAATTCTCGAACCCAATTCTGATGGCTATTGTGTTCCTTTTATAGGTAGAAGGATGACCAAGTTCCTAGGGTTTAGTATTGGCATTAAATCTCGACCGTCCATCAAAGAAGAGATATTAGGAATATAATCCCATAAAGGAAACCGAATATTTAGTATAGCAATAATCTAGATCACCAAGATTATTACATGGTCCCAAGGGAATATTTCTAGTCATACAAAAATATTCTTACATTCTCCCACTGGTCCATGTGATTGTCGATGTAATGGTTAATCATAGAAAACATAAGTGCGCATATTGCTAAACAAAATTTAATGGTTAAACATAATACCTTGATCAAGCAAATTAGTCATACGGGTCATAGCGGTTGCACATTGTCCTGTTATCAACATGTTCCCTTCCATGTACCACAACACAAATAACTTACTTAACTAGGCCTTAAATTGGGATGTCATAATGGTCCAGTAATGTCTTTAAAAGAAAGACTATTTCTGTTGACATTCATCCATTCACATAAGTGTATACTAAACATGGATACAGAAATAATTCAGAATGACATTAATAAGAGCTCAATAAGTGTTCAAAAAAAAGGCACATAAATTAGCTGAAAAGAATCAATTACTCTCAAAGACCTAAGATTTTAATCTATTCTTAAGAGGTCTTAAAAGGTAATTATTCATTTAGTGCATCTCCGAATGCAATTGTGCTTAAGCGATAAATGAACAACCATTGTTTCTGAATTTCCTAATTCACGCATATATACTCAAGGTTCATGTGTTTTGTTCCTTTTGTATCATATCGTGCTTTAATGTTGCGAAGCTAAGACAGTAAATTTCAGCAATGTAGAGACAAACCTTAAGTCTCTAAGTATCGTTAATCACAAATATTCAAACTCAATTGTGGGACTAGTATTAATGGATTCTTCCTTTAGAATCCATACATCCACAAAATTGAAGTCTCGAAAACCCAATCAACTCTTGTTGGGTTTGCTAACTAATTATAAGACATAAGTTAAAATAATATCTCAAAATTCTTGATAGCTTTCACATAATTTGTTCTTCGATTATTTAAGCAATTAGTTAACATATTAACAACTTGTTATAAGTTTCATATCGTAATTAAGACGTAATGAAGATTAAATTTATATCTTCTATCTAACATGAAATAAAATCTCATTAAATATGTTATTATCTCAAAATTCCTTGAATATTCGATATATGCCTTATATGAGAGCTTTAGTAATCCATATGATATTACTATCACATGGTAAGCTTCATTGATATCCTTTATTTCAAAAAATATGAGATATGCATAAAGTCAAGATCACTACTCGTAGGTAGTATGTCTTAACATACAAGACCAAGAGTATGAATTTCTCCCAACGATCTTGAGGTATATGCATAAACCTGTAATAATTTCATCCAAAACTTGAAACATTTATAGTTTTGTTGAATTTCATATACCATTATGGGAGGCTGCTTAAATTTCATACTTTGATTTTTTAAAAAATTTGTAGACTAAAATTTATCATTAATAAAGGCTATTTTCATATTTAATTAATGCAACTCTTAGGTCATACTGAGCTACTAATAATACTATGATAATTAAAGAATGAGTCTTTCTTTGACACGAGAGAAAAACTTATTTATAATGAATGCGTCATTTCAGAGTAAAATCTTTGGAAATAAGTCTTGCTTTATACCGTTTAAAATTGCTATTACAGTCGTATTAGGTCAGAAAGACCCACTTTCATACAATTGATTTGTGTCTTTCGAGCAATTAAACAATATCCGAGACTTGACTTTCAACCAATGATTTTTTTTTCTCACATAGCATCAATCCATTAATCAAAATTATTACACATAATATTTGTGAACCTAAAACCGAGTCTTTGCCATTCCATATCAAAATGTAATAAATTCTTGGAAGAAAATCACTGAAACAACATGAATAACTTTCTTACAATCTCTGTTGAGACCTTCTTAATGCTGGTTCATGTTGTTATCAAAAATTTCTTTATTGGCAGTAGTTATATTATGGAGTATTGGGTCAGTAATTTGTGGTCTTTCATTATCTAACATTCTGATAATGAGAAGATTCACAATATCTGTAGAAATCTTAAATAACGGATCATTATCATGATTTCTTGAACAAATATATCCACGCACTCCCACTGATTATGCCATCATTAACGAATTTATATTTTCGGTTTCAATAAGTCTCATACTACGGTTAGAACATTAAAGAATACCATTTGGATCATTTAGGAAAACCAATGAACCAATAATAGTTTCTAAATCCAATTTTCGTTCTTTGAAATGTAAGCCCTCACCTCCAACTGAACAACCATAACTTAAAGGTGATTTAAACTAGGTTTCCAACCATTCTAGTCCAAAGTGTGTCTTTGAAACTTCTTTACTCGGAAATCTATTTAAATTACACAGTTGTTGAAGGAACATACATTCACTGATATGTGGTCATTATGCATAACTCATCACGCTTCTAACCATTTTCATAAAAGAATGATTTTGCCTTTTGTTATACACCATTATGCCAAGGATAAGTTGGCCTTGTGTATTGAGCAACGATTCCAAACTTTTGAAGATATTATGCAAAAGATTTAGGATATATCCTGTTTTGTCATACCTTTCACAATATTCACCACCTTTGTCAGACTTTATGATTTTCACTTTATATATAATTGCCTCTCAATTTCAATAATGAATGTTCGATAAAACATCCATGGATTGAGATTCATAATGCAATCGATATATTTACACGATGACGTAAAAAATCATTAGGTGATAAACAATTTTATCTTCCAAAAACTGGACCATTAAAAGTCTACGAATAATCATAATATACAATTAATAAGAACAAAATCAAACTTATAATAGAGATAAATGACAATTAAACTTACAATAGTTACATACCTTCAATAAGATTCTCCTCAGGTAAAACCTTATCAAGGAACAATGTGAGACATGAAAATATCTGTGGAAATTTTACATTCTCATAATTCAACATTATGTCCATCAAATACTACAACTAGAATCACACATGGGCAACTCACATCCTAAAATGTATTAACAAACTCCAATAATTCTAAATATGTTCAACCTAATATAATGTGAATTGTAGTCACTGCTGGGAGGCTATTATTTCACATGTATATGAAACATTTAGATAACCTTAATGCTTGTTTAACGTGTGAAGATAAAACTACTTGTGAGCAGCATTGTTCTAATCGTTAAATCAAACTAAGAGGACTCAAAATATACAACACTTACCAGATAAGAGCATAGCATCACTGTGGTGATAACTAAACTATCCAACAAACATGTACAATTGCAAATATCACACTAACTTTTCATGTGATATTGCACAAATCCCACTCAATGATATGGACATACTTGATCTGATCATAAATTTAGTCGCTTATAAACAATAATGAGTAACCCTAAAATATCAATCACGAACATTTATTCAAAAAGCATGCCATACATAAATTGTGAAAAAAATATCAACACCCTATGATAGAAAAATATCCAAACATAATGAACTTTTTCTTAAACCAAAATCGAGCATGAAGCAAGTCTATAAATATAATTCAATAATGAAATTTCGTTGAAGAAAAAATTCTTTGATGCATCGGTCATTTAAATATGATACAAACTTAAAGATCATGATAAATAACGGATATATGATGAATTAATATGAAAGGTGTTAAATAGTCAATGAATATCATTTTCAGAAATATGGAGAAATTTATCAAAAATAAAACCTCAATTTCATAGAGGATGCAATAAGTTTTGGACAACATAATAAAAAATATTCATGAAAATATGAAAAATTCGTAATAGGTTACTCAACTCGATAATGAGTTAATTTATATAAATTTTCTTTTAATGCACTTTTAAGAAATAACGTAAAATCATGTGCCAATTATTTAATTACCATAATTTATGATCAGATATTGTACACTTCAATGTTATCTTAAACATGTGAACTCAAATTACCTGTGGGTAATTGTTGTTCTAATACATTTAAGAAAAACAATATTATAAGCACTTGACATGATAACCATTATGACTGAAAAAATTATTTGACATCACCGTGGTGATAGCCAAACAACTCAAAATAATGCCATAATAACTACTAAACCTTGCCTTTACGGCTTAGCGTATTCGTGCTTACAATAAATTTATTATTATTGCTAAGATAAAACACTGTAGTATCACTGTGGTAATAACTAAAGAATTATGACCTTAGAATCTTAAGCACAATAATTTTATACGTACAATTGAAATTATCATCAACATTGGGAGAAAACTGAAACGTGAAACATAATGACACAAGACACCCTCAAGATTTAAATCAGTTCATATCCATAATGTATGATCAACAATCATATCAGTCAGTGTTTTCTTAAATACATGAACTCCAATTTCCTGTGGGTAAATTATGTTCTAATATATTTAAGAAAATCAATGTTACAATCATTTGGAGAAAAAAAATGTGATCATGGCCTAAAGTGATTTGACATCACTGTGGTGATAGCCAATCAATTAAAATAATGCCATTATCACATGATGTCAGTAACTGCAAAACCTACACTTTACGGTTTGCAAATTCATAATTATAATAACATCATGTTTATACTGAGATATAACACTCTAGTATCACTGTGGTGATAACTAAAGAGTCCCATAATAATTTTAAGTATAACCCCATAAAATTTAAAGAAAAAACAATAATGTGAGAGAAATTATACCATAACGCACAAGCACACAAACCATATCATAATGCACACACAAATTTAATGGTGTCAAAAAATGGTTTTGATCATAAAATTTATAATGAAACTCGATAAAAAAAAATCGTTTAAGTGTTTCGATAAAGCGGAAGCGTAAGTTAATTTACAATAAAAATTGGTTTCATTAGTTTTAAAATTAATACTGTCACATTATCTTAATATTAACTAACACGTATACATGCCCACAAGAAAATATTGATGTTTCCAATTTTTAATGTCTTAATAACCATTCACGTGATGAAAATATTTTGTTTATCTTCATTTGCTTTGGAGCACTTATTGATTCATTCCATAATATAATGCCTAATAAATATTTCCTCATTTATATCATATCTCCAATTTACCTCCCTTTCACATACAAGGAAAGTAGAATATATGGACTTTAGTGGAACAATTATGCATGTTTATGACTATATGATGTCGACATTCTTTAATTACTTTTACAATCATTATTACCTCATATGTTCATTATATACCATTATTACAAAAATTACAAAGATTTTTCTATTATTTACATGCCGAAAATAAACTAATTAGGCAAAAATTAAAAAAATAATAAAATAAATTAACTCATTAGGCAAGAAATGTTAATTTATTTTCATGAAATAAATGATAGGACATTAATATTAAATTAAAATATATTTTCCACCAAAATTAAGTAGGTCATTAACGTAGAAATATATTTTCTTCCAAAATCAAGAGAGAGATAATATAAAATATAAAAGAAAATAATAAGCAATAATGGCCACAGGATCTTAAATTGTAAAGTATACCATAATTTTCAACTGATTTGATTTTGATGAGATAATGGAAAATCACACATGATTTTGATGAAATAGTAGAAAATCACACATGAACACGAAGTGTGAGCATGAAACGGGTCATCATAGTTAGATGCAAAGAAAAATAATACAATTCCATAAGAACAATTATTTTCACAGAAGGAAATAAAATAATAATATTAAACCCAATTTTATTTTATTATTGCATAAGATTAGCGGATAATCATGAGTTCTAAACACAAGCTCTAGATGCCAACTATAAGTTTTAATTTTATAGATACTTAATTAGGATCGTTGAACTTCATGATAATCACACAATAAAATATGCAAGAATAGGTTTATCTGAGAATACATTAGCGCTAATCCGTGTTACGATACCGATCGATTTTTGTAGCAACGGTAATACCTTGTGGAGGTCATGGTTTCTCCTTCTTCACCTCTTACGTTATGAATACTAAATTCTCGAACCCAATTCTGATGGCTATTGTGTTCCTTTTATAGGTAGAATGAGGACCAAGTTCCTAGGGTTTAGTATTGGCATTAAATCTCGACCGTCCATCAAAGAAGAGATATTAGGAATATAATCCCATAAAGGAAACCGAATATTTAGTATAGCAATAATCTAGATCACCAAGATTATTACATGGGCCCAAGGGAATATTTCTAGTCATACAAAAATATTCTTACAATGAAGTGAGAATTCAGATAGTACCAGAAGGAGGCGGCAAAGAAGACAAACAAGAAAATCAAGGGCAAACAAGCAACGCAAGGAGCGAGTTCAAGCAGTTCGATACCATCAACGATTCGTTCTTTACTGATCATCACTATTACTACCATCGATATAAGAGTTTCAGTCCACAGACAATTGAAAGGATATCTCGTGAATATGACATCTTAAGACAGGGACTTCCTGATTCCATCTTTGTTAGGGCTAACAAAGTAAAACCAGATCTCTTGCGGGCCGTAATTATCGGACCAGAAGGTACTCCTCACTGCGATGGTCTATTCTTCTATGATATTTACTTCCCTTCTAAATCACTATTATGTTAGTGGATTGTGGGAACGTTATATTCCACCTCCATATCCTTGGAATCCTTCCACATCCACACTCCTAGAATCTTTACTTTCAATTCGTAAACGCCAAATTTTAAGAGGAAATTCTATTTATATTGATGAGTTACGACTTTGATCCGTAAAGAAGATGTCTTCAACTTCAGTTGGAAGACAATGGTTGATGTACTTCATAAGCCTCCAAAGTATTTTGAAACTTTTGTTGCTCGTCACTTTTATAATCGTGCCGAAAATATTTTAACTACTTGTAAGGCATATATCCATAAGAGAGTCAACATGGTTGATCATCCCGTTATTAGGGCTCCGTTTCAAGAAGAGTTTGATGCAATGGAGAAACACTATTACAAGCTTGTGAATGCGTTTCAAAAGAACGGGTCTTCTTTGGATCATTGGTCTAAGCTTCAAATCGAGTTTCACGGTAAACCCAGTGAAACCATGACTGAGAAGATTGTTTTAGGGGTGTTACTTTGTCTTGTTATCATGCTTATTCTTTATTTCTTTTATTGTTCCGTACGACAAGTTCTGGATTATGGTTGGACTTGAAGCTCACGTATATGTTCGTACCAAAGATGTTATAGTAGAATTGTTTTATTTGGAATTGTTCAAGTTTTCTTTTTAATGAAAAAAATTGGTTTAGCCCGTGTAAAAGTGTAGTGTAGCAATGCCGATAGCAAATTAAAGTAGCTGCTGCTCGACTTGTTAACTTCTCGTCTCATTAACGTTGTTACTCCAATTTGTCCTAGGTTAACATAATGCAAAACATAAGATATCTTTTTCTCTTGGCTTCAGCATAAAATCAATTTTTATTTGGGTGTGGTGGTGAGACTCTTGAAGCGCGTTTATAGTGCTTTTAAAACCGAGGGGCTGACGATCCTGGCATTTTTAGGGGCGACCCCAAAAGAATTAGGGGCGACATAAAAGGACAAAAAACATCATCCAAGCGTAAATCTAAGCTACCCCTTATCCCGATTTTTCGAAATGGCTAATATGCCCTTTTATAATCGGTAGCAAACATAACAATCGGTAGTCAATCAATGATCGGTAGTATATATATACCTTGTTGGTTACCGATTAATGTGTACATATTTCGGCTAATATGCCCTATTATAATCGGTAACCAACACCCCAATCGGTAGTTAAAAAATAATCGGTAGCAACTATAGACTCAGTAGTTACCGATTAATGTGTGGATATTTCGGCTAATCGGTAGCCAAAACCATAACCGGTAGTTTTAAATAATAATCGGAAGTATTATCCGATTATGTTTGTGTATTATTGTGAGATAACACACTCCCGATTGTAGCCATAACCATCTGGTTCGTGTTTTGGATATAGCCATAATCGGAAGATAAATAGATTACACAACCTTCCGATTATATGTTGCCCCAAAATGAGTTTTTTCTAAAATCCTTCATGTAATGAATTTTGAAATCTACCATAATCGGTAGGATTGATTACTTATAACCTTCCGATTATAGGTTGCCGCAAAATTAGTTTTTTCTAAAATCCTCCATGTAATAAATTTTAAAATCTACCATAATCGGTAGGATAGATTACTTATAACCTTCCGATTATAGGTTGCCCCAAAATGAGTTTTTTCTAATCGGTAGGATTGATTACTTATAACCTTCCGATTATAGGTTGCCCCAAAATAATTTTTTTCTATAATCGTTCGTGTAATGAGTTTTGTAATCTACTATAATCGGTAGGATTGATTACTTATAACCTTCCGATTATAGGTTGCCCCAAAATGAGTTTTTTTTCTAAAATCCTTCATGTAATGAATTTTGAAATCTACCACAATCGGTGGGATTGATTACTTATAACCTTCCGATTATAGGTTGCCCCAAAATGAGTTTTTTCTAAAATCCTTCATGTAATGAATTTTGAAATCTACCATAATCGGTAGGATTGATTACTTATAACCTTCCGATTATAGGTTGCCCCAAAATGAGTTTTTCTAAAATCCTTCATGTAATGAATTTTGAAATCTACCATAATCGGGAGGATTGATTACTTATAACCTTCCGATTATAGGTTGCCCCAAAATAAGTTTTTTCTATAATCCTTCGTGTAATGAGTTTTGTAATCTACCATAATCGGTAGGATTGATTACTTATAACCTTCCGATTATAGGTTGCCCCAAAATGAGTTTTTTCTAAAATCCTTCATGTAATGAATTTTGAAATCTACCACAATTGGTAGGATTGATTACTTATAAACTTCCGATTATAGGTTGCCCCAAAATGAGTTTTTTCTAAAATCCTTCATGTAATGAATTTTGAAATCTACCATAATCGGTAGGATTGATTACTTATAACCTTCCGATTATAGGTTGCCCCAAAATGAGTTTTTTCTAAAATCCTTCATGTAATGAATTTTGAAATCTACCATAATCGGTAGGATTGATTACTTATAAACTTCCGATTATAGGTTGCCCCAAAATGAGTTTTTTTCTAAAATCCTTCATGTAATGAATTTTGAAATATACCATAATCGGTAGGATTGATTACTTATAACCTTCCGATTATAGGTTGCCCCAAAATGAGTTTTTTCTAAAATTCTTCATGTAATGAATTTTTAAATCTACCATAATCGGAGGATTGATTACTTATAACCATCCGATTATAGGTTGCCCCAAAATGAGTTTTTTCTAAAATCCTTCATGTAATGAATTTTGAAATCTACTATAATCGGTAGGATTGATTACTTATAAACTTGCGATTATAGGTTGCCCCAAAATGAGTTTTTTCTAAAATCCTTCATGTAATGAATTTTGAAATATACCATAATCGGTAGGATTGATTACTTATAACCTTCCGATTATAGGTTGCCCCAAAATGAGTTTTTTCTAAAATTCTTCATGTAATGAATTTTTAAATCTACCATAATCGGTAGGATTGATTACTTATAACCTTCCGATTATAGGTTTCCCCAAAATGAGTTTTTTCTAAAATCCTTTATGTAATAAATTTTGTAATCTACCATAATCGGTAGGATTGATTACTTATAACCTTCCGATTATAGGTTGCCTCAAAATTAGTTTTTTTCTAAAAACCTTCATGTAATGAATTTTGAAATCTACAATAATCGGTAGGATTGATTACTTATAACCTTCAGATTATAGGTTGCCCCAAAATGAGTTTTTGTCGAAATTTCAATTTTTCGAATTTGGGAACTAGAATAATCGGTAGGTTAAGAAGTTATTTATGAACTTCACCTATCTACCGATTGTTAACGACAACAACATTGAGAATAATCATAATCGATAGATAATACCACTACCGTAGCTACCGATTGTATAAGGATACTATGGTAATCTCCGCAAATTTGGACATCCCATAACCTTGTCTATGAGTTTGGAATAAAAAAGTCGCCCCTAATTCTATTGGGGTCGCCCCTAAAAATGCCAGACTGACAATTTTTTCGAGCCTAATGTAATTTAAAAATAGATATTTTTTCTTGGCCAAAAAGAAAACCTAGCGAGATTGGGGTATACCCAGATTAATTGGGGTATACCCATTTTATTCCCATCCAAACTAGTGTGCTAAGGGGTGTCTAAAAGGTGTTAAAAGACCAAATTGCCCCCCAAAAAAAACCATGCCGACCAAAAATCCATCAAAACTGTAACTATGAAACCAAATCAGAAAAAAAAATCAAATTTGGATTATACGGGTTTCGAGATTGGGTATGATTTTATACCCAATCTCAAATCATGTATGATCCAAATTTTTATCAACAGTCAGCATGGTTTCTTTTTGCCGACCTTGCCGACTTCTATTAGTCGGCATCTTCCTAGGTTGAATATTGTGCCGATTTTTCATCTATGAAATTTTGCATTATAGGGTCGGCACGGTATTCATCCTTATACCTTGCCGAGTATAGTTTAGTCAGCAGGTTATGAACACCTTTCTCTGTATGTCAAAAATCATATAGTCGGCAAGGTATTTTTGTCGACCTTGCCGACTATAAGGTAGTCGGCAAGGTAAAAAATCAATAAGATGCCGACTAGTGAAACATTTACAACAGTCTCCTGTGTGTCAAAATTAATAAAGTCGGCAACTTGTTCATTCACCGACCTTGCTGGCCGGATATAGTCGGCATGTTATTCATCCGTAGACCTTGCCGGCCAGATATAGTCGGCATGTTCTTCATTCGTAGACCTTGTCGGCCGACTTTTCACAAAATTCAGAACTGGTGTTGATTGAACTCATGGGATAAAAGTTTCAATCTACTCAATTAATCCATTTAAACTCAACTAATTAAGCTAATCAATTTTTTTAATGTTAATTAAATAAGGGTATATTAGCCATTTAGAAAATATATGTTCAAGGGGTGGCTTCTTTTACTTCAAAATGACCTAGCTTTTGTCTCATTAGGTATACCCCAATTAATCTGGGTATACCCCAATCAAGACAGGAAATAAAATAGCAATTGGAAACTAGACTTATTTGAATCCGTTGAGACTCATGGAGCACTTTTATAGTGCGTTTGGAGTTGAGTAGAATCAAAAAGAGTCAAAACTGTAGGGGCGATTCCAGTGAAAGGCCAGGTAAACATTGTCAGTAACATTCGGTTTTCTAGAATATTAGGTGGATTATCGATCCAACCCTTAGAAATATTAAGATTTATATTTCTTACTGAATTTCGAAAGTTTATTTGCTTTATTGTAAATCCTAGGAATAAAATTACACTACCAACTATCGGTAGTTTTATAGGATACAATTTTGCTTCTGACTTCTACTTCACAGAAAGTCGACTTTTCTGCTTTTAAAAGTCGTTCTGAATTTCTACTCCCAAACTGACTTATTGCCAAAAAGTTACTTTTGGATATGTATCCAAACGCGCTATTAAGCATACCAACGGCATTGTTATCATAGAACAATCTAAGTGTGTTTTGTCCGGCAGCTAGGGCCTAGGAACTCTACCTAAATCAGGAATCAAATCTCAATTACAATTTGAAGGAGATTCACATATATATATTGTTAGAGAAGTTCGGACATAATGGATTTGAAGGAAAAAGTGATAGATCAAGTGAGAATTCAGATAAGAATGGGAGAAGGAGAAAATCAAAACAAATATCAGATGGATTTACTCATCTTATACTTGATTTTGTTACTTTTAGTTACAGTTTAAACATTTGCCTGATTCAATATTTCTTATCTAGATTGAAAAACATTATTTTGTTAGTTTTATCATCTTTAACATTTCTGTTTATATCTAGATATTAAATTGATCTATAAAACATTTCAGAGATGCGCTCCAAGTGTGAAGAATAGGGTTTTACATAGATACTTGTTTTTTAGTAAATTACTTCACAATTACTACAATTGAAAAAGTTTTTCAAATCGATTTACTAAATGTACATGTAATAAATAATATTATCAACTTCCTTTACATATTGTATGTTGTTGATACTACTCATTTAAATACTTCCCATAAAAATACTCCATCTTCCCCATAACTAAGAGTATTAAATATATTTTTTTATGAGAAATAGAAGTAATATCTAGTTATACATCTAGTGACTTTTATTTAAGGTATCGATAAGAAAAAAATCAATTATATATTTACTATGACTTTTACTTAAGGTATCGATAAGAAACAAAATCAACTATATATTTACTATGACTTTTACTTAAGGTATCGATAAAAAAAAATCAATTATATATTATTAACATGTGTTCAAAATTTAAAAATGCAATCTAAAGTGGTTTGAGTGGAGTATATTAAAAGAATAAATGAATAATGTTGGATAATTAATATTAGTGTACTAATATTGTTTAAGTATAGTTTGGTTTATGACTTTCTTATACCATGGTATTACTGATCACTATTTTCATTATCAACAGCGCGCGTGCTGAAATCTTCCGTCAACTCTGTATTAACCGTGATTAAGGAGTAATTCACGTGCATAAGGCACGTGTAAATAATCAATGGATTGTATTTCATTGTGAACCGCCAGATTTCCTCGAGATGCATCTCATTTAACTGTATATAAGTAAAGCCCAATGAAAAAAAATCACTAACCCAGTAGCCCTTCCTTACCTCTTTCTCTATTTCATCTCCATTTCTCATAAACTCATTTGTTACTGTAAAACCTCCACCACATTCATGTCCTTCTTTATCACAAACACTAACACCGAACCGATTTTTCATCCCTCCCTCCCTGTAAACTTGTATTCCCATAACCTATTTCAATCTTTATTAATTTATAGATTTTTATTTTGGAAATGGGTGTTTGATTAATGATTACTTACAACCTATGGTGATTATTTGATTAATGATTATTTTCACAATGATTTGTTGCTTAGTTTCTGGATCTTGTGAGAATCAGACAGTCGAGCTAAAGAGTATTTCAGAAAAGTAAGTATAGATAAATTACTAATATGCCCTCAAATATTTTCTTACGGAGCACAGAAACTATACAAATGCAGGGGAAAATTCGGAAAAGAATTTTGCAGCTTCAAATACTGTTGCTAAGGGGAGTTCCCTTTATATACTAGATAAAACTTCTATGGAATGTTGTGCATAAATTTATAAATCAAGAGCATACAAATAAAGGTAGATTCTTCGTATTAGATAACCTTACAAGATCATACTTCTTTAAATCATGTATAAAATCTAGATAACAATAATACATAATTTGGTAAGTAGAAGCAGTAATTTTGTGATTAACCGCGGATTTAGCATAAACCCATTTCGCCGTTTTATCTCCTCTACTTAAACAAATCCAAAAAAATTCTAGATCATTCTCTCCCCTTACTTTTTTTCTACGGTGCAAGGTAAGTGTCGTCTCTTCCTCTTTCCCTCTCTCTGTAAAAAGCTATAAAAAGCTTTCCGCTCTCTAAAGTCTGAACCCTTTCTCTTCCCCTTTCTTTTGGTGTTTAGGTCATCATTGATTCATCGGGGAGAGAATTGAAAATTCTTCACTAAACCCTAAGAAGGTATGCTTCTCTTATTTTTTTAATTCTTTTTCTTTTCAATCAGGGTTGTTGCATTTCAAAATCTATTTGTTTTTTTTTTTTTTTTTTTTTTTTTTTTTTTTTAAATCGGTAATTTGTTGTTATTTTATGGAAAGTATTTCTTTAGGAATTAGTAGAATATTGCGTTAGTGATAATAGTATTGCTTTTGTAAATCGATTTTTTTCTCATTAAGGGTTGTTACCCCAAATTCTTGACACTAATCATCTAGAGGAACAACTCTTGCAGGTTGCTGGATTGAGGATTGTCTTACCATTGCTTGATTGCTTGTGTGGTTTACATGTGGGATTCTGTTTCCAGCTGTAAGTTTTGTAGCTAAATTTACTTGTTTATCTTTGAGTTCATTATTATCTTTAGTTGAGTCTCCAATAGGGAGCATGTCAGCATGAGGAGTGAGTCTGACCTATTGGGATTTTATTTCAAGTTTCCCCTAAAATCCTTGTTTACTTTCTCAAACTACCTTGTTTCGTTTCATATTGTTGGTCAATATATGTTTGGACCATGGATGGTTCTCCAAATTCTCATGATCAAAGGTCCTCTTGGATGTATTTTCCTTTAAGGGTACTGCTCTTGATTTGTTATACGACATGGTATTCTTATAGTTACCAACGCTAAGCCAGTTTAACTCTTAAGCTGCAGTTTACTATTGTGGAAGGTGAAGTTTCTGCTCTAGAGGTTTTCTTTT
The DNA here is from genome assembly GCA_023531295.1 of Papaver armeniacum. Lineage (NCBI taxonomy): Eukaryota > Viridiplantae > Streptophyta > Magnoliopsida > Ranunculales > Papaveraceae > Papaver > Papaver armeniacum. Next base: position 977,231 of record JAJJWW010003138.1, on the reverse strand, counting down.
GCAGCTATGTGCCAATATGGTACTAGTGCTTCACCTTGCAGAAGATGTATTCCTTGTAGGATAAATTTTCGCATGAGTCACTAGTATTGGTGTTTCATAATGTAACCTTATGAAGATTTTCGTATTTATTAGGTGGTTGTTGGATTAAGGGTTTTGTCTATTGTGAGGAGAGTATATTGTATACTGCATAGTAAGGACTAAGGAGAGTACCAACTCATATGAAGGAAGTCCCATGTTTCTGATTGCTCTGGCCTCTTCCATTTCTCCTGCCTAGTATGTTATTATTAGCATAAATGGTTCCGCTATTAAGTAGTGAACTTGCCAAAGACTATGAGGGTTGATTGTTTGGTTGGGGTAACATCAGTAGAGGGTTTAAATTTTTAACCGTACCTTTGTTGGGTTTTTGTTGAGTATGATAGATGGTTTCTTTGTGATGTGATATGTCTTTTATGTGGTTTAAGATGAGGGTAATAGTGCGTTGCAGAGGTTGGGCTAGAGTCTCACTTAAGGTTTATCTTTGTGATATGACTTTTAGACTTCATAAAACAGATAGTTCAAGCTTCAATGTCATTTACTTTAGCATAATTATATTGCCTTTTCTATTTCAGTCATGTTCTTCACATTGAATGATATTGCATTTTCATTATGTCATTATTCCAACTTCCTGAAATTCACTTTCCCAATGAATCATCCTTGCAGATTACTGGTTTGATAATTGAGACTCACAAGGCTCGTTCTTGTTTGTGTGGGATTCCATTGGGACAGAAATTGTGGAATCGATAAAAGTTCTTTTATGTAAGTTTATTTGCTTGTTTTAAGTGATTCATCTTTGATTTTGTTATTTCCTTAGATAAGTCTCCACAAAGGGAATATTATGTGAAGTTTTGAGTCTAGAATGTGTTTTTTTTTTATCTGGATCGTGGGTTATGTCCCTCCAGGACAACACGTGTACGTATAATCAAAGATTTTGAATTTTGTTGTTAACTGAGCCAACTCGGTAAAACACGTGTGAATCGTTCTGAATCGTGTACTGTTAGGACATGGATTGTTGACCACAACCGATCCAACTCGATCAAGAAACGAATGAGTCAATTCTAAACCGATCCATCAAGTTCATAAAACATACTCAAAATTCTGGACTTTATTAATCAAATGACCAAAGTTATTTAGTTTATATATTGCCAACGCACGAAATGGACAGACTACTAGCCTATTGGAGTGGTATGTAAAACATCGGACTCCAGCTCATGATCTCCGTTAGCTAGGGCACTATGTAGTCCTCAGCTGTGAAATACCATACCCATATTCATCAGGGAATATTGAATTTTATCGTCTCTAAAAGTAAAATTCTCAAAAGTTGTAACACTTGGTATATCGGCCGTGGAAAATTCAGTAGATAAAAACAATTTCGGATAAGTTTGCTTTATGAAGCAGCTCAAAATCATAATTGTGAGCTTTTTTTCTCTTCTTTTTCTTACAATAGTCAAGCTTGGTGGAAATCTCGCTTTTTAGTTCATAGGCGAGTTTTTAATATCACCGAGACGCATATTTGACCGAGAACTTGCCAAGATAGACGAATTTTTACCATGGAAATTCCGACGAGACGAATTTAACATATAGACATTAAGTAACAAAACTCAAGTTAAATTCCTAAAAACTTCATTTTTTTTGAAAATTGGTGTTGTTTTTTTTTATATATAAATTGTGTAAAATGCTTGACTTCTATATTATGAATATAAATTTTGGGGGAAAAAAAAAGACCCCGAATATTTTACCGAGGTAACATTGTCTCAGCCTCGACTGAGACAACACCAAAATTGACCATAATGGTTTTACTAATGAGCTAGAAAAACATAACCTAGGTGGTAATTCTGACGAAGAATGGTCAAACAATCTCCCTACCTGGATAATGCAGTGTATCCAAAGGAAGAAATGATGTAATATTCAATTATCAATTTTTATGAAAAACAATTTATCAATAAAGTCCTTTGGTACTAAAAAAAAAAAAATTAGTCGAAATAGAAGACCATCCAAGCTCAGAACCAGTTACACTCGGTCGACTTTACAGGTACTTCTTTGTTTGATGGTGGTGACCCAAAGTCATATAAGTCGTTTCTGGTGTGGTAGTGGGCGTAGTAGTACTCGTTGTAGCTAAGTTATGGTGCCCACGTCCATGGCGCTCACCATGTACCCCAACAAGTGGTACTTCATGGTACCCATATGTATCATCAGTACGGCGTGATCGGATTATGGTTCCCATATGTATCGGTATGGCCGGTGATCGGATTATGATGCCCATATGTATCAGCATGGCCGGTGATTGGATTATGGTGGTTATATTTGGCATCAAGTGTTTCGGCCTTGTGTTCAGCTTTAGCTGCATGAAACTCCATCTTTGCTTCAGCTTCTTTAGCCTTCCTTCTCTGGTAAGCTCTCTTTCTCTTTTTCTGCTGCCTTCTCTGCCTGTGAAACAAATTCGAGAAACTCTACTAAATAAATAACGAAGCAGAATGGGAAATACATGCACTAGTACAAAAAGGTCTTTTGGTCACGGTATATTACCGTGACAAAATATATACAGTCACGGTATTTCATTTCTGAAAAACCGTGACCAAAGCCTGCGGGCCCAAAAGTGTGTTTATATGGTCTCGTTAATTCACCTTGACCAAAATTCATTCAAACCATGTCCAAATTTGATCATTGGTCCTGGATTACATCTTACACCGTGTCCAAATTTGCTCATTGGTCTCGTTTTACATTTTAAGAAGTGGAAATATTATAAATACCCTTACTTCTGATGGACCTTCATAAATATCCCTAACAGGCTTCACAAATACCCATAATGACACAATTGAAATTTTAGCCGAGATTATAATCATCGTAATTCCCATTTTTAACCTTTGTGTGTTATATGAACTTCTTCACTTCTGATAAAAACAAGAAAAAGAATCAATCGAACCGCTCCAACATCTCCATTCATGCCGCCACCACCATCATCTCCGTCGCCACCACAAGTACTATAACCATAACCACCACCACCATCTTCTCTTATTCACCATCACCATCTCCGTCTTCATAGTCGATATGATAGGTTTCCCATCTCTTCTTCCACCTCTACCACTACCATTACCACCATCTCCGTCGTTGTCAATAGATTTAGGAATCAATCAAAAGCCATAGAACTCAGATTTGAGAGAGAATAGATTTGAGATTCAGAACGAGAGATTCATCGTCACCAGCTCTGCCACCTTCGCCGCCGCTAACTGGTACGGGATTTAATCGACAAGTATTAACGAGACCGATATCTGATTTTAAGATTCGATATCTGGAAATATTGAAGATCCACGAATATATATTAGATTTGATCTGTGATCAAAGTAATGGAAGATTAAGCTAATACTAAAAATGATTGTTCTAGGTTTCCATGGATTCCGTAATATTTCACAGTGAGAAAACATTTGTGCCATTCCGATCTAGCTATTGTTTCTGAAATTATGGTTGGGTAAATAAAAGTGAAGTAAGAAAATGGAGAAATGATGAGATAAACAACATTATCAATCATCAATTAAGCTCAGAAACTATTCTGATCCAGCAGCTGGCGTATTTACACTCAAAGACCTTCTTCTACAGGTGAGAATGTTTTTTAAGGGATTCTTATTTTAACTTAATTTCTCTTTACTGTGTATGTTGAATTTTAGGTTTATTTTATTATTTGTGCTAAACTAAGATTGGTAAAGAAATTTGGTTTTTACAGTGGTTGTAATGATGATTTACTATGTTGATTTTGTGCCTTTCCATGATGTTTGTTTGGTTCATTTTCTTATGAAGATTTTCAAATTCATTAAATTTATGCACATTTTGAAACCAACTTCTAGTTATAATGATTAACTCTATCTTTCTGCTGCACACAAAAAGTGATTCATTGAGGACTAACTTTGTTGCTTTGAATTGTCTTGTAACAATAGAATTATGTATTTGGAATTCTCATAGCTCTAACTAGTGGCAATTTTGTGCAATTTTTAGAGAGGAATTCAAAATAAGGTAGACAGAGTGTGTTACATTGGTAAATTCAGAAGCTGGAATTTTACCGATGTTTGTGTATCAACAATGGAAAAATGGAATCAACAACCAAATTTGTGTATCAACAATAGGAATTAATCTTAGTGTAAGGAGTCAACAACAAATATTTGTGTATCAACAATACAAATTGACCTTAGTTTAGGGAGTCAACAACCAATGTTTGTGTATCAACAATGGAAAAATGGAGTCAACAACAAATATTTGTGTATCAACAATAGAAATTGACCTTAGTTTAGGGAGTCAACAACCAATGTTTGTGTATCAACAATGGAAAAATGGAATCAACAACAAATATTTTTGTATCAACAATAGAAATTGACCTTAGTTTTAGGGAGTTAACAACCAATGTTTGTGTATCAACAATGGAAAAATGGAATCAACAACCAAATTTGACAAATATTTTTGAACTTTTGATTTTTTGGATCAACTTCAGTTGTTGACACCTAATATTAATGGCGGTGGCGGCAGCGGCGGCGGCAACAACAGTGGTGGTGGTGTGTGACGGTGGTGGAATATTATTGGTGGTTGTATTTAGTAAGTGGTGGTGGTGGCGGAGTGGTGGTGGCGGAGTGGCGGCGGTGGTGGTGGAGTAGTGGTGGTGGTGGAGTGGTGGTGGCGGCGGTGCTGTTGGTGGTGGTGAAATGGTGCTGCTGGTGGATGTGAAATAATAAGAATTTTTTTTTTTTAATGGATAAGATTTTTAAATGGAAAATAATATTATAAGTGAGGGTATTAAGGTAATCTATTTTTTAAGGGATAAGGTATTTAAATGATAGGGGTATTTATATTGTTCTATAAGGGTATATTTATTGGGTGTCAAAACTAAGGGTATTTAATAAATTTACCCTTTTAAGAAAACAACTCTTGTTTTACAGGCAGTGGCCTTGTAGGATAGATGGTTCAGGCACTGTTATTTTAGGGATGCCGGCTCTAAGAACGACATAAACGCTTTGTGGCAGTCGGGATTATTGGAAATAAATATGTAGCACCTCCTGTAATTTTCGCATCAACGGTAACAACTACGAGCGGCGTACTATTTGGTGGATGAGATCTATCCTGAGATATCGGTGATGGCTCACGGCTATAAGAGACGATTGACTATGTCCCCTATCCAAAAGAAATATAATAAATACCGGTCATCCAAGGAAAAGGATGTTGAGCGTGCATTTGGCGGTTCAAAGTCCCAATAGGATATAATTAGGAATCCTTATAATTATTGGTTCATACGTGACACGAACACAATTACGAGAGCTTGCTTAATAATTCATAACATGTGTGTGGAGTATGAATATCGTGATACAAAATGGGCGAGGTACACAGGACATGAAGCAACATCACCTATACAAGGAGATGTGACACGCGCCCTTGCGTATTTATACAAACCACCCCGCCGGAGACACTTGCAAGAATATATGACCCACACATCTTGGAACGTCAAAACAAGGATTTTAAGATGGTGAAATTCCACAGACTGTGATGAATGATGCCTTGCCCACCACCGATGAGGGTACTGCCGATGTAGATCCAGACGAAGATGTTTATGTTGAGGATGATGGTACCTTTTATGAGAATGGAGAGTATATTAAACATCTTTTTTAAATGCAAGTTACACTTTTTATTTTGATTAAAATTAGACTTTAATGACTTTTTATACTCCTCTCCATCCACTTGCATCTCTTCTGAAAAATCGTTTTATATTGTCTTAAGGTTTCCGTAAGTACAATATACTTATAATTCCTTTAAATATCGGAAAAAAAAAGATGTTGCTATCACAAATGCTAGGGTGGATATTGTTATTCTCCATGAAGTTAGACTTTAGTTAGTTCCGGCTAACATGGTTTGAAACCAGATATTCAATAACTATACAAAAAAAATCAATAATATTCATTTGAGAATAAAGGAAACTATAAAGGGTACGCTTGGTTTAATAAAAAAAAAAGGAGTGAGGGATTACTTATGCTTCCAGAAAGAAATTTATATTGCATATAACAAATCTCCTCTATGGACAGTTCAGAGACTTCTAAGTGATTTAATATCCAAGTCAACCTGTTAATCATATTCTTCATGAAAAACACTTGCCCACTTCTAACTTGGTTTTGTAGGATCAATATGCAAACATGAAATACCCACAGGATACTGCGAAAGATTTCTATAGCGCCCCCCAAAGCTAGCAGCTGACTAATCCAAGAGATTAATTGAATAAAGAAACACTACGAATCTAAATCAAATACTTAAGCATTCAATTTAGAAATCTACTACAAAAACTTAACCCATAACTAACCCCGCTCAGAAATAAATACAAGAACTCCTCACATGTGATACATAATAATAATCATTTGGTTTACAAGTAAAATATACAACATAATAGCGAACTCAACCCTTGAAGCTTTCGTTGCGCAACTCTGATCTGTCTCTGAAACTGAAAGTGGGAAAGGGTGAGCAATCATCCCTAGAAGGGGTGCCCCGTAGGAATAACAACTAGCTTTCAAGTAAACATTAGTATGATTCGAAGACAATGCAGGTTTTATCGACAGTCGTTAATACACGGAAAGACAATAAAACACAAAGTAGAAACTTCTTCAAAGACATCCATAAATAACAGTAAACATCCATGTATGAGATGTGTGTTTCCACACATAAGGGAAGAGTAATATTGATGCCACTTCCACACCGATTTGGTAATACTGCGGTGTATCGCCCTTGTGATACCCTCCATTTTCAGCTACCCATTTTGTATGCGTTTTGGGTCGGGTATCAACCATATTCAATAAACTGCGTTTTGATTGTTCAAAAGTTTGGTCTTGTTGCATGTTTTAAAATGTTCTGTATTAAAAGTTAGACTAGCATCGTATTTTTTTTAGCACTAGTTATTCCATATGCCTCACTAGCCACGAATGTTTTATGTATAGTTTAAATTAAAAATGTAAGTAGCTGATTCCACCCCTCTAGAAGTAATAGGATTGGGTGGGAATAGTCACTTGATTTACAAGGGGGTTTAGGAACATGAGAGAAATATTTTTACAAGGGAAATTATGAACAGAGAGTAACCGGGGAAGAATGTGTTTTATTGCTATTGGGAAACGAAAAGTTTGGAAAAGAAATCGAAACGTAGGGGTTATATACCAAAGATTTTCCTAGAGTTGGAGCTAGGGCATGAGAAGGATTCTAAGGAAAACTTGCTAGGATTAAGCTAATTTGAGGTAGGTTTACTACTCATCTTCTTTGGGATTTTTTTCTTAATTATATGATTTTTTTCTTCCAAATTAAGATGTGAATTCCCTGATTTCGTTTGTTTTACTTTTGAATTGCTCTATACAAATTGAATTAATGGTTTTGATATCATGAATTATGAAATGGGGATGTTTGGTTTTGTAAAGGAAATGCCTGATTGAAATGATTGTTTGGTTTTGTGAAATAAAAGGGTTTCAAATGATTGTTTTCATTTTAAGAACTGCAAGTGCTTGTGAAAATGCTTAATAGAACTCCAATTCCTTTATCTTGAGTTTGTAGATTTTTTTGTTAACTTAACCCTTGTATTTGTCCGTTTATAACAATGGATAACTTGCTTATCTTATGCCTTGAAATATCGATTTCAACTATTAAAGTTTGCTAATTTTGGTAAATGGGAATGAAATAAGTATGCAAAGACGTTTTCTTGTCGACGAATGACTTTCTTGTCTGTGTGTTTTGATAAACAAAGTCAGTTGAGTCCATTTTGTGAATGAACTACATTGGATGTGAATGCAAATGAGATTTATTAAGAAAACTGATTGAGTTCATGTCTTCCTTAGTTGGAACATAGTTCCATCTTACGTCGGGTAATGATCCCCGATATAGTGAAATGGGTAATGATCCCCATGGGAACTTAGCTTCCCGACCATCGATGGCGGCTGTCCATGCCGAGAAACGATAGGTGGGTGTACGAACCAAGATTTTCGTGCCGTGGACTCAATGTTTCGAAATCTAAATGAAATTGATTTGTCGGAGACTTCATTGGTTTTGTGAATATATTTGTTGAATGCACCGTTTATGATTTGAAGTTCTATCGTCTCTTATTTATATTTAATCCTTATGTTTTTCTGAGATTTTCCACATCTCTTTGAGGATGGGAACGTAATCCTATTAAGTCGTCATCTCACCCCAATTGACGTTTTGCAGATTTTATCGAAGGGCGAAGCAAGTGAGAAGTCGTTAGTTTAAAGAGTGCATTGTTCTTGACTTATTTCCTATGTACTTTGCTTGGATGTTTCACCTGTGATTGATGTTGGAGACTTGAATTTATGTCTTAATTTCTTAGAAGTTTGTTTCTGATAACATTAAAGGATTTCAAAATTTAATAAATGTCTTTTATTAGTTATCTTGAGAATTACAGTTGAAACTCTATTTTTATGACAACTGTAACTGTGGCATCTTTTCCGTGAAACTGGCAGAAATAGGTAGAGATTTAGCGGACACTTTCTTAACAAAAAATGTTGCTCTATGTCTTGTCTATAAGGGGTTCGAAGGGTTTAATGTTTCGACTTATGGTTTGAGTTTTATGTCCTTCAACGTCCAAAATGCCAGATCTGGAAACTGTAGGTTTGCAGTTCTGTGACCATCTTAGCACACTCGTTTCACAGATCAAATGAACTCTGAATCTGGATTTTTAAAATTAATTTGAAAGTTAGTTCTTTCTACTTTCTAAATTGGGGTCAAGATCATAATTCCGACTTTTAACGAAGTCTGTGGAGCCTCGACAACGCAGGTGATCAGAAACGTTATTTCTGCTACATTTTTTTCTCTCTTTTTGCCGTGTACTTTTTGGCATTCATTCCATTTTGTTTTCTTTTGATATTCCCAGATGTTAGGTTGATAAGAAATCTTTAAAAACATGCTTAGTGGACCTGGTTATTAAATTCAAAGCATGGAACTTAAGTGAATGATATAGATATAAGTTTCAATACCCGCCTGTAACCTCTAGAATTTGGGTTAAATCCATGATCCGAATTTTGGGGTGTTACAGCCCTAGCTATAGAATACTGATATATATAAAGGAAGAATAATATTGCGGTGTATCGCTCTAGCCGTGTAATATTGCGGTGTATCGCCCTAGCTATAGAATACTGATATTGTGTCGGCACACATCTCATACCACACAAAGCACACAAAGATATGCATGAATTTCACAACACCAAGATTGATTTGTAAAACAATAATGAATACAAGAGAGTTCGTTATCGATTCCCACCTCTTTTGATGACAAGCCTCGCCTACCTCGAGATCCACGATCCACTGGTTCATCCTTGAATCGATCGTTGTTAATAGACTAACTATTAATCATACAAGAACTTTAAGAGTTTAGCCAAAAGGCTCACACAAGAATCATACAATTCTATCTAATGGTTCTAAGCCCATTATAGTATCTCATTCTCTACCTTTAACATAACTAAGAGTTTACTATTCTAATTAAGTTGATTCTATAGTTCAGTAGATAAGTCTTATGAATATTTACAACCTTGTAGAAGAAACCAAAGGCTAATTTAGACCATAAAGGTCAAAAACATCAAACTACGAATACATGGAACTAAGCCCAAGTCCACTAGACTCGGCCCATTATACAAGTGTTGACCCAACTGGGTCAACTAACGGTCACTGATGGTCAAATGGTTCAACTAACAGTCAACGTCCAGTCAAAGGTCAAAGTCCATGGTGAATGGTCAAGGTCAAGTCAAGTGAGTCAACTCAGGTCAGGATCTCGGATGATAGATATCCAACTCGGAATTAATACATCTCCATTCTGATTAGTTAATTAATTGAGTTTAGATTAAAATTTTCAAATTATGAATTCAAGTTAACCTTTGATCCGATTCGATTTCGATCCAAAAAATTTTGTTTTTGAAAAATATGAAAGGTCGATTACCACAAAAATATTAGACTCCTTTTAGTAGGTCCTTGGATGATAGATATCCCAAATGCAAACTAATATTAACATTTATAAAAAAACTTCTAATGCACAATCAAAATGCAATCCCAAAGACGATACTAAGATAAAATACCAAAGGATGCATTTATAACTAAACAACATGGGTTGCGAAAAACTACACAAATTGTTTTACAAATTAAATGGACAAGGTGAAGGGGCGATGTTAAAAATCCGAGGTTGGAGAGCCAAAAAGCAAGTACATCTCGACTTGTTGAATACCATCTTCATTTCAACTAAGATTTTAACAATAACAAGAAAAATGCAATTTAACTTCATTTCTTTTGTATGTTGTTTTGTAAGAGAAGTAGGTATTTATAGATTGTACTCAAGGATGCATACAAGATTCATACATGCAATACATCCACACTTCCAAATGACTTCATATCAAACTCTAGTTAACACCGATTCAACTCGGTCATGGATAGTGATCTCAACCGAACAAAGTGTTGGTCAATTTGAAGATATCCTCCCAAGAAATGTCGATAAGTCAAGCTAGGCACCGACTAGGATGATAGATATGCCAAATGCCTAAGCCAAACTTCTAATGCACAATCAAAATGCAATCCCAAAACAGATAAAATACCAAATGATGCATTTTAACTACACACAATTTTATAAGCTACATCTGACTTCCATCTTCATTTCAACTAAGATTTTAACAATAACATCAATAACTTCATTTCTTCTCAACAGATTCATACATATCCATTTCCAGTTCTATTCTAACTACAAACATTATTAGCAATACATCCACACTTCCAAAACTTCATATCAAACTCTACAATCTTATTTCCATATTCTGTCAACCAATTCAATTGAAATCCACCACTTCAATCCAACACCACTAGTTCATTTTGTTTTGCTCTCCACTGAAGACTCATATACTCAACTTAGACCTCTCCATTCCCTGAAGTGTACTAGTTCATCACCGTTATCACCTCCATTACAGTTTACAGCTCCACCTGCGACTAGTTCAACATCCACCCATACTTCACATCCTCATCAACTGCCATGTATATTGAACACCAACAGCTTCAACCAACCAGCAATACTTCATACACTTCAACTCGCAACAAAATATTAATCCTCCAACTCATTTCAGTTCTCCACTAGCACCATTAGTTACATTTGTAATTCAATCTCAACCCAATCATAAACCTTTTCTGGAACAACACCTACGCTTCATACAAACCATTCAAAATCTATATACATTAATATTTCAACTGTAATTTCAGAAGTCAAGTATCAGTTCTTCTTTATCGTACTACCCAAAAGCTACAACACCACACATTCAAACCCACCAGCACCACTAGTTCAACTGAATCACAACACACCCCCTTCACAGCCTTAAGCCAATACAACAACCTTCTGAACTGCAAGCTTCCTCAAATCTCAGTACTACCATTTACAAGTCCATTATCTAATTCTTCTTCATACTTTATAATTCAACTTATTCCAGCAACTAACGCCACCAACCAAATTAGTTCTATGTAATTTTAACACAACCCTAAACTATAATCCCATCCATAATAATTCCCAAACAACCACAACCCTAGATTCTCCACTCAACAGCACCTTCATCATCCTCTGGTCTCAGAACACTAATTCAAAATCACTAACAGTAACCTTAATCTACAAATTCATCTCCTTTCCAATACCCTAAATCAGTAACCCAACTTAAAGAACCCTAAATTAGGATGAACCCTAATTCCTTGATATCAAAATTAAACTACATGCAATTAGTCCTACCTCAAATTAACAACAACCCATGAGATAATTCACCAAAGCAAACTCAATCTCACAAAGAAATCAATCAAAACAAAAACCCTAAATTAAATCTTCAAATTAAGGAAACCCTAAATAACCTGGTTCTGTGATTTTTCACAAGAACAACTTCAAAACTTCAATTTAACCTCAACCCATGTTTCTTCATCTACCTGTAGCTCTTTCCTTCATCTTTAAGTCTTTAAACCAATAAACAAAACTACAAACCCTAACTTCAATTTAAAGCAACAACCGATCCAATTCAAAAACAGAACCAACATCTTCGCCTCACATTCATCTTACTAACGCGTTTCTATGAATTCTCCTTTGATAACACACTCAATTCTTTGAATTTAGATCGACAGAGAAGAGAAAAAGAAAGAACAGGAAGAAGAAGAAGAAGAAGAAGAAAAAGAAGAAGAAAGAGAAAGAAGAAAAGAGAAATGAGTTTCTCTTCGACACGCGCTGGAGAAAAGGCAAACGAGATCTATTACGACACCCACAAAATGGATAAAGTCAGCCCCAGTCGGTTTAGATGCAAACTGACTATTTTTCCCCTCGTACAACTCTGATGTTTTCTTCTTCATCCGGTATCCGAATGACACGTTCGAGTAGTCTAATTCGCATAACTTTTCGACACCTATCTAGTGATACTATTCTCGTAACTAGATCGTTGTTAACGTTCGTCTCTAATTAATCGGGTCAATAACGGCTTATTCGTCTCATGACTGGTCTAATAGCGTTGACGAGCTTGAGGCTCGTTACAATGTCAGGTTTTATGGACTTCCCATAACTTAACACGGTACAACCACCACGTGATCTTCCTCAACATGGAGACGGAGATTAACACCTGCACCGACATTATTGGTTTTCTGGGCACACCTTTATGTAAACCCTCACGAGACAGCACTTGTCAGTTTGCTGCATTTGCTAAGTGCAGTCGCGTTGCTTGCAAAAGTGAGCTAGGTTTAGTATTTAGTAATTAATAGATGTACTATCAATGTTTTTTTCTTTTTTTTTTTGATGGAAATATAATATATTATAAATCAAGTAATATAGTAGAAAAGGTTTACAACATCATTTTTCTCAAAACTATTCGATAAAATACTTGACTTACAAAAATTTTCTGTAATGTGTAAAGAAAGATTTCTCAAAGGTTATCCAGATTCGCTTCAACTTCTCTTATTGTGGTTTCAGCTTCCCAAGATATTTTTTACACTTCTTGTTGATGAAATCAGTAATACTTTTACAATCCGTGACAATTGAAACCCTGGATAGAATATTATTTCTTAACCAAGATGTAGCTTTAAGCATTGACTTTGCTTCTGCATGAACAACTGTCATTGCTTTATATGATCATGTTTCGATATGCATGAATTCCTCTTGGTCCGTTGAATATAAGATAAAAGCAAAATCCATTGAAACTACTTTATTTCTGGTTGAAGTTTTTTTCGTGATCGATATTGAGGATGCTGAGTGTAGGTATTTGTTTATTATCTCTATCAGCATTGTCGGGATATGATCTTTTCCTTCGAAAATAAATGAACATCTGTGTTTCCACATAAACCAGAGAAATGTAGCAATTTTGTCTGAGATTTGAGCGTAGTTCGGATTTTCTATCATGTCGTTTTATAAAATTAATAAAATCATTTGAACATCTTAGTTCAGCTCGGTTGTGCTGATTCCTCTCGATAAACCTTCAAATCCCGACCACCATTATTATCAACGAGAGCAAGACTTATAAACATAAGGGCGTAAACGGAATATAGTTTAAAAAAGTTCAAACAAATATAAACCAGGAACGCCAAATGGTTCGGCGGCTCTCTGCATCTTCGAGAGAATACTTTTTCGGACGCCTAACCAGTTTGCGTTTTTGAAAATTTTGAGCTGCCAAACTATTAGATGTCCTGATATAATTCCATATCACCCCGAACGAAGCCATTGGGCATTGTTTAATTCAAGAAGAAAATGCCACGCTCTTCCCCTTGAAAGTTGAATCATGGAAACTCAGTATCAAGTTAGGGTCCTGTTATAAGGAAATGGGCATGGCTTATAAGGAAAATTAGGGTCCTGTTAACTTGTATACCCGTATACAAGTTAACAGGGGTATTATGGACCATTATTTATATAGGGAATTGAAATAATATTTAGGGAATAGAAACAAGTTAGCAGAATATTAATGCTTTATTTTCTCTAACAACGAGACTAATATTCCATTAATGCCCTTATCTGTTTGCTAATTAATGAAAATTGTGGCAGTAGAAAACGTCGCAACTTTCTCTCTCTTTTAACTTTCATTTGTATTTTCTTCTCTCTATTAATCTTCTTCTCCTCCTCCTGTTTAACTAACTTTTCTTTTGAAAGTCATTTTTTTATAATCAAAATTCCAATTCCATATCACCTTGACCGAAATCTATAACATGTTGCTCGGCCAACATTAATCTTATTGCACTTAAATCAAGTTTGATCAAGAACCATAGATGAATCTATCTTCATAGATAGAACCCTAAGAAAGATTGAAAAAATTTTAATTTCAATCCTTCTTTTTTTTTTGGATGAAAGAAATCCTTCTTTTATTTTTTTATCATCTTGCTCATCTATGTTGAGAAATTAAGCCACTAATCTAAAGAAAAGTTAGGGCAATTGATGAGTTTGCAATTACTATTGTTATTCTAATGTTTTAAAATTGGGTAGATTTTCTTTTCATGTTGCAAACGATTGAAGTAATTAAAAGTTTTGTAATACTCCCTCCGTTTCATTTTAGATGATGTTTTAGGGTTATATTTTTGTTCCACAATACTTGAAAGTTTTCATATTTTTCCACAAAACTAACAATTACACCCTCACATTTTGTTTTGGAACTATAAGTTTTGTTTTTAAATGCACTAATAGCAATTAATGTTTGAAGACTTTCCTCAAGGTATAGATGGAAAATATTCATATCTCTCTCCATTTCTTAATCATTTAACGGGTCTAAAAACATCATCTAAATACACTCTCCGGGAGTAATATTTTTTGTTACCGGAGTTTTGAATTAATCTTGAGATCTGTCATCGGAGAAAGAAGGGAAGACTTCTGTTTCCCTATGGGGCCGACTAAATCAAATAAATACGAGGGTATATATGTAAAATATGTTGTATTAATTAGAGTAATCTTTTAAAAAATACGATTTTAAAGTTCCAAAAAAAAAGTTTTGAAATCAATATAAAAAATGATTAGCTAATTAATGGTAATCTTATATACTGGGACAGAAGTTAACAAAAGCTGGAAAATTAAATGATGTGTGTCAAAACTGTTAACTACTGTGTGCAAAATACACAATAAGATAGTCAACTAGAGACGGTACGACCGTACACGTGTATAATATTTGCTTTTTTTATTTCTTGAAAAATGATTTATTAATATTTGGCAAGTGTCGTCAGGAAAATAAGCCAACTCGGTCAAAACGAGTGTGACTCAGTTTCAAATCGTGTGTGACTAGGACTTGGACTATGATCATTAACCGATCCAACTCGATTAAGAAATGAAGGAGTCACTTCCAAACCCATCAAGTTCATGAATTAAGAGAACATATTCTGAAACGGGGAAGGATCCGTTGACATGGTTATAATGACATAATCCGTTGACATGGTTATCATTTTTTCTACCAAACCCAACCGGCAATGAATTTAAAGCTAATATTATGGCGACATGTTCCTCGTATAAAACTCTACATTCCTACTAAAAATGAGAGAATTCTGAAATACAAAATTTCACCATCCACGTATTTTAATTTCAACCGTTAATCTTCAACGGTTAATATTCAAAACGGTAGATGTTGGTCTTATACATCTCGGAATGATCTCAGTTTTGGTGGGAGGGTAGAGACTTATAAGAAGAACATGTCATCAAAAAATTAGCCTCGAATTCATTGCCCGTTGGTTTGGTAGAGAAAATGGCGCTAAAATATCAAGATTATGTCATTATAACCATGTCAAACGGATCCTACCCCTTCTAAAATTTAGACTTTATTAAATGATCAAAGTTGTTTTTTTTTTTTTTTTTTTGGGGTTAATGTTGCCAAAAGCAAACACTTTACACCCACTTCTCAATGGAGAGCCATTCACCAACGAGGCAGGCGCAAACACTCTACACCCACTTCTCATTACTATAAGAATTAGTTTATATATAAAGGATCGTTGAACAAACATGATAATCACATCATAAGCATAGTTGTGTTAAAACAAAAGGGTATCTGATGATGCCATTGATGGAATCCAAGATGTCCTCCAAGAACACCCCTAGAGCAGAATAGTTTGTAGGACTTTTGGTTTTTCCTTCTTGACCCTTTTTTGTGTAAATGAATAAATAAAATTCTTGAACTCAATATTGATGTTTATTGAGTTCCTTTTATACGTAGAAGGAGGACCAAGGTTCATAGGATTAGAATTAACATTCAATCTCATCCGTCTATCAAGGAAGAGGGAATATGAAAGGTTCCCAAAATTGTAACCAACATATTTAGCATAATTCATAATTAACCAAGTTATTGCATGGACCAAGAGGATATTTATATGTGTAAAAATATTCTTACAATTACCTCAGCTAGATAGAGCACTACGAAGTCCTCGGTTGTAAAACACCATACCCCCCCTATTCACCCAGGGAAATTGCATATTTTTTTGTTTCCTAAATTTTCCTTTTGAAATTTATACCAGGTTTGAAAAGTTGCAATACACTATACATTAGCAGTGGCAAAACCTAACGGGACAAAACTAATTTCTGATAAGTTTGATTCATAAATCATCGATTTGTATTTCTTTTTCTTTTTGTTCTTAGTTCGGGATTAATAGCTCAGTCTAGTAAACGTAAGAGTGTTTTTCCTACAGTAGTCTATCCCATTCGAGATGGCCGAGAATTCATCAAGATTATCGGTTTGGGTATATCTAGACGAGTTTTTAAATCTTGCAAAGGAAAAATTTAACTGAAAAACTTGTCGAGAAAATCAATTTTCTATAGATTTTTACGGGACAAGTTTAACACGGGAAAATTTAGTAACAAAGTCGAATCCACTTCCTAAAATTCTAAAAATTTGATTTCTTACCTTTTCCAATTAGTGTTGGTTCTTTATATCTTTACATCCATGCCCTAAGTGAATTGTGTAAAATGTTTGACTTGTATATGTCCACAGGTAAGTTGTGGTATCCATCCTCACCGAGACACGTCACCAGTAGGAAAATTCTAGTTTCTTCTAGCTACCGTAATAATAGAAAGAAAAGATAGAGGAACACGATTTTCTTCTTCGCCAGCTTCACTATCAGAAACATCAGAAACAGGTAGATTCTCAGGAACCTTTTCAAGAAGCCAGGGATATGTATGCAGAGGGATGTTCTGGTGCTTAATTAGTCCATTGAAAGATGTAAGATCAAGAATATTTATTCATTGAATCCATGAATTGTTTACACAAGAAAATAGAATTACACTTAGAAATTAAAGCACTCTTAAACTTTCTCTCTCCTAATGACTTGCTCAACCATTCCAAAAAGATCCCTCCCTTCTCAGACTCACTCAACCCCTTTATATAGGGTGATACATAGTGGATGACAGCTAAGCTACCCTTTATTTTCGGGAATGTCCCGCGAAGTGTCGCGAGATGTACAAACATTCGCTTCTCGCGACACTTCTTAACCCTCGCCGAGATCTCACGTCTTCTTTACGTTTTGCACAGTCGTTATTCATTGCGTCGTTTATTTTAGCTTCCTGCGACTCCCTCGCGACATCGTCGTTTATTAAACCCGCGAGCCACATGCGTTGCGATATTATGATCCTACATCTTGCCTCTTTTTCCTTGAATATTGCTTGAAGAGCGATTTTTAAGGAAAAATCTGTTGTTGTAATAATCTTTGGTCTTGATGAAGGAACAAGCGAAGAATACTTGTTCTTGAAAAGTACGTACTTGCCTCTATTCTTTTGTGAAGTTCAAATTTCTTTGAGATGTACATTTAGTATCGATTCTTGTCTTTCCTCATATTTCTCCTGCGAAGGAAGAGTATCATGAGAGTGGTCCTTTTGATTTGCTTTCGATTTGTTTATCTTTATCTCTGCTTCGGTTTGTACTTTTACACGGATTTTGATTATTAATGTCTTTTCTTGACACGTCTCTTTCAACCGTTTATTCTTGACCGTTCATGTCTCTTCTCGCATTAAATGACCTCGTTTTCTCGAGGATCTCTTTCCCTATATATAGTTTTCTTTTCCTCTCCTTTCCATTCTTTAGTTTCTCTCTCGCAACTTCTCTTTGATTTTCTCCTTCCGCAATTTGCGCTTACGCTCTTGCAAATCTTTTCTTCATCTTTTCGACGCATCCTAATCTCCAACCTCCCATCCATTCCCATACGATAATGGCTTTCATTAGTCGTGCATATAAAGCTTCTTTTGAGGAGGTTCAACGAAGTTGCTCGAGAAGGGTTTCACTCTATCAACCATTCCCGATCAAGAATCTTCATCCATTCTTTATGCAAAGTTATTTTCGATCATCAATGTGATGATCAAAGGATTATAGTCTCGCTAGGTCGCTTTCTCGCGGGACTTCCCATTCCCTTATACGATCCAGAGTTGCCTCTATTTTATGAAATCTTGGCCCATGAAAAATTCTCTCGGGCTATTTATCAATTGAGTGGCGATTGCATTCGCCTAATGCTTGAGTATGCGAATCGTGGCGCTGGCAAAGGATCTTTATACCCTACTACTGTTAGAAACCCCGAATTCGCAGACTTGGAAATAGATGCTAAGAAATACACTGTAGAGAACTTTTTGAAAATTATTCAAGAATACTGAGATGGTTAACGCGAATCTCGCCTGGGGCATTCGCAAAAAAGAAGGATAATGTCTCGAGGATAAATCTGCTCATGCGGGATATTGATTGGCATCCGGCAATAACACTACTCCTCGCCACTCCAAAGATGAGAAATGGTGGGTTGTCCCCTTGTTTTTAAATGGCCCTTATATCGCAGTTCGCACGTTCTTCTGCGAATCTCGCGTGGTATCATCCTTGGGAATTCAAATGGCCTCGATAGGGCAAAAGAGGTATGTTTCCTACCTCAAACCTTGCTTTCGCAATTTTCTTTTTATATTTGCTTTGAATTTGTGGCATTTTTTCGGATCAACAAATTGAGGAGAAGCTTACAAGGATAATCCGTTGGAGAGCACCTGATGAGGCTTCGATCGATTACGGGCGAAGTAAGAAACATTTCCTTTATTATTTTTACAATATTGCTGCCTCTGTTTCTTATTTTTAACCGTATGCGAAGGTTGGAGTTGAAGAAGCTGTAGCCGCGAAGGGTAAAAGTAAGGGCAAAACGTAAGCTCGCAAAAATAAATCTTACGCTCCATTAACTAAAAAGCGAAAGATTCAATCTTCTTCGCCTTAACTCAAACCCCGAATCTTCGATGAGGATGACCATGATTCGAGCCGCTCTCTTGCTAAAGAAACTCCATTGGCTGGTTCTCCTATGGATCGATTGTCTAGCATCTTCTCGAGACTCTTTCCAAGGAATGGGAGATGCTCCCCTAGCTTTCTCTTTGCGGGACTCTCGCAAATGTGTGTAATCTTTGCTTTACTAGAAGGCAATGATTCTTTTATTGGAGCTTCTAGAGTCGTGTCTCCTGACTTGTTGAATGCACTTGGATCTTTGGTACGTATGCGAGTCACATTTCCCTTTTATATTTTTAAATATATGTATATTAATGATTCTTCTATCTTCTTTTATAGGTTGGAAGAACTTCCTTTGTAGTCGCCTCGGATCTCGAGAGAAGACGCAAAGCAATCTTGAGAAGAAGAACTCGCAATTGAGCAAGAAGATTCGAGAATTAGAGATCAAGGCGCGTCATCTCGCGATAAGGATGAGAGAATTCAAAAGTTAAATACCGAACTTGACTCTCAAAGGGATAGGGTGTCCACTCTACGGAATGCTAATCGGAACTTTACGGTATAAAATTTTTCCTTCTTTTTATTACTTCTATTTTATCGATCGCATATTGCCACCTAACTTATTACCTTCGCGAGATGTATATAATCTCTCCGATGAGGCTATTCTTCTCCATACATTTCCGAACCTATGGATAATGACCTTCTTCTCGCTCACCTTAATCAATCTCTAAGTAGTTCCTCGAGATAAAACTAATCTCCTTTCATTAAAGGATCTTCAATCCAAATATCAACTTTTAGAGATCGAACACGGATCTAGTTTAAATTTAACTAACCGCTTTAAACGAATGTACCTTGATTCCGAGGAGAAAACCAAGATTTTAAGGAAGAAAATTAGTGATCTCATAGATGAGAAGGATCGCATTACTAACGAGGTGCACGAGGCGTTAGCGAGAATTTCACAAATCTCTTCTCGGTGTACAAATTGAACGAGATGAACTCCTTCATCGAATCTCGTGCTTAAAAATGGCGAGAAGAGCAAGTTCGTTCTCTTTTTGTTATTAATAGTGATGATGAATTCGCACTGGGTCATGAAAGTTTTAGATAACGCCAGGAATAACCTAGGTGTTGACGTTAGTCTTTATGCCGAGCATACTTCCTTGATTAAAGATATGATATCGATAGAGAAGGTTACTTATTATACCTTACTTCGCTTCTTACTTACGTGGTGTTGCTTGTAAATTATTAACTTGTTGTTTCTTATTTGCGAGAATCGAGAAGAGGCTTCAAGTTAGAATTAGAGAACTTGAATCGAAAAGAACATTTCATGGGAATTTTCCAAATGAGAATTGAAGAACTCGAAATTGAAAAACAACAACTCGCCAAGAGTCTCTCTCTTCGTAATAACAAGTATTCCAGGTTGAAGAAACAATTTGAAACAACGGTGGAGAACTTTAATAATGATTACTGTTCGTTTTCGCAATGGAGCCATGGAGTATGTTTGTAAGCACTCGTAACATCCCTCTGCATACATATCCTCGGCTTCTTGAAAAGGTTCCCGAGAATCTACCATTTGATGTTTCGATAGTGAAGCCGCGAAGAAGAAAATTCAGCGATGAGAATAATAAAACGAAGAATCGGATGAAGAAGAAGAATCACCCAAGATATAATTCTTTTCGTTTTCTTTTTTTGCGTGTAATATCTGTACATTCTTTGTATCTTTGTTATAGTGAATTTCTTGGATTTTTTCCCCATGAATTCAATCTTCACTCCCCTTTTTGGTAGTTCTTCCTTGTAATATAATTGGCTAACATTATTGATGTATAACTCTTTCGTCAGAAGATGAATAACAATGTTCCATCTTTTCCATTCCCATACTTGCCTCTGTTATTCATCTTCAGATGGAAGATTTTAATTGTCTTCTTGTATTCGATAATAATCTTATTGTTAATTGGAATGGATCATCGCGACGGAGTCGCGGGTATCTTCACGAATTGAGAATTCTATCTCTTTTTATTGCGACAAGGTCGCAGACCGCCTTTACATTTTCATGTGATGGCTCATTGACCCTGCCTTATCATTTTTGTGTGGTCTTCCGAGTTAGACCTCCCTAATTAGAGGTCCTCCCCGCCACCTTATGGCGACAAAATCGCAGGACGTCCTTACATTTGCATGTAAAGACCCATTGATCTTGTCTTATCATTTTCCAAGTATTTTTGCCTCTGCAGGATTTTTTAGTTGCGACAATATGACAGGCCTAAATATCCTTGCGAACATAAAGCCCCATGACATTGCCGTCGTGCGACGAAATCGCAGACGTCCGTACACTTTCGTAAAGACCCATTGATCTCGCCTTACCCTCGCGTTAGTATTATTGCCTCTGCAGGATCATTGCACAAATATGACGAGCCTACGTTCTCTTGCGAAAACATAGCCTTATGACATTTGCGTCTGTTTTGAGACCCCCCCTAATGGAGAGCGTCGCCCTTATCATCTCCCCGGTTGCCCCTTCAAGGAGGCGAAACATCGGCCATACAAGACTAGCTCCTCCCATCCGGTCTTAACAACAACTGCTTGTTTTCGACAGCCTCTTATCCCTTATACCTATATGGTTTATGGTTACGAGACGCACCCTAAGTGGAGTTTTCTTCGGGCGAGTGCAACGCATGCCAAGACTTGCCAAGAATGGCCGGGGTAGGTTCATCCATCCCGGGCACTCGGCTCAACCGTGTACCTCGGCGCCTTGAGCATACACGACTCCTAGGAAGAGACCCTCGGTCGCCCAACCAGGTATAACCTACATATATAGTTGGGAATCAAGGTATCTCCTCCTGATAGGCTTTCATGGGCCCCAAATTTTCATGGTTCAAGGCTTCGGGAGCGGTGTAACCTTCCCCGAACCATGGCGAGAGATACCCCTTATATGACGCACTTTAGGTCTTACATTTGCCTCTTACGAAATGTTATTCGCGAACTAGGGTGTACGCCATAAAGGTTCGTCCCATTCTTTTGCGCATTTGTCTTTGTTAGATCATTCAATCATTCATGTTTCATTATTTGCTTGATATTAGTTTGCGAAGTATTCGCACACGTTTTGTTTCACTTGTTGTATTTCACTTTTCTTTCTTAATCGAATTCTCATTTTACTCTTGACTGCGAGATTCTCGCACATCATTACTTCGGCTGCTACTTTGCCTCCTGCTTTTATTGATTGCTCACTTCTTATGCCTTTTGTTCCTCATGTCCTTCGCTTCTAGGCACTCTCCTCGCGAGATATGTTCAGTCCTCACTTCTATAGCATCTACCATTAGTTTTTCTTTTCTCTGTTCATTTCTCACATGTTGCTTCCAACCCTTTCTTTTGGCATTTCTTTCTTCTTGACTTTCTATATCGACCTCATGACATTGTTGCGACTCCTTCCAATCTCCCCGGATGATACCAATACCGTTTGGATGTGGAAATTTTATACATTGGTGGTAGGTCGATGCGACCCCAAGATTTCATGAAGCCATGGCCTCCCAATCAATGCATTATACGGGGATTCCACGTCAACCACACGAATAAAATATCGGTTGATAACCCTTGTAGAGGTATTCTCATGTGAACCTCTCCCTTTGGTTTGTTTGCGGTGCCATTAAAGCCATATATCTTGTACGTTGAGGGGATCAAATCCTCATCTTTTCCTCCCATCGTCTTATAAGTATGGTAAAAAGAATATTCACCGAACTTCCGGTATCGAGTAGGATTCGGTTGATTGCCCAAAGACAAGCACGCCTCGTCATCTTCTCCATCAACTGGTTTTGGGTTAATCTCTAGTTTCACAACCAACGGGCTATCATGTGTTTCTCTTCCTTTTGGTATTTCATCTGCAGAGAAAGAAATAGTCTTTAGTCGCCACTTCTCTAATCAAGGTCGTTCTCGCCCGGACTCATTATTTCTTTATCATTAGCATCTCTCGCAAAGACTCTACGAGCACATTATCATGAAAATCTTCAATGGTGCGATAGGAGTGGACGATAGAGTTGCAATTCAAACTCTTAGCCTTTGTCCCAATTTCTATCACAAATGATTCCTTTCCTTTCGCTGACACTGTTCTATGCATCTCTGGTGGGGGTGGTAATGTCCGGCCCGTTTCTTCTCCCTTTAGAAAGTGGTTCGACTTTCCCACGATCAATCATCCCGAGAATAATTCTCTTTATGTTTCTACAATCGTTTGTGTGATGCCCATGGAAGCGATGGTAAGAACAAAACTCATGACTTCTATCGCCCGGCGGTGGTTCCATTCCCACGTTCCAAGGTGCTTTGGTACATTTTCCATCACAAGTATAGCTTCCCGAGATCTTTTCCACACTAGCATTCAATGGAGGCATCCTAATATGTTCCCATACCGTTCTGTGGCTTCTCTCGCCCTCCACGGTTATTTTGCCTTCGTCCACCATAAGTTTCTTGCACATGATCCAACCTCTCGAATCTTATTATTGCTGTTACGGTTGTAATAGTTCCTTTCTCGCTCAAACTCTTCTTGATCGTGGCTTCCCATGGCTACTATTTTCTGTTGTCCCTCATCAGCTTTCCTTGCCTGCTGTCCTTGCGAAGTGCTCGCCACCGTGTTTATGAATTGAGGCAGCAAGCTTGCATTCGCAGCGTTAGAGCTTGTGTTCGCGACTGGATAAGAATTCATTTCATTCTGTCTTTCTTCTAAGGCAATATATTCTTCCCCCGTAATTCTCGCAGCTTGACATCGTGATTGTATTTTTGATTCTAAAGATTTGAATGTATAACAAGTTAGTCGCGAAGAGAGCATTCACAAATGAGAGTATGAGATATCTTTCCTCAACCAGTCCCCGCCATTTCGCTACACATGGTCCTCCATCTTATTGTCAAGCGCCTTAAGCTCTCGCCAACCCTTTGTTTCAATCCGAATACATCTTCAATACTGGTCGCGAAGAGTTGTTGCTTATGTATGCTCCCGGGAATGTGGCACATAAATGGTTAAATGATGTGATTGTGTTCCTTGGTAGACCTTCAAACCACTTTAGTGCTTCTCCTATTAAGCTTGACGCGAAATATTTGCACAATATGGCATCATGATTCTCCCATTGTAACATACATCTCATATAAGCTTTAATATGTTGTATCGCACAGGTTGTTCCATCAAAGATGTTGGTTAATGCAGGTAAATTGCACTTAGGAGGTATTCCTCCCATCTGTACTTCTAGCGTGAAGGGATTCTTCGCGGCTTCTGCGATGGCTTCGTCTAACTGTCTCCTTCCTCCTTCCCTTCTACCATTCAGTAATCCTCTCATTTCAGCCAGTTATCTTAAGATTTGTTCATTTGCCTCAGAATTTGATTCTACCGGTCTTTTAAGCTCTGCTTCTCTCCTTCTTCGCTCGTGCCTATTTTGACCTTCTTGCTCGTTATTTTCTCCTCTTCTTTCTCCGCGACGCTCTTCTTCGTCTCTTTCGTTAATTCGCACGCCATTATATCGGTTGTTCTCCCTTCTTGGTTGCCTCTCAGCTCTCATCATCTGCACCCTCTCATATTCTTCGTTAATATTTCTATTGGTACGATTTTGTTCCCTCCTTCTTTCGCGGTTGTCATGGTTATTCTGCCGGATTGCTTCTTCCATCTCTTGATTTTCCATTTCTGCTCTTATCCTTTCTCTCTCGCGAGCTAGTCGCGCTTGTTCAATGTAGTGTCTCTCAATGTCATCCTCGATCTCTCGGTTTCTTCTCAATTCTTCTCTCCCGTGCAAGATTATTCTTCCCTCAGCAGCTGGGTCATTCGGCCCTTGGAGTTGCATGTTTCCTTGATTTTCCCTATTCCGCTCATTCTGAAGATTTTCGGGCTGAGGAATATAACGATCTTCTATTTCCCCTCTTCTCTCGCCATGCCCTGTATTCGGATTTTGTGTTTCTTCTTGGTACTTTCATTGGTAGAACTCTCCTTCTTTCTTCTCTATTCGATCTTGAACTTGATCTCACGCTACTTCTAGATCTCCTACTTTGCAATCTCATATTTTCCATCCTCAATTCATGATTTTGTCTCGTCAAGTTTGCTCGCTCCTCTGCTTCTAATCGTCTCTCTTCATGTATTGTTTGTCTCAATCTTTCTAACGCTGCCTCTTCTTCGTTTCCTGGGTTCATCTCTCCATTCACTCCTTGCTCGCCTCCTCCTTGTCCATTGTTTACCAGCTGTTGCTCCTCTTCTTCAGAATCTGACCTCCAAGTATGTACACTCACTCTATCATAATCCACCGCCGCGTTTGCTACTGGGGAGATCGGTGGCTGGTTTTGATCTTCTCCATCGTTTCTCATATTCATCCTTGACGATTCTCCTGTTTCATTCCTCCTTTCTCCAGCAAGTCTCCCACTTCTTCTTACAATCGTTGGTTGCCTTTGTACATTTCTTCTTCTTGCCATTTTTCTTTTTCACTGAATTCTTGAGTATCACTCCAAATCTTTTCTCTATTGATCCAAATTCCTTTCAATTGCTGTGTCAATTCCTGCTCCTCCCTGTTTCTAGCGCATATGTAGTAGCAGGTTTTCCCACACTACACCCCTTACTCGATTTTGCTTAATTAGTCCATTGAAAGATGTAAGATCAAGAATATTTATTCATTGAATCCATGAATTGTTTACACAAGAAAATAGAATTACACTTAGAAATTAAAGCACTCTTAAACTTTCTCTCTCCTAATGACTTGCTCAA
Organism: Papaver armeniacum; assembly: GCA_023531295.1. Lineage (NCBI taxonomy): Eukaryota > Viridiplantae > Streptophyta > Magnoliopsida > Ranunculales > Papaveraceae > Papaver > Papaver armeniacum. The sequence continues at coordinate 951,308 of JAJJWW010003138.1, read as the reverse complement.
CCATTCCAAAAGATCCCTCCCTTCTCAGACTCACTCAACCCCTTTATATAGGGTGATACATAGTGTATGACAGCTAAGCTACCCTTTATTTTCGGGAATGTCCCGCGAAGTGTCGCAGATGTACAAACATTCGCTTCTCGCGACACTTCTTAACCCTCGCCAGATCTCACGTCTTCTTTACGTTTTGCCTGTCGTTATTCATTGCGTCGTTTATTTTAGCTTCCTGCGACTCCCTCGCGACATCGTCGTTTATTAAACCTGCGAGCCCTGTACGTTGCGATATTATGATCCTACATGTTCATCACTCACAGAACCGACTCACCACAATGATTTGAGTCGAATAACACAGACAGACTACCTCCAAAAAAATTCAACTTCTTTGTCTTCCCGCGTTCATCATTATCATTGCTTTCTGAAGGAAACAGTATCATCGTCTACGGAGAAGAGATATAGAGTTATGATGTAAAGAATTTAATCCTAACTTCATTGTTTCTTTTTCTTTCTTGAGTTTTACCAAAATTGTTAGGGTTTTATAAATTTTCTTCATGTAAAATTTGAAACCCTTAGTTTTTCTTGTTTTTGTTTTCCTAAAATGTCATAGTGATTGATGTATTTCTGAAATTATTAAGATATTATCACGAAGTTTCTTGAAAGGTAAGTATAATAGATGGATCTTCTTGATTTTGTTAATTTGTAGTGGAAATTGAATATAAAAATTGGGTTGTTATATGATATGCGTTTGGAGTTTTTGTATAGTTTGAGTATTCGTAAGGTGTATGTAGAAGCGTAATCGGTAGTATTGATCCTTCGGGTCTCTTAAATAGATCGATTACCAAATTGAGGTTTAATTATGTATCGATTTTTTCATATAATATGCTCAAAACATGAACCAAAACAGTGTTTTGTATGATCGATTGAATATTGTATAACTGATGTACCTTATGAAGTTTGATGCGTTCATTAGGTTGTTGCTGATTTATGAGATTTGTCCATTGTGGGAACTGATGCAGTTTCTTGCCATTGCTACATAAGTAAAGAGGGTAACACCATGTTTAGGTTGAAATTCAGAGTTAGCTTGCACTATTACTCTTAATTGCCCCACTGCTACTCACAGCAGCAAGGAAAACACTATTCCAAGTCCTTAATATTTCTTCAAATTGTATGCCTTGTGGTTGTTCCATCAGTGATTCCAGTAAGGGTCTCCACTCCATCGCAGTAGGTTGTTTGTGTTGCCATGGAGTTGAAAAATTTCTTCAAGTGTGATGTAGAAAAATGCTTCTCTCTAGGACTATACATATGACATATATCAACCTGTATTTCTATTGGTAAGACTTCAAACTTAAAGTTTTATGTATTCGTGTTTATTTAATTTTTAACATTACATTAACATAGTTATGTTGAGTTTACAGATCGTTATGATATTTGAGTGTGCATTTCTTCTTCGCGAGTTCCGGCAGAAGAATGTTCAATACCTAGAAGTACTCGAGATTGATAAGATTAGTTTTATCATCTTCACATTTCTGTTTATATATAGATGTTAAGTTGATCTATAAAACGTTTCAGAGATGCGCTCCAAGTGTAAGTTTAAATAGGGTTTTACATAGATAATTGTTTTTTTAGTAAATTACTTCACAATAACTACCAATTGAAAAAGTTTCTCAAATCAATTTACTAAATGTACATGTAATAAATAATATTATCAATTTCCTTTACATATTGTACGTTGTTTATACAACTCATTTAAATACTTCCCATAAACAACACTCCATCTTCCCCATAACTAAGAGTAGTAAATATATTTTTTTATGAGAAAATAAAAGTAATATCTAGTTATACAACTAGTAAATTTTATTTAAGGTATTGATAAGAAAAAAATCAAATATATATTCACTATGACTTTTACTTAAGGTATCGATAAGAAAAAAATCAATTATATTTACTATGACCTTTATTTAAGATATCGATATTATATATTTATTAACATGTGTTGAAAATTTAAAAATGCCGTGTAAAGTGGTTTGAGTGAAGTATAATAAAAGAATAATGTTGGATCATTAATATTAGAGTACTAATTTTGTTTTAACTATAGTTTGGTTTATGACTTTCTTATACTACAATATTACTCACTGTTTTCATTCATTCTCTTTTAAAAAATTGTTTATTTATATAAAACTTCTATCGATTGTGGTGCATAAATTTATAAATCTAGAATATATAAATAAAGGTAGATACTTCGTATTAGATCACCTTACATGAACTTCTTTAGATCATGTATAAAATCTAGATAACAATAAATGCATAATTTGGTAAGTAGAAGCAGTAATTTAGTGATTAACCATGGATTTAGCAAAAATCCATTTCGCCATTTTATCTCCTCTACTTACACAAATCCAAAAAAATTCTAGATCATTCTCTCCCCTTACTTTTTTTTCTACAGTGCAAGGTAAATCTCGTCTCTTCCTCTTTCTCTCTCTGTAAAAAGCTGTAAAAAGCTTCCCGCTATCTAAAGTCTAAACCATTTCTCTTCCCCTTTCTTTTGGTGTTTAGGTCATCATTAATTCATTAGGGAGAGAATCGAAAATTATTCACTAAACCCTAAGAAGGTATGCTTCTCCTATTTTCATTCTTTTTCTTTTTCAATCAAGGTTTTGTTGCATTTCAAAGTTGATTTGTTGTTGTTTTTTTTGTTTGTTTTTTTTTTTTTGATCGGTAATTTGTTGTTGTTTTATTGAAAGTATTTCATTAGGAATTAGTAGAATATTGCGTTGGTGATGATAGTATTGATTTTGTAAATCGATTTTTTTCTCATTAAGGGTTGTTACCCCAAATTCTTGACACTAATCATCTAGAGGAACAACTCTTGCAGGTTGCTGGATTGAGGATTGTCTTACCGTTGCTTGCTTGCTTGTGTGGTTTACATGTGGGATTTTGTTTCCAGTTGCAAGTTTTGTAGCTAAATTTACTTGTTTATCTTTGAGTTCATTATTATCTTTAGATGAGTCTCCTCTAGGGAGCATGTCAGCATGAGGAGTCTGACTTAGTGGGATTTTATTTCAAGTTTCCCCTAAAATCATTGTTTACTTTCTCAAACTACCATGTTTCGTTTCATATTGTTGGTCAATATATGTTTGAACCGTGGATGGTTCTCCACATTCTCATGATCAAAGGTCCTCTTGGATGTATTTTCCTTGAAGGGTACTGCTCTTGATTTGTTATACGACATGTCATTCTTATAGTTACCAACGCTAAGCCAGTTTAACTCTTAAGGTGCAGTTAATATTTTGGAAGGTGAAGTTTCTACTCTAGAGGTTTTCTTTTGCAGCTATGTGCCAATATGGTACTAGTGCTCCACCTTGCAGAAGATGTATTCCTTGTAGGATAAATTTTCACAGGAGTCACCAGTATTGGTATTGGAGTTTCATAACGTATACCTTATGAAGATTTTCGTATTTATTAGGTGGTTATTGGATTAAGGGTTTTGTCTATTGTGAGAAGAGTATATTGTATACTGCATAGTAATGACTAATTGGAGAGTACCAACTCATAGGAAGGAAGTCCCATGTTTCTGATTGCTCTGTCCTCTTACATTTCTATTATTAGCATAAATGGTTTCGTTGTTAAATAGCGAATTTGCAAAAGACTATGAGGGTTGATTGTTTGGTTGGGGTAAACATCAGTAGAGGGTTTAAAATTTTAATTATACCTTTGTTGGATTTCTGTTGAGTATGAGAGATGGTTTCTTTGTGATGTGATATGTCTTTTATGTCGTTTAAGATGAGGGTAATAGTGGTTGCAGGGGTTGGGCTAGAGTCTCACTTAAGGATTTGTCTTTGTGATATTTGTTTTATGTCCCAATATCCTTATCTCACGTAAGGATATTGGGACTTCATAAAACAGATAATTTAAGCTTCAATGCCATTTACTTTAGCATAATTCTATGGCTTTTTCTATTTCAGTTATGTTATTCACATTGAATGAAATTGCATTTTCGGTGTGTATTATTTGAACTTCCTGAAACTCACTTTCCCAATGAACCATCAATGAAATATTGCTTTCAAGATACAACGACTCCCTAACAACTTGTTGGATTCAAGAGTTTTAGTCCCTTGACCCTACCAAGAACACGCAGTATTTATAATCTGGTGATGCTTAGAGACGATAGAAAATAAAAATTTTAGGTATTGAAATGGGAAGAATCGTTCGCAATTTATAGAGGGTTTCATGCCTTTTGGAATGTCTTTTCATCTCCAACAGACACTTTCAAAAGTCATCATCCATTAATGTAAGAGACGTGACTATAGAAAATTCTGAAAACCAAATTAAGTTTTTAATTTCAACATTAATGGCTGCCGCCCCTCTGGACCCCTCTTTCGCAGAGGCAAACAATATTGAAAATATCCAACATTCTACCCCAATTTTTCAAAATTGAAAACACACACACAAAAAAAAAAACAAAGTAATAAACTTTTAAAACAGAGTGGCTACATCACCAAAGTTCTTCTTTGATGGACTTGAGATAGGAAGGAGAAATGGGAAAACAAAAGAGATACTGTAAAAATAGTTTCACATTCCAAAATAGTATGCCAGAACTAGAGTTTGAGTATACAGTGCAAGTGTGTGAACAACAGCTTTAATCCAAGTGCTAGCAGCGACCTTGTCTCTAAACTTAAATACTCATCATTTTTAAAGGCATGATGCTCTAAAATATGTTTCGATGGACAACAAAAACTTACCAATGGCGATCAGACAGTGTTTGCAACGCCACCAACAGAGTAATCATTTTCTACTTTTGGAAAATTAGAGTAATTTTTTTTGTTTTTGTTTTTGTTTTGAGGTACGGTAATTAATTTGTGTTTTAGGAAATTCTTTCTTTACTTGGAAAGCGATATTTTTTCTTCATTTTGATCATGATTTGTTCAAACTTTGTTGGTTTTTTCATGGATTTTTATTCTAGATTCGAGAACACCGACGATTCAACACGGTATCGCTTTGAGACATACTCAACAAAGAGAATTTTGGGTATCCGGGTTTTTCATTCATATATACAAGATTAATGGCTAAGCACTCCTTTATTTTGGAGTATCTCTTATTAAAGAAGACAAACATTCAAATGGTCGGAATTGAATCCAGATTATACCATCATTTCTTTACTTTTCATACAAAAATTGGGTACCATTGCGGTATTTTGCTGTTTTTCTCCGTGATGTAAATATAATTGGTATCTTTATTTGTATTTGTGTTCGGATTTTAATTTTCTTTGTATTTAGATGTTCTTTTTCTTGTAAACAATCATGTAATCACCTTTTTGGATTGAATAAAACATAGTCTGATTGTTCATAATAAAGTATTGTTGCATAACCCGTTGAGCATCTATAAAAATGGTTGCATAACATGTTATGCATCCGAGAAAATGACTGCATAATGTTATTATGCTAGTTTTAATATAAAGAAATTGTTGCATAACCTTTTACGCGTCCGAGAAAATGTTATGCATCCGTAAAAAAATGGTTGCATAACTCATTATGCATCAACTTTTCTTGTAAGCACTAAAACAACAACAAAAAATAGTTGTGTAACTTGTTATGCATCTAGAAAAATAAAAATATAACTTGTTATGCAGTCAAGAAAATGGCTACATATTCGTTATGCGTATTTTTTTTTGTTGGAATGTTATTTATTATGCATATCCATTGTTTTAGAGGTTTCATAGGATGCACGTACTAAAATATTGACGAATATGAAGTTATGTATCCCTTGTGATGGCGACAGAATTTTTTATACATCCTCTCTATTTTTAATTAATGTTTCTCATAGCTTAAATAGAAATATTTTAATTAGTTTGAAGAATTTTGATCGATTTTTTTTTCCGAGTAGGAAAATATCCGTTGTAAAACAAACAATAGTTACCTAATTTTTCTTAATTTTTATCCAAATAGTTAGATAAACAAAATAGAACAAAATTTCTTTTCTCTAATTGAGGAGAAACTGGTTGGATGGCTTTGAAGTTAGACATGTCAAAAGCCTTTGACAGGTTAGAATGGTCATTCTTAATTAAAGATCTTTCTTATTTTAGTTTCAATGATGATTTATGTGACTTAATCTACCAATGCATAAGTACCACCTCACTTTCAGTCATGCTTAATGGATCACCTTGTAAAGAATTCTCACCATATAGAGGAATCAGACAAGGTGACCCTCTATGATCACCTTATTTATTCATTCCAGCGATGGAGTTTCTCTCAGCACAACTCACAACCGCTCAATTGGATAAATCAATTAAAGGAATTAAAGTGGATGCATTATCACCAACCATTAATCATTTGCTTTTTGCAGATGATTGCTTGATCTTTACTCAAGCAAATCTCACTTCTGTTAATAATTTATTGGAGATTCTTCATGATTTAAGTACTCAATCAAGGCAAGTTATAAACTTTGATAAGAGTGTAGTTCATTTCAGCAAGAAGACTAAGATTGAGGTGGCATAGACACTAAGACAAATTCTTGGAGTCAAATTTGTGAAATCAAAAGAAAAATATTTAGGGTCCCTTCTTATTCTTGGTCACTCAAAACAAGAATCTTTTGCAGGAAGAGGCACTATGATTAAGCATGTGCTTAATTCAGTTCCAATTTACCAGATGGGAACTCTCAACAACTTACAAGTATAAAAAGGAAATTCTTCTGGGGATATAACAATACTAGAGTTCATACACCTACAACTTGGTTGAATGTCTGCAGGCCCCAAATATGGGTTGTCTAGCTTTCAGAGATTTAGAAAAACTTAAATTGGAAATGCTCACTAAGATGGCATGGAGATATACAATGAACCAACAACTTAATGACTCAAGTACCGAGCAGTAAGTATTTCAAATTAGGAGATGTCATTCATCATAACATCTCAGCTAAAAACTGCTCTTATACATGGAATAACATAACAAAATGACTTCTTATTATGCAATAAAACTACTTCATGGAAATCAATAATGGCTTGAAGACAAAATATATGGAAGGAAATATGGATACCTGGTATGGCACACCCTCCAGTTCCCAAGAATGATCTCTTCGCTTTTATGAAAATGTTGCAGAGCTTTTTTTTCCTAACACTCCTCATTGGAACGTCAACCTGCTGGATACCTTATTTGATGCTGATGCTGATACTTCTCTCAAGATTCAAGCACTTTTCATTGAAAACAGCAAGGAAAACACAATAATATGGATTCCTACAAAGGATGGTAAATTTCCAGTGAAGAGCACTTATAAAATGCTAACTTTCAATGACAGAGAAGTCCAAATTAACGGGTTTGCAGTGAACAGAAAAGTGTGGAAAGCCTTTTGGGGTTGTAAAGTTTCTCAACGAATAAAACTCTTTGCATGGAAATGCATAAGAGATTTTCACTATTCTAACTGCAAAAGAGTAACTTACAATAACAGTCTGGATACTAGCTGTGAAATATGTACAGTTGTACTAAGGAGACAATGGAGCATTTGTTGTTCGAATGTAAACATGCTATAGTAGTCTGGAGAGGCATCAATATTAGTATTGACGCAGTCATAGATTGTTAGAGCATTGCTCGGTAAAAATCGCATGTGTTGCTATCTAAAGCATGTTTGTCAATGTTAGTGATCAAAACTATAAGTCTTGATTTCTAGCCTATTTGTAGATGTCTCGGACTATGACATAGATAGTGTAGTTGAGCTTAAATCTATCGACGTTCATCTCTTGAAGACGAAGAACTACTAAGAGGAGCTTGTGGAACTTCTTCGACAAAAGGTATGTGGAGACTTAAACTTATCTATCAATTGGAAAGTCTATTTCTATTATCTCCTATATTGATACATAAGTCGTGTTACGATATAGTTTTCTCTATACACATTTGAGATTTCGAGCTGAGTATATCTCGCTTACATATTTCTCGAAATATGTGTTGGTAAGCTTTCGCTTCGACCAAGTTCATCTTATATCATGAGAAAACTGTCGAGCAACATCTTACATGGTTTGTCTGATACAATCATTTGGGGTAAGACTTGGAAGGTTTCAATAATGATTATTTCAATATCTTGAAAATTGCTTTGATGTTGATAGTGTGTGAAAACGGCTATTAACATTATAGAAGAATGTTTCAATGATTGAAATGAGTTGATGATGTAACCATCTTTGGATATAAGCAAATATAGTGTGTTCGCACATTAGGGTATAAGTCCATAAACCAGAAGCCAAGAGTATGCATATGTGTCTATACGGATTTGGTGAAGGAGATAGGTTAAGTATGCGTACAAGGGGGAAGTTCTCAAACCGAGAATTTCTGCTGAGTTTGGTTTTGGCAAAACTCACAAACCAATCACCATGTACGCATACTGGCGGAAGTTTTTATACCGAAAATTTCTGTTGAGTTTGGAAACTTTACAAACTCAAGGTTGCTTAGTACGCATACTTAAGCTGGTTACTTTGTTAAATCGGTCAGTTCATGGACTTAAACATTTAAATCATAAGGAATGCAATCTTTGCAAACCGTGGCTATAATGTCCATGATTGTTTCAAGTGAACCAAACCGATTTGGTTTCAATTGTGTTTTCTAAACAATTGAACAACTCTTTAACTAGTTTCATTTGAGTCATTTGAACTAGTTATGGTTAATTTGAATAAGGTTGATATGAGGGTAATCATATGGGTAACCTCGATTAACTATTTGTGAACCAACCTGGTGTACACGTTTAGGTACGGTTACATAAACCTAAATGAAGGTACATTTTATTTGTGTGTAACAATATAAGTTTGATCTAACAGTTGAAAGATATTAGCTTGGTTGAATCAGGTTCTTCATATAGCGGTGATTATTGAATACTTTGTTACCAAGGTAACTTAGATTGCAAACCCAGATTTGAAAACTATATAAAGGAGAACTCTAGCAACTTGGAAAACTAATCCCCACACCTCTTGTGTGTTACTAGTTTCATAACTAGAGTCGATTCTCCTTTAACCTTAGGTTTCTTCTCGAGACCCTGTAGGTTAACGACTTGAAGACTTCATTGGGATTGTGAAGCTAGACCCAACTATTATCTTTGTAGTTGCGTGATCTGATCTTGTTGTTTCTATCGTATTGAGTGCAATTGAAATAATTGGCTCGAGATTTTATATCTCCTATAGGCAAGATAGAAAACTAATCACAAACAAACTTCGTCTCATCATTTTTGATTCCGCAATAACTTGTTTCGCTAGTCGATTAAGTTTATTGTGAGGTGATCGATTAAGTTGTTCTTCGGGAATATAAGTCTGGTTTATCAATTGGTTCTTGTTCACCTTGATTTATCAAAAGACGGAACAAAAAATCTTGGGTATATCAAGACAGATTTATTCAATCCTATAGATTTTTATGTGTGAGACAGATTTGTATATCAAGTCTTCGACTTTGTGTCGTAACAAATCTTAGTTGTGGGTGAGATCATCTAAAGGAATCAAGTGTGTAGTATCCTGCTGGGATCAGAGGTGTAAGGAGCGCAACTGTACCTTGAATAAGTGTGATATTGATTAGGGTTCAACTACAGTCCTGTCCGAAGTTAATTGGTAGTAGTCTAGTGTCCCCGTGGTTTTTCTGCATTTGTGGTTTCCTCGTTAACAAAATTCTGGTGTCTGTGTTATTTATTTTCCGCATTATATTTTGTTATATCATTAAAATATCACAGGTTGTGCGTTAAGATCAATCAATTAGAATATCCAACCTTTGGTTGTTGATTTACATTGATTAACACTTGAACATTGGTCTTTGGTACCGTTCAAGTAATTTCTTTTATATTCAATCAGGCTCGCAGATTGCGGATTGAATTAAGAGTTAGAGATATTAAACTTTTTGATATACTTTAATCTAGATTGAGTCAGACTGTCTAGTTGATTCTCTAGAAAGTGTATTGGAGTAAGTCCTCTTAGATTTCCAAACGAATTGTTGGGTGTGGTTGTTGTACCCCCGCATTTTCAATTGGTATCAGAGCAGGAAAACACATTAAAGACCTCATAAGTCGGTGTTTGTAGCAATCTGTGCTCTGAGGACCTAAGAAGTGTCTCTTTTGTTAACGCATATTATATGTCTTCCAAAGGTTCGGATTACACCAAAAAACTTGGGTTTGCCTCAAAGGATAACTCCTTAGTAGATTCTTCTGAATCCTGAGAGAAAAATAGGATTTGCGGGAGTGTGTCAGAATCCGAAATGGAACTCATCAGATCGTTAAAAAAATCCGATGATATCATTGATGTTCAAGTTCTGAAATTATGAATCTTGAAGAAAAAAATGATCTGCTTATTGATAAACTTGAGAAATCCCTTGAAAGAGAAGTGAACTATATTGCTATATTGAATCTCTCTCTGACAATGTCAAAAAAACTGGTTCAAGAAACTATTCTACAGCGTGAAAAGATTAGTTCTCTTAAAGAAACAGTTAGAGAAGACTCAATTAGAGAAAAACATTTAATCAGGGCTCATTCATCAGAAATAAAGAGCCTTCGTGTTGAAAAAGAGAAACTTGTTGCATCTCTGCAATTTTCCCAAGAACAGTGTAACACCCTGAAAAAGGAAAACTCTGTTTTGATGATTAAATCATCTTCTACACCTTCTACTGATACTCACAAGGTTTTACCTAGTGTAAAGAAAAATTCCTACAAGGAAGTACCTACTGAGAGTCACTTGCAAAATGTGCACGTGAAGGATGAAGGTTTGGGTAAAAGGAATCACGTCTCTAACCCACGATGTTGTTCTTCCTGTGGGAAAAGGAATCACTATGCTCTTCATTGTTTTAACAGAAGTAAACATATCTCTAATCTTCATAATTTTCTTCTTTCTACTGTCAATGGAGTAAATCGTCTAACGACATCTATAGTGAGTTTCTTACCTACGGAAATCCAGAAATCTTATAAAAATGATCTCTTGTCTAGAAATCATCACAGGTCTCATGTTCCTCGTTATGGTGTAAATTCTTCTGCCACCTATGAACACTTACCATGTGTTTATAAGAACAAGTCTGGTAAGTCTAGATCAAGAAAATGGAAATCTTCCAAATTTCCTATTTTGGAACCGATTTCTAGAGGTCCTAGACTCAATCCTCAGAAAAATCCTTCAGATGGACTTTTGAAAAGGTTTATGACAAATTCCTTTGGAATACGTTATAATTGATGGAAAGAAGGAAATATACAAGTAAAACAGTCAAAAAACTTGTACAAACCTTCTCCCATGTTTAGTAGTGAGATAACTTCTCACTCTGTTACCTAACTCTAGGTAATCCCATCCTTGAATCTATCTTGAGAGGTACATGGATGATGACTATGAGAGTCTCAAGATTTGTTGTATATCTGCTGTGAGTTGTTGTCAATCAATCTGAGTCATGCTAGCCTACTTAATGATTCATGCTCTAATTTTTTTTTAAAGAATTATTGAGCAATATTGGCAAATGTTTTTTTCTTCTTAATAGCTTTCGCTAAAATCCATCCATATCTTGTGAACGATCCGTGAACGTCCGTGTACAACTCCTAAGAATTCTTAGGGTTTCCTTTATGAGAAGTGTCTTCTCTTAATACATATATACCTTATACTGTATTAATCCATCCCTATCAAAATAATCATGAATAACCTTGCAAAATCTCAAGAGATTGTGCAACTTGATATGGAGGAAGACACTCAAGGACGTGATTCGATTCAAGATTTGGTTCTAAAGAAGATGCTTGCAAGGAAGGTTCACAACTCCTGGATTGATGATTCCGTTAAGGATTTAACTCGTTTTCAAAACGATTCAAAGGTCGAGTTTGCAAATCTTCAACTGCAAATAAACCAACTTTTAGATGGTCAGGCCAAAATCCTTGCAAATCAAAAGACTCTGATACGGAAACAGAAGAAACTTATCATGGATTGTGTCAAGGGTAGGAAACTTGCTCGGGTTGTTGATCGTAAAGTTAGTGTTCTAACTCACGAACATGGTGTGTATACGGTCAAGAGAATAAAGGAAATCAGTGACACCTTATATGATGGATTCATTGAATGGTATGAGGTTCTCAATGAACTTTGATTTGTCTAGTAAATTTTCTTTTTGTGTTTAAAAATAACTAGGGTTTGGAATAGCCATTATTGTGAGTACACATAGCTATGTCCAACGATTTTCATCTTCATTGTTTTTAGATTTAAATTCTAAAGTATTTTTTGGAAGATGATTTATGCAATATTAATCTTTATGATTTTATATATTGCAAATTGTTTACGTCCGTGAACCTGTGACTGTCCCATACTTGTTCAAAAGTTATCTATATTATGTCGATATGAATGTATTGATGGAAGATAGAATGAACTTTTGACATTACAAAAGTTAAATCCTTTTATGTCATGTTTTTGATAAAAAAGAAAGGATAAAACTTTTGTTTATATGGATTAAGTCTATTATATGTCATTGTGCAAATAGTGATGAAAGATAGAATGAATCCTTGTTTATTCCGCAGTATTTGGTCGATCTCCGATCCACAATTTTTGTGCATATACTGTGTTGTTCCATAAGGTTTCTTATGTTGAGCACAATCGACTGAGTTGATTATTTTCTTATGGTTAACTTAGTTGTTGCTCCGTGAGGTTCCCTATGTCAAACATGATAAACTAAATTAATCATTCTCTTTTGGTTATTTAGTTGTTGCTCCGTAAGTTCGCTTATGTCGAGCATGACCAATTAAATTGATCATTTTTTTTTGATTAATTTGGTTGTGTATTCCAATTGAATTAATCATGGGTTTTCTTGTGGTTAATTTGGTTGTTATTTTTCGATTGAATTAAATATGGGTTCCCTTGTGGTTATTTCAATTGAATATTGTGGATACAAATTCATGTTTTCATGTGATTTGTTTGTCCAAAAGAAACCCTTCTTTTCTTGTGAAAGTAAGGTCGCCTTTGTTGTTCCTTCGGGGATGACATTTTATGGGGGAGAGTTCATTTTGAACTTGTGCTTAATTGCCAAATCTTTGTGGGGAATGCGGCTGTGGTTTTTAGGGGTTATCTTGTATCTTCATTAACTCCTTGATGAATGCATTTAGCTCCGGCTTTATGATTGCATCTAAATTTGTTGGTATGTTAATGCACCTTTTGGTCATGATGTATCTCCGTGGAAATTTCATTAGGATCCCACTAATTTTCGTACCTTTGCCAATTTTGTTGACAAAAAGGGGGAGAATTAATGTGTAGTTCACACTACAAATACATATGGTTTACGGATCATTATGTAAGGGGGAGTGGTTTTCATGTTGAGATATGTATTAACTAAGGGGGAGTGATGCATATCACCATAGTGTTATTGTCAAAGTTGTGATACAATTGAACTTTAATGATGTGTAATAATACTATGGCACTGTATAACAATGATCGAAAATATTTTTTTTTCTCATTGTTATAGCTACAGATCTTCAACAACTGTGATGCTGAACTTACAACCTTTAGGATCATGGAGTACTTGGAAGTGACGAAGATTTCGAGTCGCGTTCAAGATGCCAAGGAGATTAAGCATGTGGATAAGAAGCTTATTTTTTTTTATCTTTTTTGTAATCCATATGTATTGATAGTTTTGTCACTAAAATTGACAAAGGGGGAGATTGTTAGAGCATTGCTCGGTCAAACTCGCATGCGTTGCTATCTCAAGCATGTTTGTCAATGTTAGTGATCAAAATTATAAGTCTTGATTTCTAGCCTATTTGTAGATGTCTCGGACTAGGACATTGATAGTGTAGTTGAGCTTAAATCTCTCGACGTTCATCTCTTGAAGACGAAGAACTACTAAGGGGAGCTTGTGGAACTTCTTCGACAAAAGGTATGTGGAGACTTGAACTTATCTATTACTTGGAAAGTCTATTTCTACTATCTCCTATATTGAGACATAAGTCGTGTTACGATATAGTTTTATCTATACACATTTGAGATTTCGAGCTGAGTATATCTCGCTTACATATTTCTCGAAATATGTGTTGGTAAGCTTTCGCTTCGACCAAGTTCATCTTATATCATGAGAAAATTTCCGAGTAACATCTTAAATGGTTTTTGTGATACAATCATTTGGTGTAAGACTTGGAAGGTTTCAATAATGATTATTTCAATATCTTGAAAATTGCTTTGACGTTGATAGTGTGTGAAAACGGCTATTAACATTATAGAAGAATGTTTCAATGATTCAAATAAAGAGTTGATGATGTAACCATCTTTGGATATAAGCATATATATATAGTGTGTTCGCACATTAGTGTTTAAGTCCATAAACCGGAAGACAAAAGTATGCATATGTGTGTATATGGATTTGGTGAAGGAGACATGTTAAGTATGCGTACAAATACGCATATTGGCGGAAGTTCTCAAACCGAGAATTTCTGCTGAGTTTGGTTTCGACAAAACTCACAAACCAGTCACCTTAAGTATACACATACTGGCGGAAGTTTTTGAACCGAAAATTTCTGTTGAGTTTGGAAACTTTAGAAACTCAAAAACCGTTTGCTTAAGTACGCATACCTGTACGCATACTTAATCTATTATCTTTGTTAAATCGGTCGGTTCATGGACTTAAACATTTAAATCATAAGGAATGCAATCTTTGTAAACCGTGGCTATAATGTCCATGATTGATTCAAGTGAATCAAACCGATTTTGGTTTCAATTGTGTTTTCTAAACAATTGAACAACTCTTTAACTAGTTTCATTTGAGTCATTTGAACTAGTTATGGTTAAGATGAATAAGGTTGATATGAGAGTAATCATATGGCTAACCTCGGTTAACTATTTGTGAACCAACCTGGTGTACACGTTTAGGTATGGTTACATAAAACTAAATGAAGGTACATTTCATTTGTGTAACAAGCTAAGTTCGATCTAACAGTTGAAAGATATTAGCTTGGTTGAATTAGGTTTTTCATCTAACAGTGATTATTGAATGCTTTGTCACCAAGGTAACTTAGATTACAAACCATGATTTGAAAACTATATAAAGGAGAACTTTAGCAAATGGGAAAACTAATCCCCACACCTCGTGTGTGTTACTAGTTGCATAACTAGAGTCGATTCTCCTTTAACCTTAGGTTTCTTCTCGAGACCCTGTAGGTTAACGACTTGAAGACTTCATTGGGATTGTGAATCCATACCCAATTATTATCTTTGTAGTTGCGTGATCTGATCTTGTTATTTCTATCGTGTTGAGTGCAATTGAAATAATTGGCTCGAGATTTTATATCTCCTATAGGCAAGACAGAAATAATCACAAACAAACTTCGTCTCTTCATTTGTGATTCCGCAATAACTTGTTTCGCTAGTCGATTAAGTTTATTGTGAGATGATTGATAATACTAGGCTGTTCTTTGGGAATATAAGTCTGGTTTATCAATTGGTTCCTGTTTACCTTGATTTATCAAAAGACGGAACAAAAACTCTTGGGTATTTCTGTGGAAGACAGATTTATTCAATCCTATAGACTTTTCTGTGTGAGACAGATTTGTCTATCAAGTCTTTGACTTTGGGTCATAGAAAATCTTAGTTGTGGGTGAGATCAGCTAAGGGAATCAAGTGCGTAGTATCCTGCTGGGATCAGAGACGTAAGGAGTGCAACTGTACCTTGAATCGGTGTGAGATTGATTAGGGTTCAACTACGACCCGATCAGGGTTAATTGGTAGTAGGCTAGTATCCGTAGCGGCTTAATACGGTTTGGTGTTCAATATGGACTAAGTCCCGGGTTTTTCTCGCATTTGCGGTTTCCTCGTTAACAAAATTAGGTGTATCGTGTTATTTCTTTTCCACATTATATTTTGTTATATAATTGAAATATCACAGGTTGTGCGTTAAGATCAATTAATTAGAATATCTAACTTTTGGTTGTTGATTTACATTGATTGACACTTGAACATTGGTCTTTGGTACCGTTCAACTAATTCCTCTTATATTCAATCAGGCTCGCAGATTTCTATTTGCTGATTGCGGATTGAATTAAGAGTTAGAGATATTAAACTCTTTGATATACTTTAATCTAAATTGAGTCAGACTGTCTAGTTGATTCTCCAGAAAGTGTATTCTAATAAGTCCTCTCAGATTGCCAAACGAATTGTTGGGTGTGGTTGTTGTACCCCCGTATTTTCATAGATAATTGGAACTCGGTCTGATGAAGAAGAAAGATGGTTGTACTCTCTAATGATATGAGCTTGGGTAATATGGAAGGATAGATGTGATTTAGTTTTCCAGGGAGTATCACCCAACCCTTTAAGCTCTGTGCATAAAATCCATTATCATCTTGCTTCTCACATGCATGCTGCTAATAACTCTTTTAAAAATGTCTTTAATGATATCACTATTTCTAGATGAAAACCACCTATAAAAGGTATTATTAAGTTCAATATTGATGCCGCTTTTGATCAACATACTAGTGATTTTGGAACTGGCATTGTTATGCGTGACTTCACAGGTAGATGCCTTGGAACCAAAGGAACTTATGGAAATGGAGCACTAGGGCCAGAAGCTGGGGAGTGCATGGCTGTTCGTGATGCTTTATACTAGGCCAAGAGGTTGCAGCTATCGAAAATTCAAATAGAAGCAGACGCAAAGCTAGTCATTCACTACTTATACATTGGGAAAATAGAAACTTTATAAAATAGATCAAACACTTAATCTCTAGTTTTATTTCTTGTACTTTTGATTTTGTTAGTCGTGATGATAATCAAGTGTTGATGCAATTACAAGATCATCAAGAGAATCGGGTTTAGCTTTTGAGAGTTACAATAACTTTGATGTTTCTATCTGTAGTCTCCTGGCCGGAGACCAATACTTCTCCAATTAATAAAAAATTTCAGTTATCAAAGAATTTTTTTTTTGAGATATTCAACATAAAGTAAAAAATTCGTTTGGGGATGAAAAACATAAACGTGATATTTTATTTTCATGAATAAAATTGTATAATGCCTCAACCCTAAACCACCCCTTATCCAAATACGTTGGATGCGATATCTGCGTGGTGCACAAACCACATAACCAAGGCATGTAAACCACTTATCTTTTTTATGCCTCGGGGCTTATCCCCAAAACTATTGGTGGTTTGGGGTGGATATTAGGGGTGCTACATTAAGTGTTGCCAATGATTTTGTCATTTAAGTTGGTTGCAGTAGGTAAGTTGTACTCCCTATGTACCACATATATATGCGGAGGGGACAATTTTCTTAGATTAAGATAATTACTTTGAATTCATAAATTTTCATACCTTTTCTTATTTGGCCTATCGTCGTAGAAATCCTAATGATCGAGTCAAACCACATATCCATCCAAGGTTTCGGTCAGCCATTATTGACGGTCAGAATCAAATCGGTCAAGCATGGGAGGAAGTGAGCCGTGTTGAAATGTCTTAAACATCCTTTGAGTGGTTAACCTAACCGTAGCTGATACGGGTGAATCAAAACCTGAACGCAACTTTTTTCTTCCTCTTTTCTCCTATCTTCCTCCGTTCTCCTTCGGTTATCTTCTTCTTCTCTGGTAGATGAAAAACTAGTTGAAAATATCGAGCGTGATGGACGGGAATCCAAACCCAGGTGACCTTAAACTAATATTCCACTTCCGCTTGTGATTATATTGCTACATATATTCTGTAATTGAACCTTAATTTTTGTTTTTAATGAGATTTGTGTTAAGTTTTGGATTCTTTAATGAAATATGTCATAGTTTTATCTCTAGGTTTATTCTAATTTTAATGTGTTCATTGTCTGACGCTGATTTGATACTGTTCTTGAAACCCAAATTCTGATAATAAATCTAATTTTGATTGAATTGGATTAGGTACCGAGGTGAAGCTGCTCAACAATGTTAAACCTTAGAAATTGGATGCAAACTTGGTCTTTGTTTGATTTTTTTGGATTAGACCCTTTGTTGGATTTTGAATGATGGTTATGGGTTTTTATTGTTTAAGTAAATTTATTTGGGAAAAAGGAAAATTTTCTGTGAAAGTTGAGTGAGATTAGGAAATCTTAACGGTAGTCAACAATCGGTCATTTGATCATGGTTTAATGGATTTAACCGGTAACCAAGATAGTGGATCCACTCGTTTAGTGTAGTTTGAGTAGTTCCAGCTTTGGGATTTACTCATTTTTCTGTCGGTGATAATTATGAATTAAAGGTCCTTAGCATGGAGGTGTGTGGAGAATAAGATTAGAGTTAGCAAATGTTTATCCATACAATCTCCGTCGATTGTTTTTTTTTAAATAATATCTACCACCCAAATATCGATGAGATGCAAGCATGAATTGATTAATCTCAGTTACTTTTGTTTTCTAGGCCTCGTTCGGTTTGTTTGGATTATGTAATCAGACCTGGAGTCCGATGTTTGGTATGTTTTCCATCTATGTTTATCATATGGTTTTGAGCTTTGTGAACATGGCAACCACAAAAAATCTGCACTGCATACCAAAATATTCTTAATTTGGTTTAGTTGTAGTGCAGTGGAGGATCTACTTGTCAATTGCTAAGAAAGCTAAATAGAAAATAGAAATGGTTTCTCGCTTCACTTTTCTGCAACTATGTTGCCAAAACAATTTTCAAAAAAGGTTCCCTAGGCTCATTCTTGAAGTACTCTTCTGAGAAATATGTCTCAGATTCATTGTTGTCTTTGACCACAAAGGCCACAACTTTGATTTTGGGGATTTGGTTCGACAGCGAAGAGTATCCTTGAGGTTAGTGTTGATTTCATTTGAGGTCGAATTAGTGTGTCGGATTAGTTATACACAATCTAGTTTAATATCACCTCATGATGTTATGCTTTATTCGGTACTATGGATTGTGTTAAATATTTTAAGAGATAAAGCAAATGAATCTGTAATTTGAAGGAAATGGAAGTGAGAACTGTTAGGCATACCATGATGATAGTGGCACAAGCTAGTGGTCCAGTGCATGTACGCATGTGTATGAGATGCATTAGTCTTTGTATGAGATGCATTATATATTGTGTAATATGTAGACTACGGGGTTTTACATTTTATGAAAATTCAAGTAGCCATTTGGTTTTGAAATCGATTTATCCGGCATTGTTGTTTCAGGTTGGCCAGCCTCTTGTTGCGTGCATCCATT
Source organism: Papaver armeniacum (assembly GCA_023531295.1). Classification (NCBI taxonomy): domain Eukaryota; kingdom Viridiplantae; phylum Streptophyta; class Magnoliopsida; order Ranunculales; family Papaveraceae; genus Papaver; species Papaver armeniacum. The sequence goes on along the minus strand of JAJJWW010003138.1, from coordinate 932,229 downwards.
TGCCGAGAGTTTTGGGGATCCGAAGAAATCCTTCTATTATTCTGGACGGTGTTCTCTTCATGCTGAAAGTATCCTATTAGAAGGAAATATTGGTCCAGACACAGGGCTTGGACAAGGCTATGTTTGATAGCTGCAGTGGTGGATTCAAGCACAATCCTAGCTTCCAACCGCCTCCTACAGTACATATATACTTTACCCTTTTTGTTATACTACCGTATGTTTATGGTACCTATTTTAATTTATATGACCGTCAAAACTAGTACCCATTATATTTTATAGTAGCGTGAAAACCAGGTACCTATTTTTATTTATACGACCGTGTTAGTGAGGTACCTAATTTATTCTATACGACAGTTTGAAAGACTATGTGCAGTAAACTTTGCTGCAGATATTATGGCCAAGCGACGCTGCTTTCTCGCTACTGGTGCTCATGATATATATATATATATATAAGTTTTGACAGTGTTGTGTTCTTCACCGGAAACAACCCAACGTCCACTGGTGTAAATCTAAATTCATACTACATGTTCACATACTGGTTTCTTCATCCAAGCCCTTAATTGTACCACTTGCTGCTCATACATGCAGAAGGAATTACTCCCACCAGAAGTAGGATGATCCATAAAATATACACGGCAGTATGAAGGAATTACTCCCACCAATAAGAGAAAAAAAACAACTCAAACCCACCCATTTCTCCAAACCCAAACAAAGCCTAACTATGGTTAATAACTAACTTTGCTGGAGGGGTAAACCTGGAAAAAAGATTCAAAACTTAACAAATACATAAGGACAGACTCACTTGTCCTTCTATATGGGTTGAATCAAATGTTGGTTGGATCGCTGGGAAAACTCAAACCTTAGAATTTCGTTGAGGAATGCTCTTCTTATTTTACCCTTTGTCTTATTCCTACTACAATTTTCCATACACAATAAATGTGGGTATTTAGGAAAAAATTCATCTTGGAAATAGGACTCCGCCTATCTAGTGGGACAAATCAAAATCAAAATTTCGTCTGTATATTAGGTATGGAGGGAGTAATGAGTAATACTTTTGAGAACTGGCTTGTCCAACGGCTTCTAATGGAAGTTATCAAAGTACATCCCTTATGATTAGAAGGTAACTTTTACTTGGCGATGTAGCCTTCAAACTCTTTATGTGGGTATAATTCCTGTGGAATCTGGCAACCTTCCGCAACCGCGCAATCTTGAAAAATCTAGCTTACGACTTTATGCAGTAAGCTATGATTAATTAAATCAATGCAGTAGTCTTGAAAAATCCCCTTTGATTAAATCAATGTAGTAGTCATGAAACGGTCCCAATATAGCATATTTACTTCATGTGGTTGGGCGGGCGCGTAGAACGGCGACATCACTGGCCCCACGAATACAATACCATCCACTGATCCAATCCCTGTGTCCCGATGAAAGACCCATATACTTCTCATGTGGACCCTACGTTCAGAATACGATAAGCCCATACCTGATTTTTTTTTTTTGTTAGATTTTTTTAATCTAGACCTCAAAATGATTAGGTTTGAATTGACGTGGATCCATGTTGTCCTCGAGGATATCCTGATTCACACAGCTGATGCAAGAAAATGAAGATGAAGATGAAGCTGGTATTCCAGCTGCATCCTTTAATATAAACCTTATCTAAATTGATATCATCCAGCAGATTCGTCTTACGCGGCGGTTAGTGACTTGCCTTCAGCGTGGGTCTCCTTCCTTGTCCCACTTCTAAATAATTATCTTGTGTATATAAACAGACGTTGAAAATGTTCATTCTGCACAGTATACCAATCATTTCAAAGATCATCAGAGATTTTTTCAGGGAGAAAAATATATAATCTCATGGGTAGAGTTAACGGCAAGCCAATGGGTCGTAGGATTTTAACTGGTTTTGAAGATGAATTACCAAACTTTTTTTCGTCAGGTCGTGTTGATGATGATGCAGTGGATATTACGGATGATATGGTTTTAGCGTTTTTTGATGGTGATCAAGAGAAGAAACCATCTTCATCAGCGACTTCTTCATCTGGTGGTGAAGACGGAGATGAGGATGATGAAGGGGTCGCAGAGAACATAGAGGAGAGAAAAGCTTTCTGGGATAATCAACACCAACTTCTCCATGTAAGTTTCTTCATTATAATGAATTTCTTATTGGTTTTTGGTTTTAAAAAATAGGAACTCGTTTGTGATATGAATTTTTTCATTTTATGCAGGCAACAATTACAAAAAGTAGTCCTCTGGAATCGAGCATCCGAAACGCAACCAAACAGGCTCTAAAAGAATCCAAGTTGATCACCGGAACTATTTGTAAATGTGGGATTTTATCCGATGGATGTCGGAATTGTATGCTGGGACATGTCTCCGATCGTTTATGCGCTGCTGGTTTTGATGCCGCAGTTTGCAAGTCTAAATGGAGAAGTTTTAAAAACATTCCATCAGGTGAACATATATACGTAGATGTGATGGACAATAATCCAAGTTCTAAGAAGAAAGGAGAAGCTATAAGAGTTGTAATCGAGTTAAATTTTAGAGCGGAATTCGAGATGGCCAGAGCAAACAATGAGTACAATCGATTAAACAGTCGATTGCCGGAAGTATTTGTGGGCAAAGCTGAAAGATTACGCACATTGATTAAGATAATGTGTGGTGCTGCTAAAAAATGCATGAAAGAAAATAAAATGCATATGGGTCCATGGAGAAAGCAAAAATACATGGAAGCTAAATGGTTTGGAACATACGAAAGAACATCATCCATTTTAATTTCATCCCTAAAGCAGGCATTCTCCAGTTACCAGTCTGACGCCAAGCCGAGAACTTCCCTGTTGTCATTTGATTTGGTTGAGAGATTACCTACGATGCACTGCAGCACTGCTGTTGAAGTTTTGTAATTTGTATCATTCTTTTGTTAATAATCAACATCTATTCATTTTTGTAATGTAAATTGCCCTGTAAAGCAAGTGCGAAATTCAAATAAGAAACTGCCAGGTTCTACTAATCCTTGCTGCACATTGGTATGCCACTTTTCCCTGTGTTATTTGTTTCGGCGTATTGTGTTCACATTGATCAGTTTAAGAGTTGACAGGATAGAATTGTAACAATGGAGGTTAACCAATTATAACAATGAAACCGAACCTTTGAAATATTAGTGGATAACTGCTGCAGATAATCAAGAACTGTGGAAGTTAAAGGTCTCATGTAGCAGTGCAACGCATTTAAGAATTGCGGATATTGCTTTCCAACAAAGAAGGGAAAGTAAAATTATCTGGAAACAGACCATTTTCGATCATTCCTCGATATAAAAGATTGAATTTTGGTGGAATTATAGAGCTGGGAGTAGGATTTGGTTTGGATAAAGACGAGACGGGCATAATAGAGACTGCCAGAGTCTTCAAATGCACAAAAAGCGACAACTTTGCTGGTAAAAAAAGACATGGGAAATGAGTCCAGTTCTGTTCTGACATGTTTGATTCCAGCACAATTAGACATGGGAGTGGGGATTGAGTGTGGTGATGTTTTTCAAGAGGGACTTTTCAGAGATTGAGGACGGTGGTTGTTTATGGTTGTGGTGACAGATAGAGGATCAGACATGATAGTGGTTATTTACTTTGATTTGTAATATCCATTTCAGGTTTTGTTGTGCAGTTTCTAAACTAGTCTTTTGGTAAACATTGATAGTGGCGCTGGGCTATGGGAATGTGCAGAAAAGGGAGAACTGACAGGAACGATCTATAAGCTGCTCTAAAGAAAGTTGTTGATATGAAGCTAACCCATATTATACAGGGAAAATTATGTCGGAGTTCAAATGATGGATCTCCAAGAACAATTTGCTTATAAGAAAAAATACTACACTTTCTGGATGTCATATGAAATTGCTCCTACAAAGAAAATTATAATACCTAAATGAAGACGTCAGATAAATCAAAGCCTCTACAGTCACGTTCTCTTCCGCTTCTTTCCCCTTCTGGGATCTCTGTGTATGTGGATACTTTTTGTTGCTGGCCACACAATGTTGATGCGTGAAGAAGCTCTTGGAAGTACTCCTAGCTTATCCTTAAAGTCATTTATCACTCTATCAGGTGACTCAATCGTAGAACGAGGATACAGCACAACTTTTTTCAAAACAGTCGCATTTTTCAACAAAAAACCAAGAAGTTTGAGCTCAGCATCACATCCCTCCACTTCTTCAATCTGGACATAGTTGAGGTGAGACAACATTCCCGTCAATGACAATCCTGCTTCCCAGCCATCTCCAGTGTCCACTAAATTTGTCTATCCAAAAATTACAACAACTGATAGGTCACTTACTGATAAAGAACGATAGTGCACAATAAGAAACACCTCAGAGGTTCTAAAAGTGTTGTATGATAATTCAAGTGAAATAGATAGAAAATATAGATGTTGAATTATGACATCATCTCAATTAAAAATCGAAGAGGTTGGTTATAATATGTTACCTCCTTGGATTCAACGACTATCCTAACTATATTAGGAGAAATGCTGAGTAAGTATGCTATAGCCCGCAAGCAACCTCTTGTAGACCACATTTCCAGCCCCAAATGTTGTAGATTACTAAAGCGAGGTGGCTTACAGTCCGATAAGTCAGGGGCTCGTGAGAGAACCTTGAGAAACAAACAAAATTTTCAAATTGTATAGCAACTAAAATCTGACAAAATATAGTACTCATAATAGTTCAGACAAATTAAAATCTTTGACAATCTTTGATGTCAATTTGCCTTCATTATCCTAGACTTGTGTAAAACACAGAAGAAAAAGGACAATCATCTAGATAACCAAGAAACATCATCATTAAAGTTAAGAACCTCTAGTAAGTATTGAAAGACGGTGAGCTTAAGCAGCACCACCCTTGCCCTTCTCATATATTTGATCAGGCAGTAAAACATACTTACGCCATTTCCGCAAATATAATAAGATGTTTAATCCAAGAAAGAGAGGAAGCACCCATACCTCAAGGAATCCAGATGATAATGTCATTTTTTCCACCATACAAACTGCTCCTAAAAATTTCATCATACGTCTCGCAAACACATCTTTTATATTTGAAGGCAAATTCAAATATGTTTCTGCATTTTCATCTTCTTTTTTTGCTCTGAGTGTCATGTGAAGACCAACCCTGGATAGTGGAGAATAGTTTTCTAGAGAGTAGGCATGCCAGAACGACGAACTGCAAATAAATTTTTTTAGTTTTGGAGCACGTAACTTGATGATGTTGGCCATACTGTTATTTTGAGGCTGAAGATCTCTATGCCGATAATCAACATACTTGAACTTCTTAGCACTGAGAGAATCAACAATCAAATTCCTCTGATTATCAGTTCGTATATTACAATCAGCTATGAGTAGTGTTTCAAGAACTGGACAACTTGAAAAGAGTCTTTCAGATGATTCTACATTGGAGATTGATAATCCAGTAAAAGATAGAAATTTAAGCTTAGGTAAATTCATAGATCTCTGTAGAATAACATCTGCATATTTGGCATTACCGTACGCTAATATTATCAACTTCTTCAGTGATTTACAATTCAGGAGACCGTGAGGAATTTCATATGCTGAATCATGACATTGATTGATATATATATTGATATATTGAACATTATACTTAACAGCAGCAAGGCTCCATCTATTAACATGCGTTGTCACTGAATCATCATACCCAGAATCCTTCCATTCCACATAAAACCTCTGAATATCAATGTCTTCGCGAAAAAGGAGTACATTGTCTACAAACATTATGAAACTATGTTTCTTGTCTTCTGAGAATGAACTCCTATGAAATTCTAGAAAAGGGAGAGATTTCCAAACATCGATCCATCTTTTCGACAGAACACTAGTTTGGACTGCATCTTTAGTATCCACCATGTAAGACATGATAAGATGAATTAAGTTATCAGGTAATCTACTGATTTTATCTTCTCCATTAGCATATGCGCTTGTTTCTTCCATTCTTTAAGGGTTACCCTAAACTGAAAAGTAAACCTTTAAAAACCCCTTTCTATTTCAGAAACCAAATTATCAATTTGCAGTGAATACACTCTGTGCAGAAACAAAAACCCTAATCCAATTGTGCTGAGCATTAGAATTTGTAGGTGAAAACCCAGAAATAAAAGATGGACGAGGAAATACCTTTGAGTGTAAATATGGCTTAAGAGTAGCTCCTCGAGCAATCTTGAAACACCTCTTAATAGTAGATTGGGTAGTTCTTGAATGAATGAATCAATTAATCTTGAGCAGAACGAGAAACCCCTAAATCGCAATGAGTCAATCTGATCAATATTTGTTGCTCAAAACCCTCAAAAGTGAAGAGATATATGGAATGTGAAAAACTTTCACAAACACTATTATACGGCTGTTGTTTAAACCTGGACCAAACCACATTGGGCTTAGTTATTCTCCTATATCCATTATGGAAAGGGAAATTAGGCGCAGGCCCAAAAAAATATTATTCTCATTGTCAGGCCCACAATTAATTTTAGGTACCGTGACACCCATAATTATTTGGGAACATTATCTATATACCCCTAGTATGAGGCCCATTAAAATATACCCTTTCAAACTTAAAATATACCCCTAAGTCGTTAGAAGCCCAAAACCGGATTGGTGATTTACCAAAATATCCCTACTTTAAAAGAGATAATTGTTGCCGACATGTATTCGTTCACCCGTAATTTTTCATTTCAGTTTTCCGGTTCTCTCTCTTACTCTCTTCCTCTCTCTCTCCCTCTTTCTCCAAAACTTCCCAAACCGTAGAAAAAATTCGAAACAAAATGTATAAATCAAACCAAAAACTAGTTGTTGATTGAATTAGAGAGATCCAGAAGATTAGTTGAAATAGAGAATATAAAAAAAACAACAACAAAAAAAAAAAAAAAAAAACTAGGGTTTGTGATCGATGTTTGAAAATTGATTACTGTAATCTTCAAATTAAGATGCAAATCAAAGGTAAACATCGATTTACTTATTTCAATTAGTTTACAATTCAATTTATTTTGATTTATTTTAACAAGCTAATGCTTGATTCTCGACGGGATCTTTTTTTTTTATTATTATTTTGATTTTGATTCAAATCTTCCTTAACTATTAACTTCTTAATGGTTTCGATCTGTGTTAAAATTTTGTCGATTCGTTTTGTATGATGGTGTTACTTTCATTTACTAATTAGTTGAATGATTTCGTTGCATGTAATTAATTCAGATATATTGATGAAAGGAGAATGATGATATTGATGGTAAACTGATGATATTTACTAATAACAGCTTTACACGTAACTTCCAAAAATATCTGGTACTGAGTTACTATAGGTTTGAAGTTGTGATTTATCCTTGGTTTTGATGGTATTGATGAATGGAAATTTAGTCTGTTGCTGTAGGGGATTAATGGAAAAACTATGAATATATAATATATTGATGGAATTGCGGCTTTTGATTGTTTTTTGTGATTGTCAATTTGGTTAGATTCTGAAATACATATGATGTATGTTATTATACCATGGCTATCACCGGCTGTTGAAGGTTATGTGATAAGACAACGCTTCCCCGTGGTGAGCAAAATGTTATTGTTAGGTGATTTTTGAAAAGTTCGTATCATGATTTTTGTTGTTGGTGTGCATTCTTATTTTTAGGGGTGAGGCGGAAGTTAGTGGTTGTTGCGTATTATGTTTTTGATTGTTTGTTTCTAGTGAATTTCAATTTAGTCTCTAGATTCTGAAATGTATGTTGTTGGTGGAGGTTCTGTATATATAGATGTTTTGCAAAAACAATTATGACCAAAAATATTACGAGTAGCAGAGTATATACATATGTTCATCTTTTTTCCGAGTTTGAAGTGGAGACAACTTGTGTGTATATATAGATGTTTGAAGTGGTATCATAAAACTTAACTGTTACATTGACACTGTTGGGGTGAGTGGAGATATATCTCTGACATTTTGTAGATTAGTTAGTAAAGATGAGAACCTTGTTTTTATTTTCATTTGTAATTTTAATCTTAGATATGCATGGACAAGACATACCTTGTCAATTATATCTCTTTCATTACCTGTTATCACGTAGCTTTTTGAAACTCTACTTCTTGAGATAGCTTCTGCTAGTTGGCTCCATATCTGGAGATAAATTGGAAAAGTACCCTCCATTTTTGGAGACAACTTGTACTAGTTTCTCCCGTATATGGAGACAACTTATGCTAGTTGCTCCCATGTATGGAGACAACCTAAGCTAGTTAGCTCCATTTTTGTATACCACTTGTGATTTGGAAAAAGTGATTTGACACTAACTATTTCTATTATTTACAAAGACGTAGGAAAAGATGAGGAAATTACCGAAAGCAAAGGGAAAAGCAACCAAATATGTAGATAATGTTCCCTCGAAAAAAAGGTATGAAAAAACAGCATACTGACTAAGCTTTGGTTTGCATAGCGATGCCGTGAATTAGGTTGCTTTGTCTTCTTTGACATGTTTTTGATAAATGTCATCAACAAAACATAAAAAAATTGTGAAAAATATTTGCAATTCCATTCTTTCTAAGAGCACGTGACTGTATTATTTTTATTCAAAGCACTGCTAGTTATCATTGCATTCTCGCTCAAGATGTGGAGAAAAATTGTGCCAGTTGCTTCCAGATTTGGAAGCAACTAGAGTTAGTTATCTTCATTTTTAGGGGAAACTTGTGCTAGTTGCTCCCATTTTTGGAGACAACTTTCTAAAAGTTGGTTCCGGATATGGAAACAACTTCTGCTAGTTTCTCCCATAATTGGAAGCAGCTTGAGCTAGTTTATCTCAATTTCTTAAGATAAATTTTGCTAGATTTCATTGCCTGAGAAAAATGATTGAATATTAACTATTGTTTTGTTTAAAACATAAAAGTTGTAGCCGTTATGAAGATATGAGATATAGCCATCTAATGGAAGTGAGCCACAAAGAAGTTGCTGATAAAGTAAAGAAGAATTGTTGTTCCACATCTTGAATACAATGGACAAATAAAAGCTTCAGAAAGAAAGAAATATGAGTTCAGATGAAAGCTAGATTGTAAATTTACGAGATATCGTGTTGTTAGTGTTAGTTATAATTTTACTGAATAGGTTTTAACATGAATGACCCAATATATTTCGATGTAAACATAAATTTTAGCATGAAAGAATGATTAATGGTTTGATTAGATGCAGTATTATTTTAATGTGATTGCAGATGCAATACTGTTATATAATTGCAGGTAAAAAAGTAATGTGATTGCAGATGCAATACTGTTATATGATTGCAGGTACAAAAAGCTAAAAGGAGATTTATAAAATATAAACAGACCCTGGCAAAATAAAAATTTGACGCAACTAGCAGAAGTTGTCTCCAAAGTTGAAAGAAACTAGCTTAAGTTGTCTTCAAAATTGAGGCAACTTGCTTTGAGTTAGTTCCAATTTGGATGCACCTGTACAAGTTGTCCCCCGAAAATATGGAGTCAAACCAGTATAACTCGCCTGTAACAAAAATAAATCAGTATTCTTACTTAGTGTAAACAGTAATTTGTATTGCATAGCATTAAAGAAACCAAAAAACAAAAAGAACATTCATAAAACATAGTGCAAAACTGAATAAATGATGGTCAATGGATGATCAACTAGATTCTAGAGGGAACTTGATTCAAGTTGTCTCCAGTACTGGAAGCAACTTGGTGAAGTTCTTCCCAAAATCTAGAACACATGAACCTGTGATATCTCATTCTCGAAGAAACTAGCCGAAGTTGTATCCAGTAGTAATAGCAACTAGCAGATGTTGTCTCTGGTAAAAAACAGAATGAATCTCAAAAACACTATTAAGCAAGTTGACTCTAGTTAAATTTTGACAGTGACACAATTGATTTGAAGTATAATTGAAGCATAACCGAAGCAACTAGCCAAAGTTGTCTCCAAATCTGGAGGCAACTAGCATAGGTTGTCTCCAAATCTGAAGGCAACTAGCACAAGTTGTCTCCAAAAAGAATAAAAACATACACAAATGAATGAACCTGGTGTGATTCGAACACACATCTTCTGACACCATGTCAGTCATGCTACCATTGCACCACAGATTTGTTGCGCAAGTTGTAACTACTATTAAGATAATTTGACATTCATGAATGACCAAATAATATAACCAAAGGTCAAGGTCAAAGTTACTTTACCTGTTTGTGATCCACATTTGTCTTACATAGTTTGAAAGAAGATGCAAGGAAACTACTCTACTGCAAAGTTGAGTCACTTTGTTCAACATATCTCGACCAAACTCCATTGAACACTTAAAGCGGCAGAATAATCCCTCCACTCTACTGCAAAGTTAAATATACCAAGATGTAAGCGTATTGATTTGAAGTTCAAGCAGAAAATGCAATCAAAGAAGTGTATAATAAAGTGTAAGGAAATGAATATAAAAAGGTATCAGGAGTTCATGACTAAACCGAGTAAAAGCTTTTTTTTTTTGAAAAAAAATGGAGCCAACTAGCTCAAGTTGCCTCCGAAATATGGAATCAACTAGCTCAAGTTGCCTCCGAATACGGAACCAACTACCTCAAGTTGCCTCCAAAAGGGAAAGCAACTTTCTCAAGTTGTCCCCAAAATCTAAAGTCCAAGAACGAAGATGGAGCAAACTAGATAAAGTTCAACTATTGTTAGTCCCAATTAAGAATGAAACCATGTACATATGTTCTTGGCAAACTAAATAGACTCGCGAATAAGTTGCTACCTTTTCATTAAATCTTAACTAGATGTATGGAAAACTTAACTAGACTCAAGAAAACATACTAAATCAAAACACTGGAAGAAAGATTCAGACATATATTGCAATTGATAAACTGGTTAATTACTATCGGTATACTATAATCTACGGGAAATTTTATACTAGATATACAAACTTGCATAGAACTATGGAATAAGTTGACATGTACCTGTAGCCATCACTGAACAATAAAAGCATATGGAGCCAACTAGCACAAGTTGTCTCCAAATATAAAGGCAACTAGCACAAGCTCCAAATGTGAAGGCAATTGTCGAAGTTGTTTCCAAATACAAAGGAGACTAGCCTAAGTTGTCTGTAACAAAAAGTGCACATGTACAAATTGCTAAAAAAGGAATCAGCAAACCCAAGTTGTCTTCAAATCTAAAGGCAACTTGTTCAAGTTATCTCGCCAAATATGGAAGCAACTAGCACAAACTATCTCCAATAAAAAGTCAAATCAATATACACCATTGCGTGAACCTGGCGTGAGTCGAAAAAAACACATCTTCTGACACGGAGTCCGTCGTTGCACCACAAATTAGGCGTAAGAACATCACTACAATTAAAGCAATAAAAAGACGGAACTACAAACGAATACTGCATGATACTTGAACATGTTCATAAAATTGTTGATAAAAATATTCCTTGAATCTTGAAAGTATCTGCACATAAGTGCTAGTTAGCAAGCTAGGGAGCAATTTATTTACAAACAAACAGTCAGATGAATAATAAACTTATCTTCCATTCAATTGGTTTCCAAAGGCCCCTGAACATTAACATTCTTGCTACTTTCAAGAGTGAGAGACAAACATAATTAAACTTATTGATCCCGATTACAAGTAATAAAACACTTGAGTTAATTTGCAAACCAAGTCAAGTGGAAATTGATAAGGTGTTTAGGCCCCAACCATTCAATTCGGTATCGGTAATAAAAGCTTAATTGATCTTATTATTATAAGCTCATTTTACTAAAACATATGGTGTGGCCGCAGTCCATGTATACTTTTCGAGTGATCAACTGTGGTGGGAAAAAACACTTATATATCATTTGCAACTCAAAGGGAGGTTTTTATTCGGACCACTCAAAATAATAATGACTCAAAAATATGTAAAGAAACATGACGCGCATGAGAACCAATAATCAATCAAACAAGAGTTAAATATTAGATACTGTGCAATCCAATCCCCAACAGAGTAGACAACCCACTTATCACCATTTTAGCTAGACAGGGTTGGTTTTCAGAGCTTCCCCATGAGCAGCCCAGTTATGTAGAGGTGCACCTATTAGTATCTTATAGAAAGCTTATTCCTAGAAAACATAACGAACTGAAAATTAACTTAATTCCAACTAGAATACCAATTTCTCATTTTCTGCACCACAATGATCATGCAAAACCAAATCAAGTACCATCATGGCTCAAATATTAGAAAACTTTGAAGATGAGCGTTATGAGGAGTTTGCATTTGACACAATGCCACTTTAGGAAGTCTGTTCTATCGACCCATAAGTTTTTCACAAGAAAGTTCCCAATCAAAGCTCTAACAACACAATAATTCTCTCGAACATTTCAGCAAACACTTGTACCTTGAATTTTATATATGTAATCGATAAACAGGCCAGTTCTAAATCTCTGATTCTCAATTTATATTCTAATTTCAATCTTTGGAAAAAAATTCATGAAACAACCATATGTAAATTAAAAAAAATTTATAATAAATCTGCAACTTAATCATTATCAAGTATATCTCCACAATTTCCACTTTTAACGGGGAAAAAAACATTCCGTGATTAAACATAAATCGAAAAGAGATTTGAAATCAACCATTGATTTGAAACTAAGCAAATGAATTTACAAAACTCTAGCTAGAATTTATACCTTTGTTTGTTGTTTATTTTTCCTGGGAGAGAGGCACCAAAATTACACCAAATCTACACCACCACCTCAACAACCAGAAGCGCCACTATCTCCCTCACCAATTTCATCATTTCCCACCCTAACCACCACCACCTCCACCAACAATAACAAGAGAAATAAAGATAATCACCTAAATCCCCTTTAATCTCCACAACCAATTTAAAAATCGATAGAACTTGAATCTCGATTTGTAGCACGAAATTAGAAATCCAGAAAGAGAGAAGATAATCAGTCTCATTTCTAGATCTGTTTATTTTCGATCCGGCGGTGGTGGCGATGAACAGTTCAGTACTGGGTGTTGTGGTTGTGGGATTTGGAAAAAAGTGATGGTAGCGAATAAGATGGTGGCGGTAGGTTTAAGGCAGGGATGGAGATTATGGTGGTTATATTCTTTGAATCATTTGATCGAATAAACGAAGAAGAAGAATTGAAAGTATAAAAGGTTAAAATAGGAATTCAATAAAATATTATTGTGTTCTGAACCTGTTTTTTACCCCTTAGGGTCATCTGTGTAAGGCCCACCGATATGGAGGGCATTTATAACATTCCCACTAATTATTTCCGTGACACCCATAATTATATGAAATTATTAAAAATGTCTGCATGACGGGTTATGCATCAGGGGTATAATTGGCAACGCAACTTGGATATAACATATCTAAAAATCCGCGCCTTAGAATTTTACAAATTTTATATCGTTGGAAATCTTTTTAAGAGAGCTACGCAACGAGTACAAACAAGAGTATAAATTTTTTGTTTTTTCACGAAAAAATCGGAGGTGATCATCATTTTAGGCAAAATTTTCGAAAACTTGATACATAACTATTATTATGCGACCCACAAAAAGATGCATAACACATTCTGCAGACGCATAACGAATTATGCAACCATTTTCTCCACTGCATAACAAATTATTCATTTGGATAACAAAGTTATGTATCTATAACAAGTTATGTAACCATTGTTTTGGTTGATTTTAGTGCGTACATAAAAAAATTGATGCATAATGCGTATGCATCCATATTCTGGATGCATATCGGGTTATGCATCTATTTTATCGATGCATAAAAGATTGTGCAACAATTTTCTCGATGCATAATGCATTATGCGATCATATTTTCCGGATGCATAACGAGTTATGCATCCATTTTCACGGCTTGCATAACATGTTATGTAGATATTATTGTAGGTGCGTGACAAGTTATGCAGCCTTATTTTTTGTTTGTTTCAATACTAAGAAAAAAGTAGCTGCATAATGTGTTATGCAACCGTTTTCTGGACTGCATAACAAGTTATGTAAAAAAAAAAAAATGCATAACGTGTTATGCAACCAATTTCGAGAATGCATAACAAGTTATGCAACAAATTTTGTAGATGCATATGCATTACTATTCACACCTCCATTTTCTTTTAAATGCACGTCACACGCACACCAAACCCATTTGCACTTCCATCTCCTTTGCCTTGCCACTGCAACATCCTTTTAGCTTCATTTTCTTTTAAATGCATAACCCATTGAAACCAACATCAACACCACCATTCCTAACTCACTTCACTGATCCATTCATCAATCCATTTGTTCATAGCTCAGTCATGACAGCAACCACCATTCCAAATGCAACATCTCATACATTGTAATCTCCATTTTCTTTTAAAAAACAAAAATAATAATGCTCATTGTGTATTATTACAAAAGTGTTCAACAACCAACAACTTCTAGTAATCAATAGTAAAGAACAAAGCAGTTTACAAATGCGTTTAGTTCTATGTGTAGTTGTTTAGTTCAATGTTGGGAACCCCATAATCGTTTACTATGCGGGTAATTAAGAAAGTGGAGGATGAATTCTACCCAATATGCATGACAACGACCAAGCGCAAAGAGGAGCCGTATTTCAATTGCATCTGGTACTCTACGAGGAGAAGGCTTCTCCCCAGCCAAGTAAAACATGAATCCGGAAGTAAAACCTGCCACCGCACTGCAAAACAAGATGATGACTCAGCTCATTCATAGTGAACCAATAAATTGTTCGTCAGGCGATGATCGTCCATGATTTTAGCAAAGAAGCAGTAATCATACCTAGCTTTGGTATCATCTTTCTCTCTGATTCCTTTCATAGCACAAATCATACCTTCATTGACGCCCTCTAAAACAACGAAACTACGAGGTGAAATCAAACGAGTAAAACACCATGAACTCTCCTCCCCTGTTCCAGCGTTGCTAAAGAAAAACAAGCTCGAAACTACATTTCGACCCTATTTCTTCCTCACCTTTTCGTACATACCCGGCTATCAATGTGTTCCACAAAACTACCAGGGGGTTAGTCCACGAGTGAGTTGGGGGATGTTTAATGTATTTTGGATCTTGGGGATTTTGAGGGAGTGTAAGAGAGTATAGGGAGTTTGAGAGAGTTTGGTGTTTTGAGTGTAGGGAGTTTGAGAGACTCTGCCAAAATCTCTACTCTTTTGAGATATTTGGAGTGAGGCAAAAATACACTTTAAACTCCCTAGAACTCCCAGAACTCCCCAGAAAAACCCAACTCCCTAGCATTCTAGTTTTACCACTAACAGGGAATTTATGAGTTTCTTTCAAACTCCCCCACGAATAACGGGGTTTTCTAGGGAGTTTGGGAGACTCTTTTAAACTCTCCCACGACTAATGAGAATTTTGAGAGACTCCTTCAAACTCCCCCATGACTAATTGGAAAAAACCCAACTACACCCAACTCCCTTGAGGACTAACACCCTGTACATTTCGAAAAGAATTTTTGTCGAACATACTGCGGGAAGTTTCTAAATCTCCAGATTTCGAATAAAGTACTAATAATTTTATTTGTAGAAACTCATCAGGTGTTAGTCCAAGAACAATCGTATTCGTATTCTCTCCTGTATATACACTCTTGTAATAGAAGAGAGTAGGTATGTGGCTCTAACTGTAACCCTGAACTGCATACGAGATTAATTGCTTCCGTCGATCTTCCGGAAAAACACGGGCCCCTTAATACTGATTCTAGTTCTTTTGATTTATTATGGATTTGTCGCGATAAGTGGAAATGTCTCACTGGTGGTAATCGTATGTTGAGATGATGGAGATTGTACAGTTCAAAAACCGTGACTTAGCGCCGTTTTTTACCCATTTAGAATCAAACCCTATAAATATCACCCTTCAATTCCATCTCGTCCATTATCTTCTCTGCAAACTTTAATTTTCGATCTTGAAATCGAGCTCAGCTTCACGATCTCTGCCTAACCCATCAAAACCACACCAATGTACACAGCATGTTCCCTTCTTCTTATCGAAATTCATCTTCATCCATTCACCACCGTCTTCACAATCCCATCAGCAGTCACAGAGAAATTGGGGATAAAACTGAGAGTAAATAGGGATGAATAATGGGTGGAGTTAGAAGTTGGAGTTGGAAATGGAAGCCGCACAATTTCAGAAAATATGGGTTTGGGAGTAATTTTTTCCCCAAAAATGGGGGCGCGCCTGAAGTTTTTTGTTTGTGGGTTTCTCAGTAGAAAAATCTGGGAGAATGGGTCTCACTGTAGTTTTCACTTATGGAAAAATCGTAACTTTCACTTTCACGCCTCTGGTGTTTAGCTAGCCATTCCTTGGAGAAACGAAAGATTAGCCGTGGCATTCAGCCTATGCAGGACTAGCTGGAGAAAGAAAAAAGTGACTAGCACAATGATCTAATCAACCAATTTATTACTCATTTGAGTTGCAATAAAAATTACAACAAATTAAAATAAAATACTTGTTCGTATCCCAATCGCATGAACCGAAGAAAACAAAATAAGATAAGATAAATCCGGAGAACAAAAACGTACTAGTCTCAAGCTACGGGGTCTTCTGATTGGGCTTGAACACGTAGTGCAAAAGTGATTCCTTAATGGACATGAGTTCTGGGAATTCCGTCTTCAATTTGGAGGCATCTAGCTCGTTGTTACTCCTGGGGGCAACAGCTTGCTCTTCCAGATTGAAGTTCTTCCTAGGGTCAATGTAATCCTTGTACATTTAAGAATTGCGGATAGTACCTTCCAACAAAGAAGGGAAAGTAAAATTATCTGGAAACAGACCATTTTCGATCATTCCTCCATAAAAAAATAAGATGGAGATGAGACTGCCAGAGTCTTCAAATGCACAAAAAGCGACAACTTTGCTGGTAAAAAAAAAGACATGGGAAATGAGTCCAGTTCTGATCATTTGGGCATGAATTTGTTCGAGTTTTGACATGTATGAGCATCTTTCCAGCGCAATTAGACACGGGTGTGAGTGGATTGAGCTACTTTTGTTGTTGGTGGTGGTTGGGGTGGAGGCGTTTTTCAGAGATTAAGGATGGTGGTTGTTTAAGGTTGTGGTGGACAGATTGAGGAGAAGACACGATAGTGGCTATTCACTTGGATTTCTAATTATACACTTGCTGGATGTCATCCTGAGCACTTCTGATTGCCGGAAGAAGGCTCCGAAAGAACCATGGATAATGATGCTGTTTGGAACCGGAATTGTCTGACTGCACTTTGAGCCCTTGAAACAAAAGATAAGACAACATTTAATCAAGCCCTTTGGGTAACTATTGTCATAGAAGAAGACATACTGCAAAAACAGAGGAAACACAATGGCATTCCAATTGCAAGTTGGGTGTTTGATCCACAAGATGATCAACTCTCTACAGTGCTCCCTCTCGTAAAGAGGTTGGTTTCTGCGGACGATGTAACGCCTACCACTGCAGAGAGATTCACTTGTACCAAGAATGACAAGAGGTGGTTGCAAATATCTGGGAAGTTTAAATTTTTCATCACCTGATCCAGACCAGACTGTCAATTAATAATAAATGGAGAAGTTGCGTATGAAATCCAACACTCCCTTTGTTAAACTGATCCAGATTCCAGACCAGATCAAACCCCGGCGTTTATATCAGTACATGGTTCTTAAACTGAATACATATCAAATATATGCACAAGGCAGTCATGTATGCTCAAAACATGGGGGGATATCTGCAAAATGTCTGCATGACAATGTTAAAAAGAAAGGAGTGTGTCTAAGAGAATGTACACAGCATAAGAAATAGCTCCTACAAAGGAGATTCTAATACCTTAAAAAAGACATCAATTGCCAAATAAACAGTGAATCATTCTTTTCACTGAAGAAAACATAACGCCAAAAAAAAAAATGGTAAAGCAAAAAGGAAGAAACCTTAAACTAATTAGATCTCGCAAGAGAAGCCTTGTTTTTTCATTATTCGAGTACAATAGCATCTGTTGTTGTTGGTTTCTTATTTGTTGCTGGCCACACAATTCTGATCCGTGAAGAAGCTCTTGAAAGTACTCTTAGCCTATCCCCATATTGCTTACTCACTCTATCAGGTGACTCAATAGTAGCACGAGGATACAGCACCACTTCCTTCAAAACACTCGCATTTTTCAACAAAAAACTAATAAGTTTGAGCTCAGCATCACATCCCTCCACTTCTTGAATCTGGACATACTCAAGGTGAGACAACATTCCTGGCAATGACAATCCTGCTTCCCAGCCATCTCCAATGTCCACTAAATTTGTCTATCCAAAAATCACAACAACCGGTAGGTCACTTACTGACAAAGAACGATAGTACTGAAAATATAGATGTTGAATTAGAACGACATCACCAGCAAAATTAAAAAACGAAGAGGTTTGTTATAAAATGTTACCTCCTTGGATTCAACGACTATCGTAACTATATTAGGAGAAATGCTGAGTAAGTATGCTATAGCCCGCAAGCAACCTCTTGTAGACCACATTTCCAGCCCCAAATATTGTAGATTACTAAAGCGGGGTGGCTGACAGTCCAATAACTCAGGTGCTTGTGAGAGAACCTTGAGAAACAAACAGAAATTTCAAATTGTATAGCAGCTAAAATCTCACAAAATATAGTAAACGAAGACTACTTCATAGGAGAGGAAGAATATATACAATCTTTGATGTCAATTTGTCCTCCTTATCCTAGACTTGAGTAAAACAAACAACAACAAAGGAAAATCATCTAGATAACCAAGAAACATCATCATTAAAAGCATTGAAAATCGTTGTGCTTAAGCAGCAATACCCTTGCCTTTGTCATATAATGACCAGGCAGTAAAACATAGTTACACCGTTTCCACAAATACATTAAGATGTTTAATTCAAGGAAGAGAAGAAGCACCATACCTCAAGGAACCCAGATGATAATGTCATTGTTTTCACCATACAAACTGCTCCTAAAAATTTCATCATACGTTTCGCAAACACATCTTTTTTACTTTTAGGCAAATTCGAATATGATTTAGCATTCTCATCTTCTTTTTCGCTCTGAGTGTCATGTGCAGACCAACCTTGGATAGTGGAGAATAGTTTTCTAGAGAGTAGTCATGCCAGAACGACGAACTGCAAATAAATTCTTCCAGATTTGGAGCACGAAACTTGATGATGTTGGCCAGTGTTATTTTGAGGCTTAAGATGTTTAGGCCGATAATCAACATACTCAAACTTCTTAACACTGAGAGAATCAACAATCAAATTCCTCTGATTATCAGTTCGTATATGACAATCAGCTATGTGTAGCGCTTTAAGAACTGGACAACTTGAAAAGAGTCTTTCAGATGATTCTACATCGGAGATTGATAATCCAGTGAAGGATAGATATTTAAGCTGAGGTAAATTCATTGATCTTGGTAGAGTAACATCTGCATATCTAGCATTACCATACGCGTACAATATCAACGTCTTCAGTGATTTACAATTAAGGAGACGGTGAGGAATTTCATATGCTGAATTATGACATTGATTGATAAATATATTGATTTCTTGAACATTATACTTAACAGCAGCAAGGCTCCATCTATTAACATGCATTGTCACTGTATCATCATATGCAGAATCCTTCCATCTCACATAAAATCTCTGAATATCAATGTCTTCGCGAAAAAGGAGTACATTGTCTACAAACATTATGAAACTATGTTTCTTGTCTTCTGAGAATGAACTCCTATGAAATTCTAGAAAAGGAGAGATTTCCAAACATCAATCCATCTTTTCGACAGAACATTGGTTTGGACTGCATATTTAGCATCCATGTAAGACATGATAAGATGGATTAAGTTATCAGGCAACCTACTGATTCTATCTTCCCCATTAGCATATGGTGCATTTCTTATTTCTTCCATTCTTTAACCTAAACTGAAAAGTAAACCTTAGAAAACCCCCAAATTTTGTTGTTCAGAAACCTAACTTTCCAATTTGTAATGAACCATTCCGAGCAGAAACGAAAACCCTAACTTCATCTGAACCCAGAAGTAAAAGATGGAAAAGGAAATACCTTTGAGTGTAAATACGGCTTCAGAGTAGCTCTTCAAGAAGTCTTGAAACACTCCTTATTAGATTGGGTAGCTTTTGAATGATTAATCTTGAGCAGAATGGAAAACCCCAAATCTTGTTGCTCAAAACCCTCAAAAGTGAAAAGATATATGGAATGTGAATTTTTTTTTAATTGTTACGGAGTTTTCCTTTGATGAGGGACTCTAAGACTAAGTCTTATGGGCTAGATTGGAGGTCTTGGAGATTAGCACTTAAGTGTTGCAATTCAAAAAAAGCGTAGCAAAAAAGTTAACACTAGTTCTCTCCTCTAGCAGTAGCTAGCATGTGAAAATAGCATCTTTGATAGTTACTTCAATGGTTCAAACTTGAAAAATTACCTTTTCGCGGAATGGTTCGGCCATTGAGGGTTTATTTTTGATCTCGATTTGAGATTTGAAGCGCGAAATGGTTTAGCGCTGGGTCTTGAATGGTTCAAATATTTGCGCTGGAATGGTTCAGCGCTTGGCTGACGTGGACTGCTAATCTAGGTGCTAGACTAGAATGTGAAATTCTTTATAAACACTACTACACGGCTCTTTTACACAACTGTTGTTTAAACCTGGACCAAACCACATTGGGCTTAGTTATTCTATACCCAGTATGGAAAAATTGTTGTTATAGCTGAATGTATATTTTTCTGGCTGAATGTATACAAGCTCCCCTTTATTAGCCATGGCATTCCGCATATGCAGGACTTCGTTGTTTTTGTTATGTTCCTCTAGCTGGAGAAAGAAAAGAGAGACTAGCACAATAATCTAATCAACCAATTTATTACTCATTTGAGTTGCAATAAAAATTACATCAAATCAAAATAAAATACTTGTTCGTATCCCAATTGCGTGAACCGAAGAAAACAAAATAAGATAAAGATAAATCCAGAGAACAAAAACGTACTAGTTTCAAGCTACGGGGGTCTTCTGATTGGGCTTGAATACGTAGTGCAGAAGTGATTCCTTAATGGACATGAGTTCTGGGAATTCCGTCTTCAATTTGGAGGCATCTAGCTCGTTGTTACTCCTTGGGGCAACAATCACCTTTGCTTGCTCTTCCAGATTGAAGTTCTTCCATGTGTAGCTAGGGTCAATGTAATCCTTGTACATCTGCAAGATCTCGTTGTGGCTGACCACTCCTGGGTTGGTGAAGTTCCAGATACCGGTAAGGTTCCTCTTTGCCATCTCAATGGATATTGGGAGAAGTTCATCCAAAATTGTCATTGAGTTTGGGATATCAACTACTTTGTCGTAACGAGAAATCTTTGTGATGAAGTTGCGGGGGTTGGTGAGATCAGATGAGATGGGCATCCTCACACGCAGGGTGCAAACGTTCTCGTAGTTCTTGAGAAGTTCCTCTACCTAGAAAGATTCAGATGAAAAATGGATCAGAGAAGGATTTGAGATACATCCAATTTCATGCAACAAATATGCACAGAATTTCCACTTATGCTCATTTCAATATAAACATATGAAAAACTTCAATAGTTCAAATAACAGCAACTGGAAAGGAAGCACGGCCAAGTTTCAAAAATAATAGAGCTCAATTACAAACAGAGAGACAAAAATGTTTTAATTGATCGTTTTTTTTCTATACTGTGACACAGTGTTTCCTGCAACCTAAACTTAGTATTCGCAACAAGTCCAGATATATCCACCATGGAATCCATAACTTCCTCAGCTATTCATATAATACAGATCTAAATAATGCACCATAAACGCAACCAGAGAAAGATCTGAACAGCATTAACAAATTGAGCCCTCTAATAAGTCAACATGAAAGCATATGATTCAACTACAATTTAATAGCAAGCATCATTCAAAAATAGCATTCTTAGTGTTTTCCTTACTCCTCCCAAACAAATCGAAGAATCTTATAGTTTACTCCCAATAAACTACCCAACCATCATCCATCGTGTCGTGTGTGTAAGACTTTTTCTTAACTCTTTCGTAATCAAATCAATACATTTAATTCTTTACTAATTTCAATAGCTTACCACATGAATCGTACCTGAATAAATTACCCCAAACACCAATACAATTTGCACATGACACGCAAGACCATTTTCTCGATTCATACTATTTCGTATGCAAGACTCCAAATATTTGCAATAGCTAACCACATGAATCATACATGAATAAACAACACAAACAATTTGCAATACACGCAAGACCTTTTCTCGATCTATACTATTACTTACGCAAAACTCAAGAAATATTTTCAATAGCTTATGACAAGAATAATACATGAATGAACTATCCAAACACTAACAATTTGCATTACAGGCAAGACCCTTTGCTCGATCCATTTCCTAAGCAAAACTCGAGATATTCTTAGTTAAACAGATCCTAATCTTCTCATGAAGCTCGAAAAATTCCTAGTTAAGTAGATCCTAATATTCACATGCAGCTCAATTACTCAACCTATACCAATTGCATACTAATCCCACATCAGATCACAAATACTATCACAATTAGTCAAAATTAACAGATCTACAGTGAGAAATTAGCAAAGAAAAAAAAAACATGAATCCAACAAACAAAAATAGAAATCTCAAATCACAATTAATGAACTTAAAATCAAACACCCAGAATTAGCAAACAACCCAAATTGACAAAAAAACATAAAAGCAAAACAAAAACAAAAAAAAAAGATGAAATCATTGACTACTCACCATGGCTTTAGTCT
This sequence comes from Papaver armeniacum, assembly GCA_023531295.1. Classification (NCBI taxonomy): domain Eukaryota; kingdom Viridiplantae; phylum Streptophyta; class Magnoliopsida; order Ranunculales; family Papaveraceae; genus Papaver; species Papaver armeniacum. Next base: position 909,496 of record JAJJWW010003138.1, on the reverse strand, counting down.
TGGAATAGAAAGATCCAATAAAATTAGGAGTATCCTCCTCTTTAAATCCAACACCTGATCCAAGAGTATGTTTATCATCATACTCAAAAATACAACCAGTAGCATAATTAATCAAAACCAACCCCTTATCTCTACAGAGATCAGCTAATGTCAATGTACCAACAACATTAGTTCTGATAGTCTCAACTTTATGTGATTCACACCAATCAACATTAGGTCTCCCAGTAACACCAGCAGCATTAAAAACATGAGTTGGTTTCACATTTTCCAAATCAGATGCTAATGAACTCCTATCTTCAAGTCTTCCTGAACCATAAACATACTCAATTCCTTGTGATTCACAGATTTTCCCAAGTAATCCACCTATCCATCCTGTTTTACCATAGATCAAAAACTTGTATTTCTGATCACCTGATGCTGGAAAACCCATTGTGAATTGATGATTCAGGGTTCAGAAATGAAGAATGAGATGAGAAATTGTTGAGATTGGATCTGTGGTGGTGGGTTTAGGACAGTGATTTTTATAGTGGAGTAAACGACCGACTTGTATGGCTGATTGTTGTTGTTCTATGTGTGAGGAGGAGATACTAACGTGTCTCTCGGGAGTATTTGGGAAAGTGATACGCAGCCCGATTAGATACTAGACAGGTCACATCTTTGTAGGTCCATAGGGTAGGATGATTTTATTTTTATTTTTTTTAAATGATTAAGACCCAATTTTGTAGGACGTGCCATGTGGTGGTGGTGATGTTGATGTCTCCACAATCGTAGGATTGCACGCATGGCGCACCTCTCCTTCGAAATACTAATGCTGACCGTGATCCACAGTTTCATAGAATACAAAATTTGTTTTGATCGGATCGGTGTAGTAATTATTAATTATTGGAAAGGAAAATTAAAGGAAATTTCGTGGCATATCTTTTTATTGATTTTGAAACTGGTGCTCGGTAATTTACAGTTGTTTGCCTAGACGGGCTAGAATCGCGGCTAGACAGTGTTGATAATTTTCAACTATTGAGTATGTATGTCGCGGTTAATGGAAGTTGATGTCTTAGCCGAATTTGGGTGGATAATGGTTGGTGTGCAGGGTTAAGCATACTTTAAAAAAAAAAAACGAAAACCTAGGGTTTGACTGGTTGAGCTCCGGTTTTTTCTCCCATCTTTTTCTTTCACGTTTTCTCTTTCTCAGCGATTTTGCGTCAATCCATGGCGCAAAATCAACCTGTTCCACCTGATCTTAATGATCAATCCCGTGTTGTTGCAAGAAAAAATAGTTTAGGAATAGAAATCGTTCTAAATCAAGGACGAGACAAGTTTATGTGCCAAAATCGGGAAACCCTAATATGGTCGAGCAAGGAAACGCTAATAATGGCGTTAGCAATCCACAATCAGATTCAGGCAATCGTTCGTATGCAAATATAGTAAAGAAGCGCACCCATGTGATGTCAAGCATTGATGCGGACTCTCTATCGCACCCTCCAGTTCGAACATCAACAGGTGAGATTGTCATTAAAATTCCAAAAGATGTGATTAGTAAGTCAAAAGAAGTCTGGAAATTCAGTCTTGTTGGTCGTTTTGATTTTAAAACCCTAGGTTTGACGTTTGATGAAGTTAAGCAAAATCTATGCAATCAATGGAAGTTAACAGACGGAGTTCGATTTATTCCTTGGGTTAAAGGATATTTTGTCATTAAATTGTTTAATGAATCTGATAGGAAGCGAATTAGTTATGAAGGGCCGTGGAAGATTAACAAGCAACACTTAAAAGTTTTTCCATGGACGCCAATGTTCAACCCTGAATTGGAAACGGTAAAGAGAGCAGCTGTTTGGGTGTGTTTTCAGAAACTCCGCCTTGAATATTGGGACGAAGAAATACTTTTTAGGATTGCTCGAGGGCTTGGCAAGCCTGTTGCAGTGGATCCGAGAACCCTAAAGCATGAGTATGGCTATTTTGCAGCGGTTCTTATTGATATTGATTTTTCGAAGCCTCTCAATAATATTGTTATTGATGATGAGGATCAGTCTGAAGGTTTTTATCTTGACTATGAAATTTTGAACATGCCGGATTTTTGTGATTATTGTAAATCAGTTGGCCATGTTGAGGAAAACTGTAGAACTAAAAAATACAACGATCTTAAAGGAAAGCAAGATGTTGAGGAAGACGAGAACAAGTGGAAGGAACTTCAAGCTGCGATGGATGAACTAAAATATTGGAATTTTAGGAGATACGATAAGAGAAATCCACCGGGCAAAGGAGATGATGCGAAAAATCCGAATGAAAAAGGGAATGATGCAAATAAGCCAAAAGGCAAAGGAGATGGCAAAGGGAATGACAACTATAATTCGCCAGACAAGGGAGATGACAAAGTTGATGGCAAAGGAACTGATGATGCTGCTAAGGAGAAACCGCAAGGTTTATTGATTGGTGGCGTTACTTTTGCTGGAGTCCACACAGTTATTCCAAGCCCGACAACTAGTGTGGCTGATGATAATACAGTCCGGAATGATGATGTTGTGCAACCGGGTAACTTCGAAGCGCAATCTACTCATGATCCGAATAATACTTTGGCAGCCGACTCATCGCAGAGTGGCACTTCTGCTTCAGAAGCAATTGACTTGGACAAAGAAGAACAAGAGCTTTATGCCCATTATGATGAACAAAAAAAAATAGCTAATGAAATGGCTAAAGCTGCGGATTTAGCAAAGCATGAACAGGATGTGGCTTTGGCCAAGTTACAAGATATGCGAAGACAAATTATGGAACGGAAAAATCAAGCTGAGGCTGAGTTGCAACGTGCTGCAAAACAACAAACCGAGGCACAACATGCCGAGCTACAGCATTCCGAGGAGCAACATGCCGAGCTGCAACATTCTGAGGAACAAACGCAAGATGGAGGAGTTGGTCGTATTGAAACTATTGCTTCAGGTGCCCTACCTACAAACTATGTTTTGGAGCCAATTGGTGAAGATGGTTTTAGTTCCCCTACTGGAACAGCTAGAAGAAATGCCCAGACCAACATTCCGAGCCTCTTGAGACTTCAAATATGTTTGAGACCGGAACCCATGAGACCGAGGAAGACGTTTTTATTGACTCTCAATCTGATCCTTTGGAAACAGTAATATCTACTGGAATGGTGGAGATTGAGGCTGCAAAATTAGATTGGGATGCTGCTAAGGATGAGGAAGACCGATTGAAGAAGGAAAGAGCTGAAAAGAAGAAGTTAGATGCTTTAGCCAAGAAGGGCGATAAGGGTGTAAAAGTTGTACTAAAGGAGAAGAATACTCAACTGGATTCTAAACCAAATGAAGATGAAGGTCAAATTGGTAGAAGAGTTAGGAGTAGGACACGCAAAGATGATGAAAAGGGTTCAGCAAGCCCTTCTAATTTATCAGTTACATAATGCGTGTCTTTTATTGGAATGCTCAAGGCTTGGCTAAGGATGGTGCAAGGGCCAAGTTGACTGAGCTTTATCACTTGCATAACCCTGACATAATTTGTATTGCAGAACCGCATGTTTTTTGCACTCCGCGTTTTGTTAGGAAGTTAAATTTAGTGAAGACGTTATCACAAATGAGACCGATGGAGAAAAGGGTAATCTTTGGGTTTTGTGGAGGAATTCTTTGACAAGGCCGGAGGTTTTATCCTCTTCAAAACAGGCAATTACTTTGAATTTTACTGGAGATTTCATCACGGTAGTGCATGCTTTTTATGATCCGGTTGCAAGAAGAAGACTTTGGCGTCAGTTGGGTTTAGGTTTTATATCTATTCCTTGGTTGGTGTTGGGGGATTTTAATTGCATATTACGTTTAGATGAGAAGAAGGGTGGTAGGCCAATCAAGGAAATCTATGTGAATGAGTTTAGAAGTTGGATTTCAGATAATGGGCTGGTCGAAGCCGATGCTATTGGGAAAAAATATACTTGGACTAATAGTCGAAGTGGTAATGATAGAATCGTCTTGAAGCATGATAGAGTTGTTGTAAATGATGCTTGGCTCTACAAATATGAAAACTGAAGGTGTAAGGCTTTTCCTAGAATTTGCTCAGATCATTCTCCCCTTTTTTGGTTTGCTTTTGAGAATCCTAGACCGGCTAGGGCTCCTTTTAAAATTCAGAAGATGTGGTTGTCTCATCCTAGTTTCATGAAGATGGTTGAGGATAGTTGGAATATACAACTTAATGGTGCGCCTCCTTTTGTGTTCACGGCTAAATTTAAAAGGTTGAAAGAGGCGTTGAAGATTTGGAATAGAGTTGTTTTGGGGAAATCCAATTTCGGTTGAAGCAAGCTGAGATAAAACTTGAAGCTGAGAATGATATCTTGGACTTTGATCATGGTAGTGAGTTGCAATTTGTGAAGGTGGCGGATTCTAAGAAAGCTGTTGATGATGTGAGAACGGAGTTGGAAGTTATGCTAAAGATGAAGTCGCGTGTGACCTGGTTGGAGGATGGTGACCAAAATACCCGATTTTTTCATAATAGCATTCGTATGAGGAGGAGTCAAAATACGATTTCAGAGCTTAAAATTACTAACGCTACTTTGTTTTTGCAGGATGAGATAAAGGACTACATTGTGAATCATTATCAAGCAAAATTCAATGGTGGTGATGTTAATATTGATCCCATACTGTTTGATATTGAACATGAGAGCATAAGTGTTGCTGAATGTGCTTTCATGGATGCTATTCCTTCTTTGGAAGAGGTTAAGGAGGATGTTTTTGATTTGGGAGCGGACTCTGCGCCTGGGCCAGATGGTTTTACAGGTTCCTTCTATCGTCAATGATGGAAAATTATTTCCAAAGATCTTTTTAATGCCATTGCAAACTGTTGGGCCATGCGTAAAATTCCCAATGGTATTAATTCAAGTTTTATAGTTCTCATTCCAAAAATAACAAATCGATGCTATCAAGGATTATCGGCCAATTGGTTTGAGTAACTTTTTCTTCAAAATCATCACAAAGATTTTGGCTACCGAGGCTTGGTACGGTGCTTAATAAGTTGATTTACGAAGAGCAAGTAGCTTTTATGAAGGGAAGAAATATTCACGAAAAATATAGCTTTGGCGTCTCGAGTTGATCAATGAGATTAGCACGGAAAGGAAACATGGTAATGTTGGCCTCAAACTGGATATTGCGCAAGCCTTTGACACGGTAAGTTGGGAGTTCATCACTGAAGTTTTTAGGCAATATGGATTTTCAGAAAATTGGTGTTCTTGGATCCTTAGTATTCTCAATTGGTCCCATTTCCATAATGATAAATGGCAGCCACAAGGTTTCTTTAGCATCTCTAGAGGTTTGCGCCAAGGTGATCCTCTTTCTCCTTTGATTTTTGTTCTTATTGAAGATGTCTTAAGTCGCAATCTCTCAAAATTATTTGCTAGGCGAAGTATACATTCTATGGTTAGCAAGAAAGGTGTGGCCCCTACACATCTGTTATTCGCAGATGATATTCTTATTTTCTGCAGAGGTAATCTGCATAGTTTGCAAAATTTGAAGAATATGCTGGGAATGTATCAACGTGCTTCTGGCCAGTATGTTAGTTATGCCAAAAGTAAGTTTTATTATTGAGGTGGCACTGGCTCGTGCTATTGCTATAGCAAACTATTTGGGAATGGAAAGAGCCTTTTTTCTGGATAAATACTTGGGAATTCAATTGAATCCTGGTATAGTTCGTCACATTCATGTCCGTCAAGTGGTGGAGAAAATTATGGACAAGTTGGCCGGATGGAAAGGTAAGCTTCTATCCTTCCAGGCCAGACTTGTTTTGATTAGATCAGTGATATCTAGCTATGTGCTTCATTCCATGGCTGTCTACAAGTGGCCATGCACGGTTATTAAGCAGGTTGAGAGGGCCATTAGAAATTTTCTATGGTCTGGAGATGCTGAGAAACGTAAATTCTTTACGGTTCTTTATGATGATTTGTGTTGCTCGAGGCGTGAAGGTGGCCTTGGACTTAGGAAGTTGTTGGATGTTAATAGGGCTATGCTGATGAAGTTGTGGGTTTCTATCCGAGATTCAGACAAGATTTGGGCCAGATTCTTGAGGGCGAAATACTTCAAGATTAATGGCAACTTGATTAATTATAAATTGGGCTCCTCGGTTTTTCCGGGGATCATATTGGTTTACAACTTCGTACAAACTCACACTCGATCAATTATAGGAACCGGTGATAATACTTCCTTATTTTTTGATAATTGGTGTGGAGATTTTTCAATTGCGAAGCGGCTTGGTCTCTTCTCCAAAGGGCCAAATGATTTCACGGCGAAGGTGAGTGATATTATTATTGATGGTGCTTGGGCCATTCCCCCTCGATTGAGGGATTTGATGATTCGTTGTAATATTGATGTGGAAAATTTACCTCTTATTGCTGGTGGGGATGATTACAAAATTTGGGATTTGGATAGCAAAGGAGTTTTTTCAGTCAAGTCTGCTAAGGCAGCTATTAAAGTGCCAGCTGAAGTGTTGCCTATTGCAACGCTGTTCACTAGGAAAGTTGTACATCCTACTTTGAGTGTACAATATTGGAAAATCTGGGCGAAACAATGTTGTGCAACTGAAGATAATATTATCAAAAATACTGGTAGGAGCATGCCTACGATTTGCCGCCTGTGTAGGAAGAATAATGAGACTATGAGCCATATCACTTGGCATTGCAGAGTTGCTAAGAGAATCTGGGCTTGGGCGGTTTCAATCTTTAATCTGCAACCCAATGAAGACTTGGTGGACTCTTACAAGGCTGCCAAAGGCCGTAACAGGATGATAAAATATTTGTGGCTAGTTGCTAATCTGGAAATTGTCACGGAATTGTGGAAGATGCGCAATAAGGTGTATTTTGAGGATTTTAATATGCAATGGCTAGGTTTTAAAGGCAGAGTCTATCAGGTTATTCGTGATAACTCTATTATAATGAAGGGCCATATGTATAATACGCAAGAGGATTTCCGCATCTTGAATTATTTCAGGGTGCAACATAGATCGAGCAAGTTTTCAACACCAAAAGAGGTTAGTTGGTTTCCTCCCGATCCTGGTGAGATAATGATTTTTGTGATGGTGCTTCTCACGGTAACCCGCTGGAGTCGTATCACTTTTAGAGACGCTAATTCACTATCCTTGGAGTTCTTTCTGTTGGTCTTGGATTTCAAACCAACTATTTTGCGGAAGTTTGTGCTGTTATTTATGGAGCGATGCTAGCAAAAAGGTGGCATCTCAAAAACCTTTGCATTCGTTCAGATTCGATGAGTTGCATTCAAACCTTTCAGAAGGATGAGTTGTCGTGGCAGCTAGTTACGAAGTGGAAGATCGCAAGGAACTTCTATGACAATATTCGTTATGTTCACAACTATAGGGAAGTTAATTTTTCAGCTGATGCTTTGGCCAAACAAGCATGTTTGTTGGCTGAAGATATTTTTGAGTTTTATGAGGGTAGGCCAGGCTTTCTCCACTATGTAGAGTGGCCTGGAAAGGTTTATTTTCTCTTCAAGTAGATTAGACTTGTGGTGGCCTAACGGCTAGCGCTAGTTTAATCTAGTCCCTATACAGTTTTCCTTTATTTTAAATTTATTGACCGAGAAAAAAAAGTGCAGGGTTAAGCGAAAATTGATTGATAAAAATATAATCAAGCGAAATGTTACATGGTATGGATGTTATTACTTATTTCTCATATTCTCTTGCTTTTTTTCTTTTTTTCTTGAAGCATTAAATTTATTAGACTACTGAAGGTCCAATACATTATCAATTACAACATCATATTGGAGTACAGTGTGAGTAGCAGTCTTCATATCGGAGTTGCATCGGTGGCGGTTGTTGGAGTCGATGTCGAAGGTCGAAAGGCCTCCGGTAAGAGGTGTAAAACGTGCCGGCCCGGCAAAGCCCGGCACATGAAGTCGCGTGCTTCACGTGCCATGTGCCGTGCTGTGCTGTGCCAACGATTTAAACGTGTTGTGTCGTGCTGTGCTTTATTGGTCAAAAGCTAGGCACAGCACACGAATAAACGTGCCGTGTTGTGCCGTGCTGGCGCACATGCTATAAACAATTTGAAATCACTTAATGTATACATTAAGTCAGACATTATCACAAGAATTTAGACAACATATCATTTGAAATTATTTCAAGTAAAATTAACAAGTTTATACAATAAAAAGAAATAGCCCATCAAATATAAAATTGGATTATTGTCATGTAAATTAATGTTCTAGTTAAATATAGGTGACGAGTGACGACATTATAACAACGATATTGAAATATATTTTCCAAATATTAAGGTATTATATGTGCTGTTATAAAATGTTCAAAACTAGCTAGAACAGTGACTCTTTTGTGAAATATACAAAAAATGTGATGTATTATGCCTTGTTATATGGTGTATTTGTACATGTTATGACGTGCTCTCTTAACGTCTTTGGGTGACACGTGCTTATCCGTGCCGCGTGTCTTTGTCTTTGTGCTACTGTGCCAATTAGTCAAACCCAACACGTCCTATTTAACTAACATGTTATGCTGTCTTTGGGCTAAGTCACGTCTTTGGGCTGGGTTGTGCTCAAATTTTAGGGTCTTTGGGTCAGAATTTGTGCTCGTCTTTGGCAACCCAATTTACACCTCTACCTCCGGTCAATGCTTTCCACAAGAAAAGCTGTATTTTTGATGGTCACAATGTCCATAGGTATTTGGTTGATGGTAGTGTGGTTCGATGCAATTGAATGAAGTTATTATCCATGGATTTGCGTCCAAATGTTGATGAGTACTGCCCAGTCGATATCTGGTTATCTCTTGCTCTTTCCATCTTTTGGAAATATGCCCTCTGATTGTGGCTTGAAGAAATCCCCAATCTATGTCTTGAAGATTTTGGTGCAGTCAAAAGACAACTCGATAATAGTACTAATAATGTCTCTACTAGAGATTACTACTAAAAATAATGAACCTAATATAAACCTATAGACTGAAATAAGCAACCAAAACAATTACAGACTTAAGCTTTGATTAAACTAACTTAATTAAAGAGGAAATAAACCTCCTAAAACAAGAAAAACTACTGCAAATGAAGTAACTAGGCAAGTGAATATGAAGGATTCACCGGCCTATTTGAATATCAATAAGGTTCCGAGCTTGTTGTTGTTGCTGCTTCAGACAAATGGAGAAGTTGTATATGCTGCTTGCGGCGAGAATATTCACCTTAGATAAGGAATTACTGAAGAGGGTGTGAGGTATCAATAATGGTTTGTTTTTGGTTTCAACACTAGCTGAATTGGAGTTGAAGTCCGCTGGCTGGGTATCCCTATTATGGTGCAGACTTGGGAAAATGCAAAAGTATGTAAATCAAAAGAGCTGATTTCTTTGAATGCTTAGGAAAAATCCAAGTTGATATCCCAAAGACCTATTTGGATAAAACCATCTCTAGAATCCTTTTAAAGGACCAAATCCCGATCAAAAAACATATGAAGACCGAGGAAGGAAACACATCCTTGGCAACCAAAACTATTTTAAATCAACTAAACAAAAGCAAACCCATCTGAAAACTAAATCAGATACAACCACAAAGAATTACAAACACCAACTAAGTTTAAACAAGGCTTGAAAAAGGAACAACCGGAGAAACACCACCAACGATCTAAAAACAAAAATACTGAGACTAAACTGGTGGTAAGATTAAAAAAGCCCTTCACATACTAAAACAAGATCAAAAATTAAACAATCTGGAAAAAAGGGGTCTTCACCGAAACACCAAAAATTTAAGAAAAGCTAGAAGATTATAACAAAAATCAAAGTCTGCAGAACATTTGAATAGATCTAGGATTAAGGAGTTTACAAAAATAACTTTTGGGATTTTCAGAGAGATAGTTATGGATGTCAAAAGGGTTCTTAGGGATTAATAAAAGCATGAAGTTGAGATCACCGAGCATAAAACTCATGAAGAACAAATCAAAACCCAGGATAATAAAATTGAATAAGGATATCAGCTGATATATAAAAAACAATTCCTCTACCACTCTGTTGAGAAATCAACTAGAAAGTACCTCAAGTTTGTACACGATTGAGAATAGAAGGAAACCAGGCCGGATATGGTTGTTGATGATGACCATAGTCGTAAAAGAACCATAATCGAAATTTCCAAAATCAGCAAGCAGCATAATGATGAAATTAGGTTAAAATCTCAATGGAAAAGGAAGGGTATTACAATAAACAACAAGCAATTATCTAATTGAATTCTAGAGGTCGGTGAATCAAGGATTTAGCTGGTGAGATGTGCTGAATCCATGGTGAATGTTTTGGTTTTTGATGGTGTTGATAAAGAAAAAGGATAGGTTTTTTCAATAATACTAGAGAATAGGAGTAAAGAAGCAGATGACATGATGTTTTCTGCTCGATCCGCTCCAAAGGAGCCGATCTGAGAAGATGACGTTCAAGCGTCGCTAGGGTTTCTCTGAACTTTTCTTTTTTCTGTTCTTCCTATTTTTATCAGTACGTTATGAGATCATATTCTCTTGCTAATATGTAGTGTCTACAACTACAATCAAGTGGTATCTTCCGATTTCTTTATGGAGAACTCGCATTGCTGAAATTAGCTATCCATTCACTCAACTTTCGCTTTTTATTATACTAATATAAATATGAAATTTTCTTCATTGCGACTTCATCGACCAATATTATTGCTCTCAGATGATATGTGAGACATCAACAACAGTAGAATATATATTGTAATAAGTGAAATAAAAGTTACGCATACTAATTTAATGACATCAGTGAAAATATACCTGAAATGGAGATTCTCATCAAGTTTTTGCCTGAAATTGATATGAATTCTCATTAAGTCGTGGATACTTTCCATGATATAAAATAAATTTAGTTTCCTCCAAATTCTCACCAAGGAAGTTTTGGTTTCAAATCATTCGTCATGTGTCTAAGGAAGCGGAGGAGATTCGGTCTTTTCTTTTATAACCAAACATCATGAAATGAAAATGGCCGTTAACCATATCAAGGGTGCAGTCTTTGTGAATTGTTGTTACAAGACATGTCGTGTGTGATACTCAATGCAAAATACTTGGATAACAGAAAACATACCATATGGTTAAAAAAAAAATATGATGCACTAATTTATCGGACTTGCATTTAGGCGCGTTGGAAAGTGAATGGTTAATTTTTAGCTGTTGGCTTTAGGTGGGGGCCCGTTTAGATCCCGATTTTGGTCGCAACTTTCAAGGAGTTTTTAGCATACATCAGACATGACTATTGGTGGTGGAGCTTCCTTTTTAAAATTAACACCTTACAGTCCTGTTGGTGGTGGAGCTTCCTTTTGAACCACCGTATAATAAACAGGACGGCCACTGGCATTTTGCTGCCCCAAAGAATATCCAAAAAATGTTGCCCCCTTACATACAACAAACTACAGTCGGGAGCATAAGATTGTGTACAAACTATGTTAGCCTCATTCTCTGTCATATTTAAGCCTGTAAATACATATATTAAGTTCCCAAATGTTTCCACAACCTTGTCAAATATCTCAACAGAACATATATTCAAAAAAATGATAATAATAAAAGTTCATTCGATTCGAATAATAAGATAGATTACCATCTATTCGAAAATGACCCTTCTTACATTCCTGGATGCGAAATCAGAAAGTACAATTTTAAAATTAACTTGCATAGCCATGTCATTTTCAATTGCTAACATAGATAATCCTACTAGTCTTTCCTGCGACATAGTTGATCGAAGATACGAGAAAATCAACTTTAGCTTAGAAAAACTTCTTTCCGCGGAGGCGACTGTGACTGGAATCGTAAGCAATATCCTATAAGCAATCCATGCATTAGGGTAACAACTATCCATTCTTAGTAAAAATTGTAAGACATCGATTGGATTATTACACGAACTAGGTAGTACAATTCGCGTGACGATTAGTTCCATACATAATTCCCTGCCATCAATATCACTAGATCTACCATGCTTCAAATAACCTTCAAGTGCAACACATGCACTCATCAATTCATCCTCACTCATAGATTTCAATTTGTTCAAGTCATACAAAAACCCAAATATTTCTTCGTACATTTGAAATTGTTCAAATCTGGTTCGGAATGAAGACATAGCATTGTCTACTATATATAAAAAGTAATTTTTTCTAAAAACTCCTCACACGATGTTGGTTGGGTAGTACGCGTGGTACGAACTTCACGAAATGTAGGTTCGGTTCCCATCGCTCTTGCGATCTCCTTGGCTTCATCCATTGCCTTTTGAAACCCATTTACTCTAAACTCTTTAAAAAACTCAATAATACCTTTCATTTGTTGTATAGCAACACCGATGTCCATATCTTTAGATTGCAATGACTTACTCACAAGTGTTAACAAGAAACATGAAGTCTATACCGGATAGTCAAGCTAAGATAAAATTCAAAATTATTCAAGTCAAAACTTACTAAGTCAGCCGGCGTCTTGACTTCTTGAGAGATAGGGGATGAATCTCGCAATCTCTCTAAAGCATTTCGAATTTTTGGGGCTTGGTATCTTATTGCTTTGACACTTGCGATGCGACTTTCCCATCGTGTATCTGACAACGGTTTAACGGTCCATCCTTTCTTTCCAATCTCCTCTTTAAACACATCCCACCGGTTGGTTGAAGCTGAAAAAAGTGTATAAATACGTTGTATGGATCCAAAAAAAGAACTTGCTTTAGGACAAGACTTGTCCATATCTGAAAGTATAAGATTAAGACTATGACAAGCACATGGTGTGTAGAAGGCTCTTGGATTGATCTCGAGTAATCTTTCCTGCACACCTTTATATTTTCCTTTCATGTTTGCTCCATTGTCATACCCTTGTCCTCTTATATCATCAATGTTTAACCCAATCTTGATTAATGCATCTTCAAGTTCAAAAATAAACCTTCTCCCGTTTTATCTTCCACTCGCAAAAACCCAAGATAATACTCTTGATTCTTGTCATTGAAACATCTACGCATCGGATGATAATAGACATTTCTTCCTCTGCGAGAAAAATCGGGAGTACAATCAAGAATAACTGAAAAGTATTTGGCTTCGTGGATTTTCTTGACAATAAGCTTTCTCGTTCTATCGGCAAGCATTGAAATCAGTTCGTTTTGAATCTTGTGGCTGAGATAATGAGTACGCATTTCATTCTTTTCAATGCTCTCCAGATGATACTTTAACACGGGATCATATTTTCCAAGTGTCTCTATGAAGCTTAAGAAGTTACCATTGTTTTTTGTATAAACTTTCTCACTATCGCCACGAAATGCTAAACGATTCTTCGCTAGAAACAACACTGCATCCTTCATCCTCTCCAATACTTCTTTATAATGTTTTTTCTCTTTGTTGATCTGTTCTTGTATTCTTTTGTCGATAGTTTTTTCCTTTCTCAATCTTAATTCCAACTCAAGCCAATCATACATACAACGATGATGCTCTCCACAGTTTTCATGACTTGCGAGTCTTCCACTTATGTTATTCCAATCATTAAACCCAAGATCTTACAACTGATAATTAGTTTCCCTTTTCTTGAACAAATTTACAACAAAAACAGAATACCTTGTCCAAAGTTTTGGAATACACTAACCATCTTCTATCTTGTTTCTCAAAATTGCTCAATTTCCGAAAGTAATGATAGCTAGAGAAAAAATCGTTCTTGGCATCTCTAGGGAATATGATATTGTCAACTCTTACCGGACCCTTCTCTACCAAAAAATCAACAAGTTTTTTATCAATTGTTTCCCAATTACCTGGATCAAGCATGTCTCTATCTGTTAACTTATGACCACAATTTCCAACTTCATTATTTTCTGTTGTTGTGTTTACATCATCCTCATTTCTATCTCTATTATCACCATCAGCACCTTCATTCTCATTACTCACCTCATAGCCACCATCATTCCCATTGAGATCATTCATACCGTTAGCAGCACTTCCATAATTCTCACTGTCATTAACACCATTATCAACAACACAACATTCACATTATCCTCCTCAATCCCATTATCAGCAGCCCCATCACTTACATTCCCTCATTCATGCCATTTTCAGCAACACCATCGTTCTCATTCCCCTCATTCATACCCTCATCAGTAGCATCATCTTCGTTGGCGGCGTTCCCAACTAATGGTTGATTCCTAATCAAAAACTTATTCAAAGAACCTGCAAGAGATTTAGTAGATGCCAATCTCTTTTTTTGGTTCTTCCTATGTTGACATCCGGATGATTGTTTTCTTTTCAGAGGCATACCTGCAATTGATTAAACAAAGAAAAATGCTCATCAAACAAGAACAACAAACAATTTTTTTTTCATTAAAAATTGGGTGTTCAATTAAAAAAAAAAATTGCCCTAAAATATACAATTAAGTAATTAATACTAACTGAGAATCAAAAGATAACATTAAAAATCATTCATAGAACATACATGATAATCTATTCTTATGATTGAATTGGGGGTTTAAAACTTTTTGCCCTAAAAATACACTTAAGTTATACTAAACTGCAAATCAAAGATTAGATGCAAAATCAATTATAATATATGAATGTAAATCTATCTTATGCATAATTGAATTGGGGTTTTGATTCTACTTACCGTGGAGATGGTGGTGTCCCAACAATGGCTCAAGTGGAAGAGCCGAAGAGGAGCAGGGAAAGAAATAAAGAAGCGGAAGGAAGAAGACGAGATTTTGATAGAAAATCGAGAGAAAAATATCTTATATGATATTTATTATATATTTAGCAATAAGCCTTTAAAGTAAGTCCTTATTCACAATATGCCCCATACTTCTCTTCTTATACATCCTTTTTACTTTCTGTACTCACGGTTTAAACCTTCATTTACTTTTTTTTCTCACAAACCCCCTAGACGAAATCCTATTTTTGCTGCCCCCTTCACAGCTGCCCCAAAGTCAACCTTCGTTGACTTTGCCTCAGGGCCGGCCCTGATAATAAAATATGTGAAAGCAAATGTGTATGTATTTTACCTCAAAAAACTAACCTTAGTATGGTGTGTCGGTTACCTAGCTAAAGTTTATTTGAGCTAAGAAAAATGGATTTCACATCAACCTCATTATGGTATGTTTTTATCCCTTAGCTACACTATACGAAAATTAAGTTTCTGTGTAAATAGTGCCACGAATACTAAGTATCTGTTTAAGTCAATGTGTTGACTTGACAAAAATGGCTTAGTATCTATTTCTAGAGTATATAAACATCCAGGAGACCCACAAATTTGCCGCTTCTCCTTCTCCACTTTATTTCTTTCTCTCTAAACCCTCTCAAACTCCTTTTTCCCTCATTTCGATTTTCATGGTGATTTTGTGTGATTCGTTGGTTGAAATTAAAAAGGTTTGATCCATACTCAAAGTTGATTCTATTGTAATTAAAATCATCAAAGGTAAGCCATTTTAATTTTAAGGTTTCAAGTTAAAAAAAAAAAAACGATTTTCATGAAATTATTGATACTAAGTTGATTAGGTATTTTGTATGTTAGTCAATAACAACATTAATACATAAATGTAGTGAGAAATACATGATTATGGCTTGTTTTGTGATGCATCTCTTGATTTATGTTCAATGAAATATTTGTAAACTACTGTTCTATTGATGTTAAATGTTGGTTGAATTGTTTTTTATGTATAGAGAAATTGAAATTATAATTTTTCTTTGCAAAGGTGAAAAATGAGTCTAATGCGTGCTTATGTGAGACTTAAACACGAAATATATTTGGATACTTCTAGTGATGAAGAATAAAAAACTCTGCTAATTATGTTTACACAATAGCTAGTGTTTGGAAGAACGTCTGTGTATTATTCGACAACCGGTAAGGAGGTGCAGACATGTAGTGTAATTACCCGAGATAGAGTGTGGCAATCAATCGTGTATTGTTTTTGTATCAGTCGGGTCGATACACCTATACAAAATATAATATCGGTTTTTTATCGGTGATACATCATTAGAATTTTTTAATATTTATTATTTATCAAACAAAAAATATATTTATAGAACCATAATATAAAATAATAATTATTGTAAATATATTTCAATCTTAAAAATAAGAGACGGTTGATTAGAGGCTTATTCGATCAACAACGGAAACCAAGCATTGGCAATTTTGCACAGCACTTACATGTTACATCCACCATAATCAAATATGGAAATTCCAAAACGCGTAGAGTTACTTTCTTGAACTAACAATTCAAGAAATTATAATCAAAAGACAAAACACATTAGTGATATACCAAGTATGACATTAGTTATATTTCTAGAAATCAAAATCCGAGACAAAAAACATTGGTCTCATATTGCCATTAGTTAGATTTTCAAAGTAGATAATCCATAATAACGTTTGCAGGATAAGCCAAAGGACGTCCAACACCATATCATCCCATACTGGCAGGTCCTCGAGCTTTATAGTTGAAATCAGAATCAAATTCATCGTCCATGGCATCAATTGGAGAGTGTATCCTAGGAAAATTTCGGCTACTTCTTATAATTGCACTTGAACTGATACCTGTAACATGGTTTGCTTGAGCACCAATAAACTCATCAGCTTGATGAAGCAAATCACTCAAGTTCTCAGGGCCAACCAATTATCTTCTTTTACAAGTGCATAAAAAAAAGGATTTCATGACCCCCGGAATTATGTCTTTGTATTTCTTCGTATCTGCGCTGCAATATCTTGTTGTGTTGAAATACATACATTCATTCAATTTTTGTTGAAAGAAACGATTTTGCCTCTTTGTATGCATCTGATCAGCGGAAAAATGACACGTCAATAAACATATGAAGAAGAAGATACATATAGAGTGATGTTACTGTCAGTTCAAAAGTTTATCTGACAAGTTTATAGTTATCTCAGAAGAACAGGGATGTCCTTGTTTGTTTGACATGAACCATATTGTTTTACTTATCTTCTTACTATTAGTCTACCACTCTTTCTCTATCAACATTAAAGCATACATAATTTGATTTCAAACACAAAATTAGTAAAGAATAATTCTCAAGTCCACCGACTTTTCTCTACAGGTAATTTCATCGCCCAATTATCATATATGAACATGCAACAACTATAAAGGATTAATTACTTACAGTTCCGAATATGCTCCAATTTTTGTACGGCCGGAGGATGATTTACTTTTGCTTTTTATTTATTTTTATAATCAAGACTCAATTTTGTAGGACGTGCCATGTGGTAGTGGTGTTTCCACAATCGCATTACGCATGGCACACCTCTCCTTCGAATATCGATGACCATCATCTCTACCCACATTTTCGTAGGATATCAAAAAAAAAAAATTGATCGATGATTCAAGTATTAGTAATTAGTAAATTCTTTTAGATTACGTGGCAAGAATTGAGTGGGAATTTCGTGAAAAATCTTGCCACTGATTTTATTGGGTTTTGATAATTTATAACATTCACCTGTTTAGATGAAGGTATGTCCCTTTGATAAAGTCATTATATGATTATACCAGTGGGGTTTAGTAGTCTAGAGTCTGTAAACAGCGTTGGTTTTTTTACTTTTTTCGTGAAAATCAGAATTTTTGCCGCAGTGGTTTAATGAAAGTTGATGTTTTGGCAGAATTTTGGTGGATATAGGGTGGGTGTATATATAATATATGATGTTAGGTGAAAATTGATTGATTAGAATCTATTACAACATTTTTTGTCATAATGTGGAAGACGGTTTACAAAATCCGGATTTGGTATTTACGGACAAAATCATTCGATTCATTATTCCAGATATCACAATGTTAATTTTTTCAGTGAAAATATAAGATTTTTTTCGATGCGATTTTATCAATTTTTTGGTCTTATAAACGTTTTTACGATAGAAAGAGAAATATTAATAGATGAAAGAATGTACAATGAAAGCCACCAGAGTAGCAAAAAGTGAAAAAATAAAGTGTAAAAATTACATAAAAATACTATCCCAATTTTAGACAATATAAGAGAAGTTCAGGTGAGCTTGAAAACCAAAAGCAGAAGCCCAAGTAATTACTAAAGACTTAGCTTCATTTCCTAAAGCAATTACTAAAGCCTTATAAACATTATAATCAATGAAAATACACCTAAAACAAGAACGCGCAATTTGGGGATATAAAAAGGAATTGGGGGATATTGATTACTTCTCCCAACCCATGGTGTGTGTTAAGGGTGATTTTTGGGTATGAAAATACTAAAATACCCTTTGGTTAATTAAAAAACATTATGAAAAGACCATAATACCCTTTCTACTAAAACATTAAAATCAAAAACCAAATTCATATATCCCCCATTTACACAAATCGACTGCAGACTGTTAGGGTTAGGTTCTGGAAAAAAAAAATCATCGTTCTTCATCCGTTTTTCGTCGATTCAAAAATTTCTTCGTCGATTAACCAACCCGAATCATAAACAATGCCTCCATGAAAGAAACCAAATGCCCAATCGAACTCAACATCATCGATTGCTCAACAAAAAAAGCGGAAAGACTTGCTAAGATTGCTCAAGAGCAAGAACACGAAGAAGCAACGTTATCCGACGATCAACTACTCAAATATATGGCTTCGTGAGAAGGTAAGTCATTTAAAACTACTTTGTAGGTGTTTAAATCGATCTCCTGCAATGGGTTTAGGTTAGAATCGCGAAACCTAACTCAAACAATTGAGTTTCGAATAGTACCGGCATTGAAATTCGTATGAATACAGTGCCGGTTTTGTGTTCCGGCAATCAATATAGAATGAATACAGTGCCGGTTTCCATCCTCAGATTCACCAGAAACTAAATTTTCCCTACCGGCATTCAATCTAGGATGAATACAGTGCTGATTTTTAGTACCGGCACTGTTTAATGATAATTCGAGCATGCCGGTAGTGTACTTAAAACATACAGGAGAGTTTATGAATTTTTCACCAGTACTCAGAGATAGCTTTTTGGTTTCATTACATGCTTAGGTTTTCGAATGACATTCATTTGTAATGATTCGAGCATGCCGGTAGTAGACTTAAAACATACAGGAAAACTGTCAATAATACCGGCATAGATTTTAGGTTGCATTTATATGCCGGTAGTTGGTACCGGCATTGTCGATAGTCAATGTGTACTGCCGGAACATTAAACCGGCGTGGTTTAGTTTAAGGTAGTCAATGCCGGTACTAAAACTGAAGGTGAGTCGTCTTATATTCATTGCTTTCCGTTTGCTTACGATATAGGTCAAAAGCAAAGGAAGCCAACAAAAGAAAAAATAAAGATGCTGTCACTAAGAGAAGAAGGAAGGACGGTCTTGATACTCCTCAGTCTCTGCCTCCTCGAGGGAAAGACGAAGGTCGTAAGATACGTTTGGGGCTGGTACAAGAGGGATAATTTGGGAGAGTGGTGGTGACCGTAGTCGACTTGCAAACCGTGAGCACGATGATCAAGATGAACCAGATGAAGAGGAAAGTCAATTAGCAAGCCAAAGCGAAGTTGGTGGCCCAAGTCAACAACCAACACAAGGCAATGTCAAGAAGGGAAACGTCAAAGTGAAA
Source organism: Papaver armeniacum (assembly GCA_023531295.1). Classification (NCBI taxonomy): domain Eukaryota; kingdom Viridiplantae; phylum Streptophyta; class Magnoliopsida; order Ranunculales; family Papaveraceae; genus Papaver; species Papaver armeniacum. The sequence goes on along the minus strand of JAJJWW010003138.1, from coordinate 890,011 downwards.
GTTAAAGGTTCCCACCTTCCTCACATTGATGACATGATACCTGATCTTGAACGTGGTAGAATTTGGGGCGAAGCTCCGGAACCAAAAACACTATTTGGATACAAGCACTCGTGGGCTCGTACTATCTATCAAACCTATGTAAGCATTTTCTATCTTGTACATATGTATTGTTGTGTATTTATGTAAAATCTCTTAATTGTATTGTCTCTCCTAATTGTAGGATCATAAGAAGGTCAGTGCGTGTTTGCTTTGAAACCAAGCCGCGGATGGTTGGGACTTGTCCGAGGAATGTGAAGAGGTCCAAACAATAGTAAAGGATTCTGGGTCTATATGCTTTGGTTGAAAATTATGTGAAGCCCGATTCTCATTCTCACAATTGCTTCGTCGAAAGGTATCATGGTGAAACCGATACCATGCACTTCCCTTTTGGGGAGATGACCTTCATCCCCGAAGATGCTCGAACATTCTAGGCTTGAATGTTATTGGCAAATCAATTGCGAAGAGTTGAGTCTCTGGACCTAGAATGGTCAACGTTGCACGGTCTGACTAACAAGCTGTTTGGTTGGGACTACAAAACTTCCGTGGAGAGCTTTTATGAATCCACGTCTGGTAAGACAAAGACAATCAAGTTGACGCCGCTTTAATTAAGAAGAATTTTGAAAAGACAAAGAAAAGAAGTTTGGAGGATGGATGGGACCCTAAACAAATTCGTTATACTTTAGTTGCTTACCTTTATACATTTTGGGCACTAGGGTATTCCCTGACACCAATGGCAACAGGGTTAGTGCGAACTACCTTCAGTACTTGGATCCGTTGGAAGGTGTCTATGGATATTCTTGGGGCACCGCGGTAATGGCACATTTGATGATGGAGATGAGAAGGGCCTCTAAGGCTAAAACCAACCAATTTGTCGGGAATTTCACTCTACTGCATGTAGATTTGTTCTTAAACTTATGTTATTATGTATATTGTTCATATGTACTCTTATCGTGAACTTAGAAACAAAACTTATTGCTTCACATTGGAATAGGTGTGGGCTTATGAACACTTCCCAACCTTGTTCAAGGCCTACCCCTCCTTGAAGATCATAGACCTTCCAGAACCCGATAGACCTCTAGCTAAGAGATACGAGTTCAACAATACTCCAAAGCCCGGTAACATAGGTCGACTGATCTATATGAGATTGGCTTTGGACGCAATGAGTACCAAAGATGTTGTGTTCGACCCTTACGAGGAGGCTAGAGGAAACCGCCAGGTTTTGAGGTTTGGTAACGTTGCATTTTACCATGGGCCGTTGTTCCACCCAAAAGGATACGTTATGGCTAATCCTACGCGTGTGATGCGTCAACTTGGATATAAGCAATTAGCACTTTTCCAGACGGCCGCTTTTCAATGTTTTGATCTCGACCTTTCTCGGTGCTATTCAAATCTTGGTTGCATGTAGAGTATGTTCCAAAATCGGACCCAACAGATTGGAGGGATAGGGAACCACGTCGTTTGGTAGATATTAGTCAGTGGAAAAAGTTGGAGATTGCTGAAAACGGTGATGAAATTGATGCCGAATACATGGAAGATTACCTGCAATGGTCACATCCTTATGTCGTCCGCCCGGATGACGTCCACGTTCCTCCCCAGAAAAACCCTCCCGTTCCAACTCCCGCACAGGCACCACCTACGATGACCCAACTTAATAAGACCGTTGGATTGCTTGTAAGTATTGTTAATTTCTTTGTCATTTAATATACACATAATCTTATATGTATACTAATTATGTGTTTGATATATTAAACTAGCGGCGTCGGCTTGGCAAGTTAAAGAAGATGTTGGGTTGCAAGTACCGGGAAGGAGAGGTGTCTTTGTCCCTTGAAGAAATGAAGGAATTTGAGGAAAAGCTTGATAGAATTGAAGAAACCAACCCTAGTGCAAAAGCTTTGTTCGGGGAAACTAAGTACAAACCGTCCCAAAAGAAGCGAAAGACCACCCAGTGATTTAAGTCTTTAGTTGTGTTTCTTTTTTTGGATGCTGGTTGTCACGTCTTGAACAATTCCGAACTTGTTTTCGTTTGTACCTCGCGATTAATTCTTTAGTTGTTTGGTTTGCTTTTGGTTTAGGATACCTGGATTAAGAACATTTGATAGCAGCATCCAGTTGTTTGGTTTATGTTGAACATGTTTTGATTTCTAGTGATTCGTTTATGTTGAACATGTTTATCCTTGCGAGATTTTTTTGCGCCTTTTACCGGCATAGATAAGTTCAGGTTAACAATGCCGGTTTATGTACCGGCACTGTTTAATAATTTTAGATCAATGCCGGTTCTGGTAGCCGGCAATGAAATTGTGTATAAAACCATACCGGATCAAGAAGATTAAAAATTCCATTATCCTGTATAGATATTCGAAGGTACCGGCATAGTAGTATTTTCTAACATCTATGCCGGTTTTATGATATTTTCAAATTTTCATAGTTGTCAGAAAACCGGCACTGTAAAATTGAATACTTCTATGCCGGTAGTCTGGTACTTTTGAATAAGAATCCATTTCGAATGCTCTTTTATTTTATTCCTAATTAATCTATTACATTGGATTTGAAACTTTTAATTAAAACATGCTAAAAAACATGGCATGCATTGCATTTGGTTAAAGATAATCTATTTCCATCCCTTTTCAACAATTGCGGAACCTTTGAGCCTTTCTCGAACCTCTTCGAAGACATCGTCCGGGAGGGGGTGTCAAGGATCGGCCTTCATTGGTTTTTCTTCTCTTCAACATATTCCTTTCCCTTCATATAACACCCATCACTAGTCCAGAAGGGACTATAAATGACGAATGAAATCTGTTATAAAACATGATTTATCACGGTTTTTATCTGTTATTCGAACCGTTATTTATTCGGTGTGACTCTTTATGAATGACAAACAAAAATCGTTATTTAAAATCACGGATCTTGTTTGTTGTTAAAAATGACAAACAAAGTTTGTAATTTAGAATAACAATAATGGTTTGTTATTAAGAGTGACGGTGTGTTTATGTCATATGTCATGTATTCTATAAAATATTAATATTTAATATAAAATTATATTTATCGCATTGTTAATTTTTTTTTTTAATTTTTTTTTTTGCTAAATTCATATTTAGAATTGAATCAGGTAAATCTCAATTTGGAACTGAATTAGTCAATCTGAAAATCGGATATACATAATTGAATTCATCCCGTATTTAAAAATCGGTTTTACATTACAACCGGAAAAGGATAAATTCATCCTGCATTTACAACTCAAAATCACACTTTGGAAAATGCAATTGATTCATTCTACTAAAAATGCCACTTAATCTGCATTTTTAGTTAGACTCTCCTATAAGATTACAGAAGTTTAATGCCACCTAATCATAATATGACCTAGTGACACATCTCCAAAGTATTCCATACACATTGTATAACATCCACTTGGATCCATTATGTCATTAACGAGGCGATTATATTCGTCATTGCAGGTGGCGTGGTAAAATTAATCAAGCACTTGCAATAGGTACCTTCGCCTCGAAAAAATACATAAGGGAAGGCCGAGTAATCCCAAAGTATCTGTGTAAGAAGATGCCATCTTAGTTTAAAAACACTCTCAACAAACATCAAAGATATAACCAAAACATGAAGAAACATTTATTCATAGAGAAAATAAAGATGTGGAAACAATCTAGGTGAAAGGAAGACAAACTTATACTCTTCCTCTGTGTCATAGACTCGTTGGAGAAATCAGTTGTCCCGTTAAGAAAAGTATTTACAACTTTTGTGTAGTTTGCCTAGTAGAATTATGACAACTAGAGCCGCTACTTTACATAAACACTATCTAGTTCATATAATAATTCAAACTAACTATAGTCAGAACTAAATCGAGCCAAGCATAGTCAATTGCAAGGCCTTGGATGAAAATTTAAACATTTCCAAATAATACCAAAGAAGAGAAAAAATAAAATCTTGAACTGCAGCTTCAAATTCAGTGCATTGGCTCTCCAAAATGACATTGATAACTAATTTATGTATGTAAACCAGGAGAAGGAAAAAAAATTGAACAATGAACTCACAAAGAACCAGAACAAAGCAACAAATAAGTCGTACCATACCTCGTTACTTCCAAAGAGGTGGATTGGTAGCCGATGACTATGTTTACATGAACAAGTTCTCCTTCAAAAATAAAAGACGCCACTGTGAATTTCATCCAATTTGGAGATCTCTAAGTACCCCGGTCACAACCTTTACGGTGCTCAAGCATAAAGCATAGACACGGTCAGCAACTTAATAACATTTTCCGAACACAACAACAAGCAGTTTATATTAGGATATGTTCTGGTAAGACAACTGAAATTTCCTTTACCAAGTACAAGGCATCCAAGAACAAGAGGATGTGAGGAGCATAAGGCAGTTAAGGATGGGTCTTTGAAGAACTCTTAAAGCCTTTCCTGAAAATATCTCCAGGATCCATTTCTTAGGAGTAGGTAGCAAACCTATTTTGTAGGTCATTTTTAAAGTAATTTCCATCAATGCACTGGCAAGTGATTAACAAATTAAAATAATCTCCATTTAACTCAAAATCTACAATTAAACATGTGAACAAACTTTAGAATTTTACAAGACTTAAAATGACTTACCACGGAATTAAGAATTGAAACTAAAATAGAAACTATCCCGACATTAGTCGCCAAATAAAAACCAATGGACATGGTACACACCATTACTAATAGATTTCGAAAGTGAGATGTAAGGAAACAAAGCATTGAATGGCTCAATGACCAGCTCAAGCATGGCTATCTTATTGGTCCTGCACCACAACATCACAATTTGGAAGAAAAATTCAGAGATTAAAAACATCTGGCAGAACTAGTAGTGGTAAATATGTTAGTATCCCTCTTTATCTTCCATTGACAAGTTCTTCTTTGATGTGATACACAGTCAGATCTTCTATATCCAATGCATCCACATTGGTGCATATATATACACATTATAATACAATAAATTGAAAACTAGAACCTTGATGCATATATGATCCATATAATACTAATACACTTGCACATGCAACAAATTTCAAATTAAATCAAGGATTCCAACAGAATTTATCAGCAATTAGAAAATCTCGCAATTCGTTACGGTGAGACAATTGATTCTATTTGAATGGTTAAGGCATTGCAAAACAGGTTTCACCATGACTTGTGCAAACATAGATAACCAGCCCAATAACTTTAATTTTTTTTTAGAAATTAAATTGACCCAGATTTTAAAATCAAATATAATTCGATAACAAGTTCTAGAACCTTAAAATCAAAATTCAGTGTTCAGAGTTCAAACCTAAATGGAAGTCTAACAGTTGTTTCTACCATGCCGTTATTTTGTTCCTAAATAGAAGTCTAATAACTTCAGAAGATCTCCATAAATGTAGTCATCGTCTTCATTGCTAAAAACCCTAAAAAAACGAAGTAAAAAGGGATGTTTGAATTCCTCAAGGATTGCAAGAAAAATTGAAAGAAGAAACTAACCCTAAGCGGAAGAATGAAAACGAGACCTTCACGATTTCTCTGTTTTCACCAACATCGTCTACTTCTTCTTCCGCCGTTATTTCTTTGGCGTTATTTTTGTTGTTAGAGCGAGAGGGATTGGGAGAGATTGAGATCGGATGGAGGGTGATTGATTTGGTTTATGGGGATTTAGTAGATCACTAAGGGTTTGTCTATGCTCTTCTCGGATCGAATGATGTCAAGAAATTTCTGGTGAAGGATGAAAATAAATTTGGAAAATTTGGGGTTTTTTGAGAGATTGTAGTAAGCACCTGATGAGGATGAGAAGATTCCCTGATTCTCCATTTGAATTCAATATTTTTACGAGGGATCAAATCATGGTTATGAACGGATTTTTCTGCAGTTTGTAGTTTGGTTTTCATAGAGAAACGTCTAGGGTTTTTAATGTTTTTGAATCTGATAATAGAAAAGGGAAAGCCAAATGAAGGAGATTATCGGATCAGGTGATATGGACGAGGTGGGATGGGATTCATCCCCAGCCGTGCAAAAAGAAAAACCACGGGTTGTGAGAATAGGACCATTACGGCATTATGTCAAAGACTTATGGCAAGTTAGCCGGTGGCCAACCATTTTGAGGCTTGCTAGCCACTATTGGGCACAAAAGAAACCTAATGGTGGGCTTATAAAAAGCCTAAAATATTTATTTGTCAGACTTATTCCGTTATTTAATAATTCATCGTTAAATCACGCACCTAGTAAATTATCACGTTTGAAAATAACATTTCTTTTGCGTTAAATGGTGGGCCCAATTATTTTGGTGTTATACGACAGAATTTATTTGTGAAATAATAATCACACAATTAATATGTCATTTAAAAACGTGATTAATAGCCCATTCTGGACTAGTGCATCACACCCATCGATTAGCTTGCATTGGCCCTTGTGGTTTTCTGTTGACTCTGCAAGTTGAACAGCTTTGTCAAACCATTGAAACTCATCGTACTTTGGGTGATTCAAACATTAGAAACATTCTTCCATTTTCAGCATCATCCGTTTTTGTAATCCAAAGTCGGTGTGTCCCATCACAGCTTCTACACTTTGAATAAATAAAAGGACAGTCCATGGCTAGATGAGAAGGTGACTTGCAAATTTGACACTTGCAATGATGACTCTGTAAGAGAAGATTATATTAGTCGTGCGTCATAGTAGTGAAGATCATATTGTTAGTAAATCTACTTACTTTGCAAATAGAGGAAGATGATGAATCCCCATCCTTTGTGAAGCTTTAACCGTGCTTGCTTTCTTGAGAGAATGATTTTTGTTATTTGGTTGCTTGGTTTGTGTAGATTTTTCCAAAGGAATGGGGGTATTATATAGAGATAAATCTCCAACGGTCTTATTTTTCAAAAAACTAGCCGTTTTTTTGAATTTAACAACTACCTAAGCATAGTCGGTATTATAGATTGAATGTTGGTTCCCGTTCAGGCGTTTCAAAGTGTTTTGAAACCATGCCGGTATTGGTTGCATATTTGGCCCAATCTCTGTTAAAAAATTTCCTAGTACCAAGACTTTGTAAGCTTATGATAAACCATGCCGGAAGCATAAGCCGGCATCCTATTTCACAGAGATACTACAATGCCGGTTGTGGCGATTTTCAAAAAACTAGTCGTTGACGTTTTCTCTATATAAAGAGAGCTAATTCTTGGACCCAAAATCCAAAAACTCGTGTTCTTATATATCTCCTTGAGCATCTTATCTTCGAAACCCTAAACCCTAGAATAATTATCAATAAATAGCTTCGTATAGTACCTAATCCACCATACAACCAATGGCATCGTTTGACTCGGAGGAAGATTTAGCAATCACCCAAGCATGGTACGCCGAAACTCGTCCTTCAACTATAGATAGCAAAGACGCGGGATTCCATGTGGTTGAAGATTTTTAACAAATTTATTCACGATTATGGTAACCCGAAAGGAAGAACTGCTCAACAAATCGAGCAATGACACGACATCATCCTAAATACTGTGGTTGAGTACCTAAAAATGAAACACCAGACCGAGCACGCTAGCCACAATAGATTATCCCCTCAACAACTCGTAAGCATCTCCATGATTAGTTGGACACAATCTACTCTTTTTCAAATTTTACGTAACAAACAAAGTTTGTGTGTTGTTTTTGTAGCATCAAGCCGTGAAAACGCGTTACTTACGAGAAAAGGGAGAACCGTTCATGTTTGAAGCCAACGTGAACCATATTGTAACCAAAGTCACGGAGTACCACCAGTTGGGTGAATCGGAAATAGATTCTTCTTAAGAAGATTGATAGTTTAGTGTTATTTGCTTAGGTTTAAGGGTATCTAGTTAGGTATTTCGTAGGTTTTGTGGGTATATCTCTATGTAAGCCCTCACGAGACTATAACTCGTCCACTTGGGCCACCAAGTGGTTTAAAGGATTGATGCACGTGCTAAGTGCATTCGTTGTTCCGTCGACAAGGATTACGTTCGAAATAAATTATAGTTCCGGCTTAGTATGTAAACATATTTCAATTGCCTAATGGTAACGGCGTGCAATGTAGTATATTAATCTATGCCGGTAATACGTGCCGGCATGTAGGTTAAGCTTATACCAATGCCGGATCGTTCAAAATTCAATGCCCAACGACTATTTTTTTAAACCAAAAACCAGCTTTATAGTGCCGGCGTTGATTTTACTTCACTGACAATGCCGACACTAAATAGCCGTTGTGAAATCATCTATATAATGCAATTGATTCACCCATTTCACTTGATACCTCCAATGGAAAATCCACCAGCAACTACCGATTTCATCATTGCCCTGGAAAAAGACAAACTTAGGAAAAACAAACTATCCACTCGGATGGGAAATCAATTATCATCCTCCATCAACTCAAATCCATCAACAAAAACAGATTTCATCATTGCCATGGAAAAATAAAAACTCAAGAAGAACAAACTATCCACTCTGTTGGGAAATCAATTATCAACCACCAACTCAGTTTCCCTTATACTAGAAAAACTAAAAAGGAAGGGAGAAACCACCAAGTCAATTGCCACAATGGAAGAAGAGATACTTAAGAGCAAAAGAGAAGAAGAAGAGGAATCAAAGCTTGAACATTATCGCAAATAAGCTAAAGAAATCCTTGAACGTCAAAAACAATCAAAGATAGAAGCGGATGTGGAGGAAGAAACCGTGCGGATTAAAAATTACTACATAGTATCGGATTTCCATGAAGATCACCGCCCTTCGAATCTTTTTGGGGTCTTGTTAGGACTGGTCCTTACATGAATAACTACTTGGAAGGTAAGAAATGCCGAATTGATTACGGTGATCTCTATGTACAAAATCGAACAATTGCACTCATAAAGTTATGTCGAAAATACAACGAGTTTCTTGCAAGATACAGAGGGAATAGGTTTCAAGCCCAGGACGCATATACCAAGTGGAGAAAAGAGCCTTTTAGGCATTTTGAAGCTGCTTTGCTTATTGAATCGCGTTCCAAGAACTAATGTTAATTGCAATTGGTTTGATTTAATGTTTTTAAGTTTATTTCCTTAAGATTATGTGGTTAATGTTATTTATTTCATCAATTTTCTTTCCTTTACCGGCATTGAAAAATACACCAAATACTATACCGTTACATGTGCCTCCGTTGAATTCTGCTCACCAAATACTTATTGTTAGAGTACCGGCATTGAATCGTTCCATTGTTCAATGCTGGCAGTCTGATGGTTACAAATACAAGTTATGTGGCAGTTATAAACTCATTCATTCCACTTATTTGACGGTTACAAACTATTTTATCCCACTTATTTGACGGTTACAAAATCCTTAAAACAAGTTTATGCGTCGGTTACAAACTCCTTCATTATATTTAAGTGACGGTTATGGAAAGGAAATCATTCATTCTCCATTTTTATTCAATCTCCCTTTTTGTTTCATCTTCTATATCAAATACAATGGGTCGTCGCAAACCTCGTGAAAAACCAATACCCAATCTCAAGAATCATTGATGAAGGTGGTAAATCGAAATCAAAAGCGCAAGAACTGCCTGAAGAGTCTGATGGTGAGGCGAGAATAACAAATTTGCTTAGGTAAGTGATGTATATGTTGAATTGAATTTTTTAATTTTAGGGTTTATCCCATAGTAGAAAACACAAAGTGAAATTATGTTGTTTAGTCTTTCTACTACACTAAAAGTAATTTTTAAAATTCCAATTTGAAGCTCAGTTGCATGTTTGATTCGCGGTAGAATACAATTTGAAAATCATGCCAGATTTCATGTCTTGAATCCCGATTTTATTGCATGCGTTTACCGGCATACATATTTAATTGAATACCATGCCGGTTAGTTGTCCCGGCTTTGTTTATTTCATCAATACTATGCCGTTTTCATTAGCCGATTTTGTTAAAATCTCTGTACTAAAATCCGACAGTACCGGCATTTAAAATTTCTATATAACAATGCCGATCCTCAAGTCCGGCACTGTCGATATGTTAACTTACTATGCCGGATTCCTGTTGCATAAAAAGTTCATTCTCTGACTAAAATTCAAAGACAACCTAGGCATGGTATTTTAATTTATTAGTATGTCTAGACCTTAGCCGGAACTTAAGTTAAGTTCGATTTCTGCCGGAAGCCAACATATATAACTCGGTTTACATATTGGAATACAGGTCTAGAGCAACAGAAAAGAACAAAGGAAAAGGCAAAGTTGTTTTAGAAGCAAAAAGTAAGTCTTCTCGACGTAGCCGTCCTGATCCGGCTACTGCTAAGGTCACAATTCTGGTTCAACCTATAAGCTACCCAACCAGCAGTGATGATAATGATGAGTGGGAAACATATCCTGTACCCGAACGAGCTGGTGGCTCTTCCTCACAAGTAGGTGGCTTAGGACAGACTGATGTCGGAGTTGAATCCCCTATGGATAATGTAAAGGCACCTTCAGCCCACTTTCCTGATAAGTATGACATGATTCGGTACCGCGATGATGGAAAACATTGGGGTGAACCGATAAACCCGCAACTCTTATTTGCCTACAAACACTCTTGAGCTCATTGGATCTATCAAACTTATGTAAGACGATTGCATCTTCTTATTATATTACTTATCTCGTGATCAAGTGAATTTAATTTACTTTGGTGTGTTTTTATAGGACCACGCGAACGCCTTCCGTGTTAGCCGCCATCAACAATCGGATGTATGGCCTTTGAAGCTTGAGTGTGACGCTGTTAAAGCAGTAGTCAAAGCATCTGGCTTGTATCCCGCAATAAAAAATTATGTGGCCACTGATACCGTCACGGCGAACTTCTTTTTGGAGAGGTTTTTTGGTGAAACTGATACCATGCACTTTCCTTTTGGCGAGATGACCATCATCCCTGAAGATGTCCAAAGGATGATAGGTCTTGAGGTTCTTGGGAAAGCCGTTAAAGTAGGAGATGACTCTAAGGACTTGGAATGGGACAAGATCTATGAGCTGACTAAAAAGTTGTTTGGATGGGACAAGGAAACCACTTTGGCAAATATGTACAAGACTAGGAGTTCCCAGACAAAGACTATCACATTCGTCAAACTCGTTGAATTGTTTGGGAACACGAAGAACAAGGAATTGAATCCAGAACAAGTCCAGCAAACTGCCGCGTCTTATATGTTGTTCATCTTGGGCACAACTATATTCCCTGACGCCAATGGTAATAGGGTGCATATGAACAACCTACAATACTTGGATCCGTTGGAAAGGTTCATGAGTATTCATGGGGCACTGCTTTCTTGGCATATTTTTTGGCAGAAATGCGTCGAGCATCTAAGGCGAACGCCCGTCAATTTAATGGGAATTTCACTGTACTTCGGGTATACTCAAGTACTTATTTTGTTGATTGTTGTCATTAAATTTGTTAGTTTCCAATTATTTATTTTCTAATACATTTCATTGGAACAATCTTTCATTGGCGTATGTGTGGGCTTATGAACACTTCGCAAAATTGTTCATACGGTATAAAGGATTGAAGATTTTCACTGAATATCAAGATAATATTCCTCTAGGTCAGAAATACTACTTCGACAATACCCCAAGGCCCAATAACAAAAAAACGGTTATTAGCAATGAGATTGGCTTTGGACTCGGTGGATGTCCAAGATGTTGTGTTTGATCCATATAGGAATGCCAGAGGAGTTCACTTGCAAAGGCGTGACAATATTTCATTTTACAACGGACCGTTATTTCATCCAAAAGGATTTGTTATGCACAACCCTCGACGTGTAATGCGCCAACTTGGGTACAAGCAGAAATATCTCACGGATACATCTTATTAGAAATTCTCTCATGACTTTCCTCAATGCCAATCGAATGAGAACCATACTCTCGTAGTTTACGACCCAAAACCTATTATTGCATATTGGAGTGAAAGGGAAGAAAAGGGTCTGGTATTGGATAGGGCTGATTGGGAATTCGTTGAGAACGGTTATGAGAGTGAACCAACCTTCCTAAGAGGCCATCGGAAGTTCACGCATCCTTATGTTGTACGCCTGGATATCGTAGTTGTTCCTCCACCACTATCACATCCATCCACAACTCCGGAAACTGTACCCGCACTTGTACAACTCGTTACGTTGTTGGTACGTACGTCTTGTTCATTACCATTCTTTTTACTTTATGTCTATGAACTTATACAATTGTACATACTAAGTACATGTTTAAAATTTCCTTAACAGCGTCAGCGGATTGGAAATTTGTCGAAGTTCTTTAAGAAAAAGAACAAGAAAAGAGAGGTGCTGACCCAAAAAGAAATGGAGAACGTCGAGCAAAAGATGGACAAAATTGAAGATCCGAAGGCAAAATACTTGTGGGGCGAAAGGAAGAAGAGGGTACACAAGAAGTCAAGAACCGAGTGATCGTGTGTTTATTCTATAGTATTAGTTTGGTTGAACAATCTAGTTTTGGTTTATGTTTGTTTGTGAGTCTTGAACAATGTGTTTGTGTGTCTTGCTAAACTCTTTGCTTGACTTGGTTTATGTTTGATTTGTTTTCGGTTTGGAACCACATAACTTTGGAGTTTGTTATTTTATACAATCTAGTATTTTTATTATATTTATTATGTTGATAAACTTGTGTCAAATTACCTCATTTACAGAGTTTGAATGCGCCCAGATAACTTAAATTTCTAAGTTTTTCATCCAAACCGGCATGCTCGAGAACAATAACAACAATGCCGGTTCTCTAAAGGACAGAGTTCCGGTATTTATTTGTGTTTGCATACTGTGCCGGTTTTTGTAATCTCCATGATAAAAAGGATTTTGACAGAAAACCGGCATAGTAATGGGGTTAATTTCAATGCCGGAAATGTCACTTATTTCTCTGGAAGTTTTTTCTGCATTTCCGGCATGGGTTCAAACGAAATTCAACGTCGGTACATAAGTTCCGGAGTTGTAAATATAAAACACAACTATGCCGGCATGGCCATCAAAATATGATTTAATATTTACAATTCAGACTTACAAAAAAACAAAACGTTGCGTACTAGTGAACCACATAAATCCAAATCACTCATCGTCGCCTCCACACGTAATGGGTTGCATCTTCTCCTCTTGGATCGGTTTTTTTGATAAGGCCAACGCATCCCAAAATTGGTGATTCTCCTCATACTATGCCATCCATCCCTTCCAGATATTGGGATCTAGACCCTTGTTTTTAATCATCCCACAAATAGGTGGCAATGGACAATTTTCTTTGAGTTTTAGAATAACGAAATGATTATCGTTTACGAACGCCAAAACAACTCTTCTCTTCTTAAGGGATCCTTCGCATTTTTGCCACTTTGGGGTGAATGTTACTTCTACGGTGGGGGTAAAATAATGAACAACACATCTAAATGTATCCGCCACTAGATGCCCACAAAGCGGCATTCTCATCCAATATTCAGATGGAAGAAAGTTCATCTGTTGTTCGGGCTCCAATACTTGAGCATGCATATCATCAAACCCCTCTCCTACACCAACCAATTTCTCATAAAAGCTCCTTTTGTTCACAAGTTGTTCGGCCATCCTCATTCTAGCATATTGGCATGGTGTCATACCTCTACTAACCGCTGTGTCAAAGATTCCTAATTTTTCGATCCACAAGATGATAGCCACAATTTCCATCTCCGTCGACATCATCCGTATATAAAATATACTCGCGAATAACCTCGGGAAGTTGGTCTATGTAAGACTGTAACTTGGTATGATAACTTCTAATTGTCCTACCTGTTCGGGATCCTTATACATCTTCATATTACCCTTTTGTAACAATAATATATCCAAACCATCCTCTCGCAATCTCTACACTTGCAATGTCTTCGATATGTGATGGGAGTCCGTACTTCCTTGGCCTACCCCTTCCCCTTCGAAATAAAACCACGTCAACTTTGCTATCACTTTGGTTTGTCACCACCTTAGCCTCGCCACCTTGTTGTTCTTTGTCACTTGATGATGATACCTTTGGCGGCCTACCCCTCTTCTTTGGAACCTCCGCTAGATCGACTATGGGTATGGATTCAGAATGCTTGTTGTTCTTTGACACTTGATGTTGATACATTTGGCAGCCTACCCCTCTTCTTTGGAACCTCCGCTAGATTGACTATGGGTATGGCTTCAGAATGCTCACCTTGTTGTTCTTTGACACTTGATGTTGATACCTTTGGCGGCCTACCCCTTTTCTTTGGAACCTCCGCTAGATCGACTATGGGTATGGCTTCGAAATGCTCACATTGTTGTTCTTTGACACTTGATGTTGATACCTTTGGCGGCCTACCCCTCTTCTTTGGAACCTCCGCTAGATCGACTATGGGTGTGGCTTCGGAATGCTCACATTGTTGTTCTTTGTCACTTGATGTTGATACCTTTGGCGGCCTACCCCTCTTCTTTGGAACCTCCGCTAGATCGACTATGGGTACGGATTCGGAATGCTCACATTGTTGTTCTTTGACACTTGATATTGATACCTTTGTCGGCCTACCCTCTTTTTGGAACCTCCGATGAGTTGGCTTTTGGTGTGGATACGGATTCCTTCGTTTGTTGTTGACTTAGCGGTTCCTTCATCGGCCTACCTCTTTTGTTTGGAACCTGCGCTTCCACAAACCTATGTTCTGAAATCTCACATGCGGTTAGATCTCGTTTCTTACTTGACGCGAGTTCTTCTTCACGTTGAGTCATTTCTTTCAATTCTACCCTTTGTTTTTTCCTTTTTGTTTTAATTTGTGGTCTTCCTGTTGGATCTCCATTTCTTGGCTCTTCGCTTTGTGCGATCCATGAACGAGTAATTAGCCTTAGTTGGCTCAACAAGACTTGTCGGCTAACCGAGGTGCCACGTGAGTAAGCTTCGAAGAATTCCTTTGCTTCGTTCGTATCCCATGGAGATTGCCCGGGATCCCCCGAAGGGGGGGTCGAAAGATAGTTGCTTCCAAAACGGATCAATGACCTCAATGGGTATCAGTTCTTCATACTTCACAAGCATATGACGACACGGAATCCCCAATAAAGAAATGTCGGGACAAATACACACATCACCCGGTTTTCCGTAATTTTTCTCATATTCCATTTGTCTCATCATATGTTTTATTGCCCAATGAGAGACGTTGAATTCTGTTCCTTGGAGAAACTTACCATAACGAAGAAATGGAGTCATCCTTTCCATTGAGCTTTTCTCAAAAGCCTCCTTGATCCTATTGATATCTTGCTTAAAGTATTGCTCCATTTCCTCAGTGACCGTAACCACATTTCCTTGACCGGACTGGATGAGATCTTTAAATCTCCCATGAGCGGCCTCAGCTGCACTAGTTGCTTCAGTCTTGAAGTGTCTATACCGTTTTGTCCATGCACGTACAAATTTTTCCTTGAACTTATCCAACCATTGAGTCCGACAATACCCATTTGGCGGTCGGATAAACTTCGTTCTAATCGGCAATAAACTTCTCCAATCTCTTTTCGTACATAACCTCGGTAAGAGACCAATAAACTTTCTCCCAATCTCTTAGAAATTCCAACCACTTTTTATGATTTTCCGCATGTTCTTTGTCCACTCTCTTCTTTATCTTGCCTCTCTCATCTTCTTCTTCTTCGGGGGATAGTTTGTTCTTTCGAACATCTTCCTCTAGTTGTACCATCATTCTCTTCTTAATATCCGCCTTTGCGGGTTCGAACAAGGCATGGCAAGTTTTTATCACATTATTACGTATATGATATGTACATAGGAAATTTTGTGCGTCCGGGAAGACGTCGGATATTGCTTTCATTAATGCGTCATCTTTATCAGTTACGATGACCCTCGGAAGTTGATTTTCCCGGAAGAACAATTTCAATTGTCGTAATACCCAATGATAATTATAGTCCTTCTCGTTTTCCATTAAACACCAAGCCAATGTGAATGTTACCATGTCCGAGGTTTGCCCCACGATGTTGAACAACGGCATATTGTATTTGTTTGTCTTGTAGGTGCAATCCATCAAAAGAACACCACAACATGTATTTGCCAATTGTGAGAGCAAAGGATGCGAAATGAATATTTGAAGGGGCTTCTCGTCCGGCCCTATTTTAATGATACGCGTGTAGTTGTGATCCTAAACTATCTTCTCAAATTCTTGCATAACGCTCCTCCCTTCCCATTCCACCCTTCTAATAGTTGCTTGTGCGGCATAAATTGTACGTAGAGAAGACACGTTAGTCTCGTCCTTTTCCTTGAAGCCTCTGAGAATTTGTCTCGGTTTGATAAGTGCTTTGGTCAATCTCTTTACATCCTCGAACTCGTCGGGTTTTAGCTTCGCAACTAAGGAGTGACCAACAAAATCTTTCGGATCCGGTGGTTATGACAGCCACACAAAACCTCACAATCCCAATTGTTCATGTCATTTAAACGGAATACAAGCTTAAACGGGCAATTATTCTTCCTCGTAAATGAGTATTGTATACCCTATTAGTCTTCTTTGGATACACATAATCCTTTCTCTTGTGGCTATTCTTCTCCTTGTATTTCCCACTTCTCTCGCAAGCCATCTCAAAACGCCTATTCGAACCTTCGGTATTCCTCGCCAACACACACATGTTCTTAAGGGACGTCTCTTTAGCCCAAGCGATTGCTTCCTTTCGATCTGTTATTCCCTACATAAGAACAATTTCGCATTCATTAGAAGGTTCGTTACTAGCAATCCATTAGTAATGTTCAAGATACTAGGTGAAAAGTATTCTTTGGTTACATACCGGAGGGATTTTATAGTATTCCGACGTATCCCGATAAAGCGGCTCTGCATTTGTTGGATTAATATATGGCACCACCTAAAGATCGAATGCAAATTAGTTCCAAACACAATTATAACACTATGCCGGAAACCAATACCGGCATGCTCGACCATTGTTCCGGCATAGTCTAAGTTAACCAAAACGGAAGACAAAACTTGAAACCTATTCCGGCGTATGTGTTTCATAAGAAAACAACGCCGGAAGCAAAGATGCCAGCATTATCGTAACCTATTGTTCCAAGCCGGTACACAATTCCGGCATTGAAAATAATTGATATTGAATGCCGGAATTTAGCTTTGGAAAACATTTATCCCTGCATGTTTTTGTAGGTGCGGCATTGTAAAGTTGTAACTGAACAACGCCGGTTTTGTTGCCGGCATTATCGATATTGATGATACCACGCCGGTACCCAGTTCCGGCGTAGATGTATATTAAGTTTCAATGCCGGTTTTTGGTTTGGGATGGAATTGTTTCCTGTATGTTTTTCATGCGGTACCGGCATGGTAACCGATCAATGAAACCATGCCGGTTGAATATTCCGTAGTATATTCCTTGTTAGGTAAAAGGTTAACTCTGTCTTAGGCATAGTTTTTGGTAGAATTCTATGCTTAGGTTTATTATTCAAAATGGGGATATCGGTTCTACCGGCATGGTCGTACTATGAATCAATGCCGGGGTACCTTGACTACCGGCATGGTATTCATACAACTACCATGCTTTCACCGAGGTTTTTCGGTTGAAAAATGGCGGGTTTCAAGAAAAATTCGATTTTTCGACATCTTAGCACTTTACTGTGTGTTGGGGATGCTAGTATGTTGTGCAAGTTTACTTTCTTGTGTTGGTTCTTCAAGAAACTCTCCATACTCGTCAAAATCATCATTCAAGGGTGTTGGCTCAACAAAGAGTTGCAATTGTGAGTTGTTGTCGTTGGTCAAGATTCAAGATGTGATCCTTGTTGTAGTTGAGCTAAAGATTCAAAGAGCGGCAATTCTCTCTTCACAATCATCCTCCATTTTTCCCAAAAATATTTCTCTCTCAAATTATTTTTCCCTCCTTCTACTCTCACCCCACTAACCCAAATTCAAATAAAACACACACTAATCATTTATAAAAATCTTAAGATTTTTCCTAATTATTATTAACCACTAAACCTGATTAGTGAGGGGTAGATTAGGATTTAAAAAAATATTTAGATAAGGGGTGACCTCGAATTGATATCTGGATCCAGTTTTTGTCTTTTTCTTATATCCCCCAATTCCTTTTTATATCCCCAATTTCGCGTTTTAAAAAAACTATTCTGATTTAGGCTTTACCCGATATTAATAGGGAATTCTTTTTCTTTCCCTTCTAACATTACATATTTATATTTCTTGTCATGATTGGACCTGGATTCGACCAAGAAATATTTTCATTGAAGTACTAGGAATTGAAAAGGTTCAAAAGATTTCCTAGATCTTCTCCTATCCAAGTGTTTTGGATATTAAAAATATTACAATAAACTGCAGCTTTAGCTGCCCACATTAAGTTTAATCTAGAAGATAACACAAGTTCTGAAATTTTAAAGTTTATGACTTCCACATTGTTCTGAAAGTCATTGCTAATAGAGTATCTGTGATTTCTAGCTTCAACATACATTCTTTTCAGCAGCAGTAAAGTTGGATGAGAGTCCCTATGGAAAGCCACATCATGTCCACTCCATTATGTTGCCCAATGGAAAGCTATCTCCGCTCCTCTCCTCTCTAGATCCTCCCTAGTGTTGCAATCGTAGGTAGATCATCTAACTTCAATTGTGTAGCCGGCAAAATCTGTGAGAGTTATACCAATGCCAGAACAAGAAATAGGATTCATCATAGTTAGATCTATGTTGAATTTGTAAACAATTTTGGGTTCTATAATCCTGTTTTCGTCAGTACAAATATTTAGAAAATCATCCTTTATAAAATTGTAGTATAGGGATTGAAATATACTATATCCTGGGGCACATTACAGTAGCTGCTGTTTATATATTTAACTATCTTATTTGCCGTCACCGCACTGTTTTGTTTCTCTTTTCTAAAAACCCAATCGCATCTGGGATTTCCGGATGTGCCGTGATAATGTTACAAAATTGAGACCTCTGCAACACCAAGCCACTTCTAGAAGTGTTAGAGAACCAAGAATTCAACCATTCATGAAAAGTCAAGCTATTTTCTGCCACATAATCCATGCTAAAATTTAAATGCAACCAAACCTGTTTAGCAAAATTGCAAGTTAGGAAGAGGTGAGTTAGAGATTCCTCACCACTATTACAAAGAGTACAAGTAGTATTTATATAGGGAAGGACTGAGGCCACCCTTAAACTTTTTGGGAGGATCGCATTAGCTTCTTTCCACACAAACGTTTTAACTGATGGTGGAACTTTCAAATTCCATATTTTGTTCCAATCCCTATTATTTTCTTCCGTTGAATTGAGTTTGTTGTACATAGATTTTACCGTAAACTTACCTTTAGAACCTAGTGGCCATTCAGTTGAATCTTCAAACTGGGTTGTTAGCTTTATTTTAAGAATACTCACTCTACAGTTCTGATCAAAACAGACTCTCAGCTTGTCCATATCCCACATATTCACATTCGTTATCAATCGACTTACCATTGTTATATCTTCAGCTCCCCTACTTGGTTTTTGAATGGGAGGTTTGATTTCTGGAATCCAGTAGTCGTTCCAGACATTTATCAAAGTACCTCTGCTTACCTTCCATAGGCAGTGCTTTTGTATTTGTTCGACACCATTTAATATGCCTTTCCAAACCCAACTATCTCTTTGGTTCTGTTTAGTTTTCATATGGAGAATATCTGTATTGGGGAAATATTTAGCTTTTAACAATTTGGCACATAAGGAATCGGGGTTTTCTTTCAACCTCCATCCCATTTTTGCCAGCATGGCAAGATTAAAGTTTTCGAGGTTTCGAACACCCCCCCATCTAGAGGCTTACATACAGAATCCCAGGCTTTTAGGAAGACCCTTTTTTACTTGTTCGTTTTTCCCTTTAACATTTTCCCCCCACCAAAAATCTCTTTGGAGATTATTCAGGTTTTTACAAATCTTTTTAGGAATTTTAAAAAGCTCATTTGGTAGACAGCTAGCGATGAAGTAATATTTTTTATCATAACCGATTTACAAGCAGTGTTTAAGTCTGTTCCATTCCAACCAACCAGCCTTTTAAGCATTGTTTCAATTAGTGGAGCAAAACTTTTCAATTTTGATTTGTTAGTAAATAAAGGAGCTCCTAAGTATCAATCATCCATGGGTATTGCCTTAACGCCTAGAGTTTGTTGTATCAATAGTTTCAAATTAGGGTCAGTTCTAGGGCTAAAGAAGACACCTGACTTGCTAAGATTTATTAGTTGACCAGAAGCATCTCCAAAATCAGAGAACAAATTGATTAAGTTTAAGCTGGTAGTTATGTTAGTCTCACAGAAAATTAAGCAATCGTCGGAAAACAAAAGGTGACTAACCAACGGGGCATTTTTACAAAATTTTATACATTCAATAAGGTCGTTAGTTTCAGCATGAATAATAATCCTTGACAGAGCTTCAATACAAAACAGGAAGAGATAGGGAGATAATGGATCTCCCTGTCTTAATCCCCTAGTAGGTTTGAAGAAAGCCATTGACAAGGATAGACAAAGAAGTCGTAGAAATGTATTCAAACACTAGATTGCACCAAAATTTAGAAAATCCCATTTTTGTCATAATGGCAATGAGAAATTTCCATTCGACTCTATCGAATGCTTTAGACATATCGATTTTTAGACCCATTAAACCATTTTCTCCATCTTTTCTTCTCATAATATGAATTAGTTCATGCGCAATTGTTATGTTGTCTGAAATTTAATTTTAGTTTACTCCAAAATCCCACGAGGAAATTGCTACTTTGATAGCACTAGCCGTGTGTATCTAAGATAGTGCGAGGAGAGACGTACGGACGGTTGTCTTATATAGCCAATTATCATGAAAACCAAATGGCCGCTAACCATCTTTAATTAAGGGGTCCATTCTTTGTGAATTGTTTTAGGGCATGTCAGGTGTGAGATTCCAATGAAAAATATTTTGATAACAGAAAACACACGTACTGTATGCTTCAACTTGTTGCGCGTCTCCCTGCCAAATCCCAGTAAATTTCTGTATAGTTTCGCTTCTTAATAAATGCCTCAGTGGCTCCCTTTCATAATAATAATAATAATAATAAAAGAAATAAAATAGTATATTCAAAAAGGTGTTGGTGCCCAGCTTGTTGCTAGGCTTCCCACCACTGATGTGTAATCGACCTTGTTGTCAAACTATTAGGCCTCTTCCTATGCACATGCCAAAACATGGTATTTGGCATATATGCACCCACTATGGGTATGCCAAACTGCCAAACTCATATGCCAATATGTTTTTCCTGGCATATAGGCATACACGACAGAGTTTCCAGCGAGCGATAGAGTCTCGGTCGCTCGATGGTCAAACAACCGTTCGATGGTCATTCACTCGACAGCGACAGTCAAGCTATCGCTCGATACTATGATAATCGCTCATCAGATCTTCATCCAACGGCTAATATTTCCCCCCTCTATAAATACATAATTTTAATCTCATTTCAACTCACACCAGAATTTCTTAATCTCTTAAGAATTTCTCAATCTCTCTAGAATTTCTTAATCTCCAATTCTTTTCATCACTCTTCCAATTCCTTAGAGAGCATGGCTGATAATATGAATCTGGCTGAGTGGATGGCAAACCACTGTATTAGGAGAAGTCAAATTAGGAGATGTTAAGTGAGGCGAAACCTAAAATTCAAAACTGCAGAAGATGAATGTATTTGCAGGAATTATATTGATTTGACAATGGAGCCAGTATTTGATCACCAACTATTGTGGGAAAGGATTTTTTTTAAATTTCAAGAACAAACAATGAACCTACGCGGTCGTAGTGTTTCGATTTGGTTCGGCGCTTCGGTATAATTAGCGGGAAGTTACTAGGTATTTTGCTTTACTTCAGCGAGAAGGTCCAACCTTGAGAAGTGGTGAAATCACGGTGGAATTTCAGGAAAGGTGTCGTGTGGAATATCGTCGCATCTACGGGCAAAAATTCCATTTTGAAAGAACGCGAAATTGGGGATATATAAAGGAATTTGGGGATATAAGAAAAGGACAAAAACTGGATCCAGATATCAATTCGGGATCACCCCTTATCTAAGTATTTTTTTAAATCTTAATCTACCCCTCACTAATCAGGTTTAGTGGTTAACAATAATTAGTAAAAATTTTAAGTATTTGTTAAATGATTAGTGTGTATTTGTATTTGGGTGAATGAGATGAGAGTAGAAAGATGGAAAAAATTTTGAGAGGGAACTTTTTTGGTGAAAGTGGAGGATGATTGTGAAGAGAGAATTGTCCGCTAAGAGGTTGAAAATTTGATTTTTTTTCCTTGAATCCACCATTGTTGCAAACAAATAGCTCGGTGCCGGCATTGTATTCAACCAAACAACCATGACGGCATTTGCTGGAAATTTTCATAAATTGTTTGCCACTATCCGGGGGGTTCAGGGGGATTTTTCAGGTTTTGATCTTCAAAACCTATTTTTTCTGGTTGTAATCAGTCTACTTCCCACGATTATCGATTTTCGAGCATGCCTAACTATTTTCCACCATGATTTTTGCTTAAATTTCTATGCCGGAACATGATGAAAAGTATCCAGGAAACTTCAATTTTTTTTCACTTGACTACCGGCATTGATAGATTTCTATCGAGCATGCCGTCACCATTTTCCGGCATGGTTTTTCACCGATTCCGGCGATGTAAAAAAATATTCCGTTTTGAGTTTTTTCTAGTTTTAATCAGTCCACTTCCGGCACAAGTAGTTAATTCTCGAGCATGCCGGCACCGGTTTCCGGCATAATATGTTGCTTAAATTCTATGCCGGCACATGATGAAAAGTATCCAGGAAACTTCAATTTTTTTTTTCACTTGACTACCGGCATTGATAGATTTATATTGAGCATGCCGGTAATTAGTTACGGCATTGAATGTTAGTTACCAAGCATGCCGGCACCAGTTTCTGGCATGATCTTCATCAATTCCGGCATGGTCTTCATCACTTGCAGCATGATCTTCATCACTTCCGAATTAAAAAAAAATAATTTCGTTTCCAAAGTGAGGAGCCGGCAGAGAAGGAGAAGAGAATTTGAAATAGAGTGGGGAGAGTTTAGAATTTGAAAGGGAATGGGGAATGTTTGGGTTTCAAAGCTCTAACCCTGAAAGTGATTAATAAGAAGTGGAGATGGAAATGGGGGATATGATTTTGTTTTTTGATTTTAAGTTTTTTGATTTTTATTTTGAGGGAAGGGTATTTTAGTATTTTCATACCCAAAAGTCACCCCTTAGCAGACACCATGGGTTGGGAGAAGTAATCAATATCCCCCAATTCCTTTTTATATCCCCCAATTTCGCGTTCTTTTGAAAGTTGTTTCGAGGTTTTAAGATATTTGCCCCAATATTTTCCAACATTTGTTTAAAATTTTTAAAGTATTAATATTTTTAATATTTGTTTAAGTTTAAATATTTGTAATACTTTTAATGTTTAAGAATATAATTAATATTATTAATTTTCAACAATATTCGTCAAATTTTCAAATTCATTAAACTTCACAAAATTAAAAACTTCAATATAATTAAAATAGTCATTTTACAAGACATAAAACTAGACAATAATTGGAAAGACTCTAAATTTTTTTTTTGGA
The DNA here is from genome assembly GCA_023531295.1 of Papaver armeniacum. Taxonomy (NCBI): domain Eukaryota; kingdom Viridiplantae; phylum Streptophyta; class Magnoliopsida; order Ranunculales; family Papaveraceae; genus Papaver; species Papaver armeniacum. The sequence continues at coordinate 866,452 of JAJJWW010003138.1, read as the reverse complement.
ACAATGTTCTTCATCTTGTTCATCTTCTTCATTTCACTAAACTTCCAATCAATGCGCTCATGAACAGAGTCTCCTTTGTTTATCTTCTTCTTTGGCTTTCAAATTTGTTTTGCCTTGATTTTCCTTGCCTTTAACCTTTCTTGGCCTTCTCTTAGTTGCGGTTTTGACTTGGTTGATATCCAAAACTTGGAGACTTCTTTGCTTCTTACTTATTTCTTTAAATCTATCACATATTTTCTCAACGGTACCTTCAAGTACTACTCCAGAAAAATCAAGTTGTGTTGCCGAATCACGTTGGGTTAATTGTGCCATTTGGATAAAATAGAAGAAATAAATTAGATTGAGAAAAGAGAATAATAGATTGAGAAGAAGAAAAAAAAATTGTGTAAAAAATTTGGGGTAAGTGTTGAGTTTGAAAGTTACCTATTTATAGCGATGAAGAAATAGCCGTTAACGCTAGAGTGAATATCGCTGTCGATATTGTCAATATCGCTCGCTAGGGATTCGATCGCTCAGCGGTTTCCCCATAGTGGCGCAAATGGTTTGGCATGCCAGGTGGCATGCCAAACACCATTTTTTTGGCATGTGCATAGGAAGAGGCCTTAAAGAAATAAAATAGTGTAAATTATAACTTTTTTTTTTAATTTTTTTTTATTAATTTATTAGATAAAGTGTATTACATTAACTAGTCGGAAGCTTAACAAGCTAGGCTCCAACAACATACTACTACATTAATTGAACAGGTTGCTGTGCTAACCTACCAGCGAGCCTCATGGGTAACCTAGCCAAGGGAACCGAAACAGCGAGGCGGGGCTGAGATTGTGTCACAAGGGGGGCAAACTAACACTACCTTCTATGTTAATTCCTGCAATATTACGCCATTGGGGACTCGAACCTGGGACCTCCTGGAACGCATGAAACTTTGGGGAACGGGGATGACCAGCTGAGCTAGGGCCCGTTCTTATCCCGGCAGTAATTTTATCCGGCACGTTGGGAAGTGAATGGGCTGTGCTGGTTCTCGATGGGCCCTGTTTGGATCCGTTTTTGGCCGTAACTTTTAAGGAGTTTTCTGCATGTAGGAGGAAGGACTGGCAGTGATGGAGCCTCCTTTTGAAACACCTATTTACCAAAATACAATACGTCGAAGCAAATGTATTCTACCAAAATACAAGTGACATCGCTTTAGCTCGATCAATAGCTATATACAAGACGCATGAGTTATGAATGGGGTCTTTTTTAACTAAACTTGAGGTCGCAAAATCACCAGCTTCGACCATCAATATTCGGAAGCTAGCAAAGTTCTCAGCCAAAAGTGTGGCCGAGAAAGTCACCTTTTCAGTTTTTAAAACGGAAAATGAAACGTTTGTCCAGAAAATCTTAAAACATGGTTCAAATGGATGAGTAAAAATTATTATCGGTGAAATGGACACAAAAAAAAATAGCAAGGATGAAACTGGATTCATCCTGACTTAAAATTAAAAAATAGCGAGGATGTAAATGGATGCATCCTAATGTTAATTAAAAATAAGAAAAAAAATTTGAAATGGGTAGGATGAAATTGGTTACATCCTGGCTATTTTTATATTTTTGTCCATTTAAACAGTATCAAAATCTAAATGTCTTTACCCAGGAAATTATTGATTTTAGTCTTTTTAACCGATTTTGTGTTTTTTTAAAATGTGTCTCTTGCCGCTTGCGTGTATTATACTATTTGTAAGATTTTGAGAATGATTTAAAAAAAAAAAAGTCTCTTTTTCCTACTGATTTTGAAATTTGGGCTTAATAACTTATAGCATTCACCGTTTAGATTTGTCTATACTAATTGGGGGTTAGTAGGGTAGACACTGTTGAAGATTTTCAGCTTTGCAATGGAAAATAGATTTTACAGAAGCGTAATTAAATGGAAGTTGATGTCTTAGCAGAACTTCGGTGGATATTTTTTTTTTTTTGGCTTATTGTTTTTTTCTTATTCTTTATCTAAAAATATATTGAAGTTAAAAATCAATTTTTAGGCGAAAATTGATTGATAAAAATATATTAAAGCTAAATGTTAATTACATGGCTATTTATGGATGTTACAACTTGTTCTTCGTATTCTCCTAGATGGTTTACCAATTCCAAAGAATAACAACCCAGACCTAGTGAAACAATCTATCCCTTCATACCCTGCTTCCGTATGACTTCATCAACCAATTTTTCGCTCATAAATAAATCAAGGAGCACCATCATCATCATGGATAGATTAAGTGTTGTTATAATTCAAGTACAAGGTGCTAATGTTGTTATAACGGACATGATGAAAAAATGTTCCTGAAATATGAACGCTTTTTGTGTCTATACCAGGTATGGATAGGGAATTCAATCAATTTATAGTTCTTTTTGAATATATAGATAAAATTTAGTTTCCTCCAAAATCTCACAAAAAGAAGTTTTGGCTTTGATGGTATTGGTGGAAACAATTTTGCACTCGCAGTGCGAGTTCAAAAGTTGAATTCGCAGCTCCATAGTCGTAGGATGTGGTAGATATGACATCAACAAACTTAAAGTTAAGTTTTGAAATATCAAATACGCTGGTAGAAATTTGGGATCATCATGAGAAGTGGGAGTTACAGTGGCTTCGTGCATTCCCCCATATGAACAGCTTTGTTTCATTGAAAGCTCTGGGAGAGAGCTCTGAAAGTAAGAAGAAAACGAGAGAGATAAGCCTTGAAGACACTGAATATTAATCTGTTTGATGGCCATTTATATTTATATTGAGGGGTTATCTTTATATTAGTTAGATCAGATTGTCTCTTTCGATTACTCAGTAAATAGGAGACACAACCCTGTAATACAATGCTGGTTGCTAGTGTAGGAAGCAATCAAGATCTTTGTTTTCCTTTGCACACCACCGGTTTTATAAAAATAGAGAAAGTTATAAACCTAAACACATACTTTTTGGACTTGGCCAGGCGCAAATTAAAACCGGGCCTAATTCCCCGACCAGGTTCACTTCAAGCCATTCAAACTTTGATCTTTTTCTTTCATCTTGTTGCTTAAAAAAAAAAAAATCTCGCCTCAAAACCATGACCAAATCCAATTAGGACTTGGCTTCTTTGGTATCCACTCCTGCTGTCCTGCCGTCCTTGAAGCTTTGAAATATCTTTGGAAATTTTGAAATATCTCTGGATGTCATATCTACCACATCCTACGACTATGGAGCTGCGAATTCAACTTTTGAACTCGCACTGCGAGTGCAAAATTGTTTCCGGTATTGGTCATGTATATATATATGTCAGAGGAAGTGCGAGGAACGACCAGCTGTATTTGTATAGCCAAGTATCGTGAAAACGAAATGGTCATGTAACTACCGGGGGATGCGGTGTTCTTATGGAATGTATTGTTAGTGAGTCGTTATAAGCATGCTAGCTGCGACAGGGAGATTTCGAAAATATTTGGTTAAAGGTGGGGACCTTTTTGGATCCGTTTTTGTGCACATAGCACTATAGCAGGCAGGCCTGTGTCGGTGGTGCAGGTTTTTTTTAAAGTAAATTTTTTAAATAACTATGGTAAATATGTGGAAATAAATGTGTTCAGCCAAAAAGACAAAATAGTTGAGCTCGAAAAATAACTGAGTCAAGTAGCATGAATGATTTTTTTACTACACACAAGGTTGTAACACCACCAGCTCTGACCAAAGGTGTAATCGACAGCGACAGTTCTCAACTTTGAGATGGAAAATAGTATTTTTGATGCAAAAATATATTATGGCATGGTTAAATGGAAGTTGATGTCTTAGCAGAATAGGTGGTGTATACATAATATATAGGTTGTTAGGCAAAAATTGATTGATAAAAGTATATTCAAACTACAAATGTTAATTTTATGGCCATTGATGGATATATATTATAGCTTCACTAGGCCTTAACCCGTGCCGTAACGGCACGAGCCTTGACATTGGTTAATTTCTATCATCGTACCAATTCAATCATATTTTTGTTAAGCAATCGATTTGCAAGACCATATACTTTCCTTGCAAAGTCGCTCATACAATCACCGGCAACACATACCTATACCATATCATCCAACTTTATTGTGTCAGCGCAGCTAAACTGGACCATTGCTAAAAACATGATGGCATATCTCAAGAAACAACATGTATAACCATTGATCCCAAAAATTAAAAATGAGGGCCTTTTTCACTTGCTTCTAATATTCTATGAGCAATAACGGCCAAAGACTATATATATACATTGTTTTAATTTGTAACGTTCGCCTAATTTGGAGGGACCAAATGCAATGAATCGAACTTCATTATGGCAACGCAGCTAAACCTCGTCCCTTTTGCCACGTAGATTTGCTCAAATTTCATCTTCTCGGTAAACAAATAAGGTTTTTATTCTCTTCAACCAATTCCAAAAAATATATATTACAAATATATATATATATATATATATAATATTTTATTTTTTTTGTGAATATTATAAATATAGTTTGTTGTGTTTTCGAAATCATATTGTCGTTGCTATTCTATTCCTGATCTTCAATCCCCGCGAAGATATTTCCAACCCATACTTTTGTATATGAACCCTTACATTTATCATCGATAGTATCAAGTTAAAGCTGTTTGAAGAGACAATTTGGACTTGATCTTAATCGATGATAATCGAAGATATCATGGTGATGCACGACCACACCAAATTGGTTTGATGTTTGTCACAATGTATGCCATTATCCGCTAGTGAAATATGAACATCATCCGCTAGTGAAATATGAACCTATTAACCAAAAATAGAAAGGAAACACAAAACCCTGCTTGTATCATAAAAAAATCCCAAGAATTATTTAAAGAAAGACCTTAGCGATATTTATTCAGAATTTATTTATTTCTCGTGTAAGTTGTCTGCAAGAAAAAATACATATAACACTTTTGCCTCATATGTCTGTGTTTTGTATATAAACACTTACGTTAACGTTTCCATTGATGGTATCAAGTCCAAACCTGTTTGAAGAGAAAGTTTGTACTTGATCCTAATTGGCGATAATCGAAGATATCATAGTGATGCACAACCACACCAAATTGGTTTGATGTTTGTAACAACGTATTCCATCATTCGTCGAAGAAATATGAACCTAATAACTCAAAAAAAGAAAGAAACAATAAATCTTGCTTGTATCATCATAATTTCCCCAAAAAGAAAAACATTAGCCACATTGATTCAATAATATTATTTTCGTTATAAGTTATTTAGATAATTCACAATACCTCATGCCTTGAGAACACTCCTTGTTATTCCCAGATTTGGTCCAAGAGATTTGATAGTCAATTCTGCTTAACATTCAACGTTTATATAGTTATCAAATTGTAAAGCGCTTTTAATTGTCATTACGCTAGAATATCAGTTACACCTCCGTGATTATTGTCCCCATATCCGGTTTAATATAACGGAAAAAATACCGGACGCAAGGCATTCGTCACTTCTAAACGGAAAAAATGGTAAATGAAAGAGATATAATCTTAATCTTGTGACACTGTTTTATTTAGGTTCATTGGTTATAATGAGCTAATGCTCTACATAAACATGGAAGTTTAAATATTTTTAGGAAATATTTTGTCATGAGCTTCCTTCTCATTGATATCAACTAATCGATATCGTTTATAGAAGTCTCCCCATGCTCCACTTTCATAGCACTTCCTAGCCGACTCATCCGTTATTTTCATGTTGTCGATCCTCCAAATAGGTGGAGAATAGGATTTTTTGACATCAAACGGATGTTTCAAACTCTCCAACGTACCATGTTGTTCCTGCAATTTTTATAACACTCATTAGATGGAAATGTTTGAAAAGTGTTTAAAAATGTGTACCCATTATGTTTTAGAGGGTGTAGTATATATGGGAACCTCTTCCATTAAATCCTCAACAATATATTGTGCCCATCAGTTCCTTTTAACGAATGCTTTTGTAACTTTAAAATTCTTGGCACTCTTCTAGCTGCACTGAATACAATCCGCGCGATGCAGACTCCGTAAATAACCATGAACACATGTTGAACTCCCTTCTCCTGTTTCACATTAATATGTTTTAAGTAGCACCCTTACCATTTAAACCAAAATTTGTCATTTGTATGTTGAATATCTAAAATAAATTCAAAATAAATTATGCAAACACTGTATTTTGAATTGTGGTTTTCTAAGATAGTATTTTTCAAGATAGGCCTCTTCCAGTCTCATGGCGTGCAAGTGATTTAGAAACGAAAATGTTTGAAACTTTTTCATAAAGCTCTATTTTAATGATCAAATTTATTTTTCCCTACCAACTTTACATCATTGTGTTACTGTAGGTTTATGTTGCCTCTTTACTTTCTCCATTTATCTACGCTAGTACGCTCGAAAGTAAAGTTTATGTGATTTTACAATCAAATTACTTATACCTCTTTCACCCGCATCAAGTAACCCGCCTTATGTACCTATAATCATCTGTCGCATTTTCTTTCGCTTGGAATATCGCTGATTCCGGCCCATCAGTAACCATCATTGTTAAACGCAATATGTCCAAGTGTTGATTAGTACAACAATTCCTTTATTTTTATATTATGTAATGTTCCATTTTTTTAATAAACAGACTGTACAAAAGTAAAATAATGTAAATATTACATTGGGATTAATCTAATGTATTTGAAGCACTCTGGACACTGCCTCCTATTGCTAGTTTCCTCATATTCCTTGTTGCATTCAGGATAGTACATGCAACATCAATCATCTGCGAAGCGAGTTATTTGCGCCAGTATAGTCAATGTATCTCCTTCCTGTAATAACATCACGTCAAATTTTTGGAGTCGTCTAATAGATTAATAGATTAGTTCATACCTCAATCTCAGAATTCATTATCATCTCACATAGCATATCTATTGACATCTTGTGTTTTCGTTCAAATGTTGAATAGATTGTTTGATCCCTTTGGATGGTAGTCACGTTGATGTTGTTGTTCGATTCATTGGAGCTTGTCCATGCAAATGATACAGGAGGTTCCATATTGAGTGATTTTGTTTGGTTACACTTGGAAGATTAAGATTTAGTAAAATATCCTCAAATGTAAATTTTTTGGATCAATCGTTATACCTAGTAGTTGTGCTCTTCCTGGTGATTGTTTCTTGTGATAGAACATGATGAGTTTTGCTATGCTGCAGTTTATCTGTGTTGCCATATTGAAATTTTTAAATATGTGGTAAACTTATCCGTCGCATGTGGTATCTCAACCTTTCCACCCTTTTAAAAATACACCTTTTAACATTAATCTTATACTAATATAAAGAAAAGAGGTAATTGTTTGGTGAAGCCTTTTTATATGACAATAATACCCCCATTAACTAAGCTTTTAGTTAATATTTATATATTTACAGGAATGCCAATGTTGTAAAAATAGATCAAAAAAATTAAAACTTAGATATCTTTAAAAATACACATCGGATTTTTCTAAAATTAATATATTTGGAAAGCTCTTTAAATTATCTACGTAATGAGTACAATCAAACGATATTAAATTTTTATTTGAAGATTCTTTTTCCATTATTATCAAATTTGGTGTTGTTAAAAGAATCCAATTCAAGCATGTGCTCGTACATGTGGCCTTACTAGTATGGATAATGGAAAGTCACTCGGTAGCCATGATGTGTCTGCATGTTTCCGTTTCAAAATCCAAATGGTCATATAAATATCAATTATGATTATAAGGTGTGGAAGTTACATAAGCGTGGTGGAGTAGGTAAGGCACTCGGAATAGAAAGTAGTAGTACATTAAATTAGATAATTACCTTACATTTCAACCAATTTAAGGTATTTTTATCAATGTAAGTGTGTTTCAATTTTCGATTAACATGATTAATATCCAATCAGTATGAGGATCATAATAAGTAAAAAAAAAAATTATGTCAATTTTAATCCTTGTCGTTTTTTAGTAGATCCATTACTCAATCATCGTTGAATTTTTCTCGGGTTGTTTTTAAGGAAAATTGCTACGTCATTCATACAATTTATTATTTACTTAATGAAAGTATTTATTAAGATAATCATAAAAAATTTATAAGGAATTATTAATAAAATATTTAATGATGAAAGTATATTTTATCAAGATTTTATATTGAAAGATTGAGTCCTGCTATCACGCGCGTAGCCGCGTGATAGCTTGTGTGAACTCGCACCTCTCCACCGTCGGATGCATATCATCCTTAATAGATCTGAAAAATATGATATTCAATATTTTATGGATTTTATTCTTTACAGATCCTTACATTTCCTATTTATTATGATCTAAACCTTCTTCAAAATTGTTTTATTGGAATCCAGTAATTTTATCTAATTCAAAATTGCTGATGAGTTTTTTATGTTGTAAATCTTCTAGATTATTCATACACTCAAGTTTTTGTATCAAAGCCTTGCACGCATCAAATCTGTTTGATGTAAAAAAAAAAAGTTCAAAGTATTTATGAATCTGAGTCATTCATATACTCATATCTCTATGATAAGCATAGGATTTCAATCGAGATTTCTCATTTTCTTTGTAATTATCATCGTAATCTTTTTATAAATTATGCAGTACTCATGCTCTTAGTCCAACAAATATATATATGAATCATCCTTTGCATCCTTTAGTGATGGTATTTAACCTGTACAGATCAAAACTTATTGATGATATTTAACTGTTCATTCAATCAATGTTTTTTTTCTTGAAAGCATTTCTATTTTGCGAAATTAATTGGTGTTTAATATCATGATCATGATTAGTAATTTTATTTAGATCCTTGATAATGGGTAATACTACTACGTTAAAAGTTAGTCTTTGATTTTCCTTGATCTACCAAGGACTAAATAAAAATAATCCAAAATTAATTAAGTTAAAAATATATAGAAAAATATTTGCTGTAAAAAAACAAAAATTAAACTTCAAATCTCCAGGATTGCATGACATCGGACGGTGGGCAGGTGCGATTGCATTTTTATTAATTTATGCAGCCGCGTGATAGCAGGACTCTTGAAAGATTAATAAAATATTTAATGGAAGATCATTATAAGATATTTATGATGTAAGAAGATATTTATAATCAAAGATTAATAAAATATTTAATGAAAGTTTATTTATGAAGATAGTATAAGATATTTATGATGTAAAATTAATAAAATATTTATATTATGAGAAATTAATGATACAATAATGATGTAAACAACCATAGCCATAGATTTCGCTTTTCTAAAACTCAATCCTCACTGTCCTTTACCTAAGCTAAGTTGTCCATGCTTTCTAAAACTGAATATAAAAATTATTCACGTGCCATTATCGTATCATGTTTGATGATACAATAATGATGTAAACAACCAGCCACTACCTCTTCCACTACTAACCACTAATTTCTATTGATATAATTTTTATTAAAATTATTTATTAATATAATACATTTATTAGATTAATTAAGAGGAAATTTAATAATGAAAATTTAATAATTAATCATGAGAGACTAATGAGACACTAATTAATAAAACACTCATAATGATTAATTTTAATTAGAGCAAACCATAACCATGGATTTAGCTTTCCCCAGAATGCATCCTGACCGCTCTTTATCTAGGCTAAGTTGTCCATGCTATGCTTTATAAGGGAGATATTCTCAGAGATGGTTTACAAATTCCAGATTTAGTATCTACAATGTCGTAAAATCATTCGATTCATCTTTAATGTGATAAGACACCTTTGTTTTTCAAGGTCATAAATATGACATTTTCTTCATTTTGACTTCATCAACTCATTTTTTTTTTTTTTTTTTTTTTTGATGTAAAGAGAAATATATATTAATTAAGAAATATAGTACAATAGATTCACAAGATCATTTTTATCAAATATATTGGACATCACACTAGATGTAGATATTCTTAGTTGAAGTTGTATTGTCCTGTGCTGAAGATGCCTTAGACGAGCTTCATATTCTCAGAGATGGTTTACAAATTCCGATTTAGTATCTACAATGTCGTAAAATCATTCGATTCATCTTTAATGTGATAAAATAAGCTATCCATTAGAGCAAGTCTTATGGTGGAATCTAAGCGATTCCAAGTGTGGAAAAACCATGGAATGTCAAGTCTAGTGGCTTCCAAGTTGGGGCTTTCCACAAAAAATCCAAGGAGGGTTCCATGGTTTGGTGGAAGGGTTCGTGGAATCCATCTAAACGCCAATAAGAATAGCGCTAAACGCCATGGATACAATAGTTTCACAAGATCATTGATGGATATATATTATAGCTTCATATTCTCAGAGATGGTTTACAAATTCCAGATTTAGTATCTACAATGTCGTAAAATCATTCGATTCATCTTTAATGTGATAAAATAAGCTATCCATTAGAGCAAGTCTTATGGTGGAATCCAAGCAATTCCAAGTGTGGAAAAACCATAGAATGTCAAGTCTAGTGGCTTCAAGTTGGGGCTTTCCACAAAAATCCAAGGAGGGTTCCATGGTTTGGTGGAAGGGTTCGTGGAATCCATCTAAACGCCAATAAGAATAGCGCTAAACGCCATGGATACAATAGATTCACAAGATCATTGGTGGATATATATTATAGCTTCATATTCTCAGAGACGGTTTACAAATTCCAGATTTAGTATCTACAATGTCGTAAAATCATTCGATTCATCTTTAATGTGATAAAATAAGCTATCCATTAGAGCAAGTCTTATGGTGGAATCTAAGCGATTCCAAGTGTGGAAAAACCATGGAATGTCAAGTCTAGTGGCTTCCAAGTTGGGGCTTTCCACAAAAAATCCAAGGAGGGTTCCATGGTTTGGTGGAAGGGTTTGTGGAATCCATCTAAACGCCAATAAGAATACCCCTAAACGCCATGGATACAATAGTTTCACAAGATCATTGATGGATATATATTATAGCTTCATATTCTCAGAGATGGTTTACAAATTCCAGATTTAGTATCTACAATGTCGTAAAATCATTCGATTCATCTTTAATGTGATAAAATAAGCTATCCATTAGAGCAAGTCTTATGGTGGAATCCAAGCAATTCCAAGTGTGGAAAAACCATGGAATGTCAAGTCTAGTGGCTTCCAAGTTGGGGCTTTCCACAAAAAATCCAAGGAGGGTTCCATGGTTTGGTGGAAGGGTTCGTGGAATCCATCTAAGGGTTCGTAAACCATGGAGTGCCTTAGACGAGCTTCTTTTGCGATGTAATCCGTCGCATTGTTGTATTTCCTATTTATATATTGTACCCGAGCTCGAGGGAGATTTTCCAAAATTGTTTGAGTCGTCTGTATGGTAATTTCTACACTCCAATCTGGTACCTTGCATTCCTTGTTGATTGTCTCTGCCAACAATTTACAATCAGTTACTAAGGTAACACTGGATAAAATATTTTCACTGAGCCAGTAGAAGCTTTTAGTAAAGCTTTTGATTTTGCATGGAAAGCCAAGGACGCCCAATCCGACCCTACTGCAATGTGCATGAAAGACTCATTGTCCACAGAGCAAAGTATAAAAGCATATCCCATTGATGAATTTTCTTTTTTATAAGCAGCATCAATAAAGATTATCCAGTTCGAGGATAAATTTGACCATTTCTCCTTGAAATCCATACTTCTTTGAATCTTCTTACTCTTTTGGATATTCTCTTGAGTGTATTGTTGTAAGAATTTCTTGATTTGCTCTATTAGATTATTAGGATTCAGACTGATCTTGTCAAAAACAACTGAGCATCTATACTTCCATATGAACCAGGAAATTGCCGCAATCTTGTCCGAGAACTGATTGAAGTCTAGTACCGTGATCCACTCTTTAATCCATTTTGCTATAGAATCTGCACTAATTCTTATGGTCACTGCTTCCAAAGAAAAACCAAACCAAATTGCTCTAGCAAAAGGGCAAGTTTGAATTAGATGTTGTTCTGTTTATAGAACTTGGGAGTTGCACATTGGGCACTTCGTAGTAAAGTCTTTATTATGCACCCCGAGTCTTGCATTAGTCGGGAGAGATTTTTGAGCTAATTTCCAAAAGATTCTTGGAATCACTTTAAACTTCCAAATCTTTTGCCAAGGGAAATCGCTTGAAATGTTGTTTTCTTGATCTTGACTTGCAAGCATATTATAAACATTCTTCGCTGAGAAAATTCCTGAATGATGTTGCCATATAATTTTGTCTTGTTCTTGGCTGCTTGGAGATATGACTAGAATTTTTTCTTTTATGTCTGGAGAGAAGAGAATATCATTTTTGTCTTGATCCATGTTTGTACCCAAAATAAATTATGGGCACGAAACACGATGAATGGAAGATTTGGTATGTTTTTAGAGTTAGGAGACGAATTGAAGATAAACGAAATTGACACAGGTTTTACGTGGTTCAGCGCTGTTGCCTACATCCACGGGTGAATCCCCTTGGGGAGTAATTTTTCATTGATGTTTGAATTACAATCTAATTTTCTCTCCCTCATATTCGCCACCCTCTTTTTCATTTATGCTCCTCAATATTTATACAATTGTATACACAATTTCAATATAACTTAAATGGCACTAACTGCTCATTTATGCCTCCCTCTTCAATTCCGCATGAAACTCCAAATTATTGTTGCATGTATGAAATCATTGGAATAAATATTGCATGGCTCCATCTTAAATTCTCGCATGACATGTCGGAATTAACTCGCATGCCTCCATCTTCAATTCTCGCATGAAACCGTTTGCATGCTTCTTTGAATAAATTCTCGCATGAATGATGGCCGCGAGATTGTGGACACCGGTCAAGCTGAATAGTCATCGCATGGGTAGAGACTGGCCGGGCAAAGAACTGGCAAAGATGGCTAGAAACCGGATGGCGAAGAGAGGCAAGAAACTTGGCTGGGAATTGGTTGCGCAGTGCGGATGAGTATTTAATTTGAGGTGTGACGAGCAACCCGATTTGACAGCTGACCAACGGTTGACTTTGACTTTGACCGAGTGTTGACTTTGACCGTTGACCGATCATTGTAATACCGAGCAGGCTGGTGGGCTGCTTCGGTTGACTGATTAGAGGGCTTGGATGAGGGCCAAAAGATGATTCAAGCTCCAACTGGGCCCATTATGTGGCATTTTTGGTTATGGTACAAACATTGCCCCCTCTTAACCTCCAACTTGTTGGGGGTTAAGACATTTTTATTTTCCTTAGTCAATGACAAAACTCTCCCCCAAGTGTGGATTATTGATGTTGAGGCGGTTGGAAACCTTCTCCTGCTGTTTGCGGAAGTTAAGATACCCCCGAGAGTAAATTTTTGTTGCTGAAGTGTAAAGAAAACTGTCTTCGTTGATTATGGAAATCGTAATCAAGTCGCCCCCAAGTGAGGCTATTGTTTTCATGGGAAACAGCTGAGTATGAACCATTGTTGTATGCAAAATCGGGACCGAAGGCCGAATCAAGCCTGAACTAAGCGTGATGCTTGAGTGGAGTGGTGTTGTGAGTGAGAGATAACTCCTGATGTAAAATTGAACTGTGGTAGTTGCGTTGGACTTGTCTGCTATGGCCACAAAAAACTGTCTTCTACAGTAATGAGCAAAACTGGGTAGTAACAACATTGAGAAAAAATGGTTTGCAAGCAGCCTTCAACCACCGGGCCCGCAAAAATCAGACCGCAATGCCTACGATCACTGATCAGCTGGATTTGCGAACATAGTGAATCGCAGTAAAGAACATCACCGAATGCGCAGAATATGAGCAAGAATGCACCGCAGCGAAATTTCACCGACTGACCGCAGGAACTCGCTAACATAGCCGGATCAAGAATTTTCGCGATCACCGGACTCTGGGCAGAACATTGAGCATCGCACAGATGCGATCACCGACCGTAGGAGCGACGAGCAAAATTGTACCGGGAAAGAATCGCGATCAATCGACTGCAGAATCGCGAACATGGCCGACCGGGCAGAGCTTCGGACAACACCATAAAGCACCGAGCAAAGCTACACTCATACCGGGCATCACCGGACCATAGGAGTTGGCGACATAGCCGACTACAGGCAGTCAAGTATCACCGGAATGCAAGAATACTAGCAAAAGTTGTACCGCAAAGAATCGCAATCACCGGACTACGGTGAAATCGCGAACATGGCTGACCGCAAAGAGCTTCGATCACCGTCTGGGCAGCAGCGAACGAGCAAAGCTACACCGCAGCAAACGCGCGATTACCGGATCAGCAGCAATGCGATCGATGGAATGCAAAGAAATGACGAAAGCAAGGTTATACCGCAGCAACCAACATGTATCACCGGGATCGCAAGAACCGGCGAACATGGCCGACCGCAGAGCTTCGATCACCGGGTCTCGCAGCTAGCAACGAGCATTGCAACAGCTTGTGATCACCGATCATGGAGAGGCGAACTAGGCTGGATCACAGAGCTTCGATCACCGATCGGGCAGCAGCTTGCCGAGGAATCAAGCAAAAACAACAAAATAAATGATAAAACTAGACCGCATCGCCATGCCCAACCGAGGCTGCACTGATGAGTAAAACAATGCACTCGCTAAGGCCCAACTGAAAGTAGCTTGCTTTTGAACAAGACTACAATAATTGATCAACCTAATCAGACAGCTTTAACATTACGATTGTAATAATTGCGTAAAATTATTAGGGTGTATGTTTCCCCCCTCTTAATCTCCGTAAATCTCGTTGTAGGATTAAGAAGTTTGGGTTACCCAAGTTTCAATTTTCATGTTTAATTCCGCATTGCATTTAGGTGCCATGTAACTCGCCCCCAAGCGTATGGAGTGTTACGCAGACTTGCCCCAAAAGAGTTATTTTAGACCATGAGGTGTTACGTATTTCGCCCCAAGTGACAAATCAATACGTTGAAGTGATTTGCAATTCGCCCCTAGAAGATAGTGATTGTCAAGCTGATCAATGCTCGTACAAAGGTGCACTGCCTTGCTGCATTTTGCTCGCGCATGAAATTTTGAAAATGTCTGCTATCTGGAATTCGCGCGGGGGGCCAATCCCACTATTCTAGATGCGTGCAAAATTGAAATGTGTGCATCTCCTCGTGAGAAATGCTCGCCATATTATAGGTGTCTCATTGAACAAAAGTATGCATGAATATATGAAAAGAAGCGAAAATATGTAAATTGTATACGTACTGCATATTGAAAGTGTTATTGTGACTTCGTTTATGAAGCGATTAGGATGCCCACTGCTATGTTGATGTTTTCAAATGGCGACTGATGACTAATATAGTTGCCTTAGCGCCTCGTCTCGACTTAGTAACTAGATTTGTATGTGGGATCGAATGCACCAGCTTAAATCAAAAACCGATTGAATACATTGCCATGGAATCAGATTTCAAAGAATGCGATCACTTATCAGAATATATTATACATAAAACTGACTAAAGTAATTTGAGAGGAAAACCGTATCAAAACAGCTTTGGGGAAAATCGGATTACATCGCTTAGACCAACCGGATCAGAGGAATTAAAAAGGATCATACGGCCGCTTCGATCAATCGCAAGCAGTTGTTGCTGTGAAATCGGATTACGCAGCTTGATCAAAGGGATTGTAGTAATTATGCGAAAAAGGACTGCAGCAGTTCGATCAACTCGATCAAAGTTTTGCCGAGGCAATCGACTACAAAAGAGCTGATCAATTGGATCAGAAGTAGCTTTCGACGATGATTGAATGTGGCCGTTTCGTGCTGTCATTTTAAATTTCTAAAAATTCAATTTTCTACAAAAATTGAAATTTTGCCTTCACGATGTTGGGAATTGACATACGATCTCATCGGGCCGAAAATCACTCATTTTGGATGCACGAAGAAGAAGTTATCGAAGAAACAAAATTGGTCGGTTAGCGCCTTGCTCCAAACATGTTGATGACGTGATTGTACCCAAAAATATTATTCTCCAATTGTAAAATTTTACCTTCATGTTGTAGGATACTGAAATGCGCAACGAGCCAAAAATCATCCAATTCGGACGTGAGACGAAGAAGATATCAACGAAACAAATTTTTAGCCCAAGCCCAAGTGGGGCGTATAAATCCGTCAAGCTAACGACATGGGGCTGAAAAATCCAGGGCTATAGAATTAAGTTGTGCAGCGCTGCATTGGATCGGAGCTACTCTTTTAAGTAACGTCGTGCTACACCGAATCAGATGTATGATATTAAGTTGCGTCGTGCTCCACCGAATCAGATGTATGATATTAAGTTGCACCGCGATACACCGAATTAGATTTACGATATTAAGTTCCATTGTGCTACACCGAATCAGGCATACGATTAAGCTGTGTCGCGTTACCGCTTGATCAACTCGGCCACGGCCGAGCCCATGGGCTCGCCACGGCAGAAGCCACGCGTCGTTGCTCGGAGAAGACGAAAATCCTTGGCGATCGGCCATTAGTCGATCGATGATGACGTCATGCTGACATCATGACGGAAGATAATAACGACATCATCTAACGGTAACGGAATATACTTGGTATATACTGATTCCGTTAACGGTAATGGAATATTTCTGGTATATGCTTTACGCTTTGTAATTCGGAATTGAAATTTGTTGATCGTATTTTTACCGGACGTGGCATCTTCTCGATTGGCCCAAGTCACGACGCGTGGTGTAATCGACTTTACATTTTGGTCGACGTGGTATCGCCGATCGACCTCGATCACCGACGTGGATGTCGATGATTGGACCAAGAACTCGACGTGTCAGTGTTAACCAGCCCCGCACTAATGACGCGCATGCTCGATCGGACAAATCTGTTGGACGTGGCGCCAACAAGTGGACAAAATGCCGACGTAACACGCCGACAAGGCATCACCGCTTATGTGGCGCCGTGCCAAGTTTTATGTAACCTAGATCATCGAAGTTTGATGTACCATGAGCAT
The DNA here is from genome assembly GCA_023531295.1 of Papaver armeniacum. Lineage (NCBI taxonomy): Eukaryota > Viridiplantae > Streptophyta > Magnoliopsida > Ranunculales > Papaveraceae > Papaver > Papaver armeniacum. The sequence goes on along the minus strand of JAJJWW010003138.1, from coordinate 849,580 downwards.
CAATCCTGATATTCGCAAATAAGACGGGGTTTGATGTAACAAGAAGCATCGAATTTTTTCCTGAGGATTGAAATTTGATGTACCGCAGTACATCGAAATTTGATGTACCACAGAACATCAACGGTTTGTATACAGAGCGCATCGAAAATTGATGTAACATGAAGCATCGAACTTTCTCTGAGAATTGAAATTTGATGTACCGCAGAACATTGAAATTTCATGTACCACAGAACATCAACGGTTGAGGTACGCGGCGCATCGTAGCTTAACGTAACGTAAAACATCGCATTGACGAAAGTGGGTGTACAAAACCTTCGTTAAGTTGGGTCAACATCACCGCGGCTTGAAATGGCTTAACTCTTTGCCGCTCGGCTTTGGCTTGCGGTCGTGGATCGATCAAGCGCTTGCATCCGCGGCTTAGCTTGGTGGCTCGGGCCTCGTCCGCCGGCTTTGCTGCAATTTTTTTTTTTACTTTTCGCCACGCTTTTCACTAACAGTGATCTTTCCCTCGAGCTTTTTGCACGCTTTGTGAACTCAAGTTGTATTTTATTGTCTTGCAACGGTTGGTGTAATGATTTAGCAGCTTGTTGTCTTTTTTCACCTTGAACTTTTACAAAGCTTTCAGAATCTGTTATTTGAGAAATCTTTGTGGTCCTTTTCGGAAATTTTTGTGATGCTTTTATGGAGGTCTTCTAGGGTTTCCAAACGCTTGGAGACGTAGGCAATTTGACAACCCTTCGATCATGACAAAGAATGATTTTGACATACTTCAAACTCGAACAGTGGACACTTCATTATTTGAGAAGCAAATTTTTTGAACTTTGGATCTCGAAAGCATGTCATGGATCGAACATCCCGACAACAATCTTGGTGATTTTTGCAAGTGAATCACCGTGGTGGCTTCCATCATGATGTTGGACCATGCAGCATTCGCGATCAACCGACTCGCAAAGAATCGTAATTAATCGGTCCGCGAAGATCACCGACTCAAAGTGATTGAAAACAAAATCGACCAAGCCATGTTGCGGATCGAACATCCAAAGAACAATTTTGATGATGTTTTTTTCGCCATCTTTCACCGTGGACCGAACGTCCTGAGAGAGGTTTCATCGGTCTTTGTTGCGATGCAGTTTTAGTAGTTTCCGAAGGTAATAGTTTCCGCAAATTTGAAATAGTGAATCTTGATTGCAGTAGTTGCGATCAACTGGACTGCAGTATGTGCTATTATATGGTCAGCAGCAGCTGCAATCAGCTGGACTGCGACCATTGTGATCAAACTGGGTTGCAGCGGCTACGATCAACTGGACTGCAACAGTGATTTTTCACGACGTTCAAACAACTTTTTCACGGAAACGATTTTGAAGCATTTTGTACAACTTTTCTCAATGGGAGAACACGATTCCTTTTCTCGTTTCCCCTTGGTCGGCGCTAATGTTTGTACCCAAAATAAATTCTGGGCACGAAACACGATGAATGGAAGATTTGGTGTGTTTTTAGGGTTAGGAGACGAATTGAAGATAAAAGAAATTGACACAAGTTTTATGTGGTTCGGCGCGGTTGCCTACATCCACGGGTGAATCCCCTTGGGTAGTAATTTTTCATTGATGTTTGAATTACAATCTCATTTTCTCTCCCTCCTATTCTCCACCCTCCTTTTCATTTCTGCTCCTCACTATTTATACAATTGTATAGACAATTTCAATATAACTTAAATGGCACTAACTGCTCATTTATGCCTCCCTATTCAATTCCGCATGAAATCACGAAATTATTGTTGCATGTATGAAACTCATTGGAATAAATATTGCATGGCTCCATCTTAAATTCTCGCATGACATGCCGGAATTAACTCTCGGATGCCTCAATTTTCACCCCGCATGACAATGTTTGCATGCTTCTTTGAATAAATTATGCATGAATGAGGGTCATGCAAATTGGTGGACACTGGTCGCTGAATAGTCGATCGCATGGGTAGAGACTGGCTGGCAACACATCTGGCAGCATGGCTAGAAACTGGATGGCAGTGAGGCAGAGAACTTAGCTGGGAATTGGTTGGCGGTGCGGATGAGTATTTGGATGGAGGTGTGACGAGCAACTCCGACTTTGACAGGTTGACCAACTATTGACTTTGACTTTGACCGAGTGTTGACTTTGACCGTTGACCGATCATTGTAATACCGGCAGGCCGGGTGGGCTACTTCCGGTTGATCGGTTAGAGGGCTTGAATGAGGGCCAAAAGATGATTCAAGCTCCAACTGGGCCCATTATGTGGTATTTTTGGTTATGGTACAAACAATCCCATCTGTCTTCCTGAGTAACCAGTTCACTTACCCTTTGTGGGACTGGTTCCGGAATATTTATGGGTTTTAGAATTAAATCTGCATTAGGAACCCATTTATCTTCCCAAATTTTTGTCGAAACTCCATTTTTGACTTGCCAAACAAAGTTACCTTTAATAAGGTTTAGACCTTTTTGGATACTAGTCCAAATCCAAGATAAGTTGGAAGTCCTAGAAGATTGTAGGGGTGATTATTAGGAAAATATTTAGCTTTTAGCAGTAGAGTCCAAAGTTGGCCGTGTTATGAGATAAGTCTACTTGCTAATTTAGTAAGAAGGGATATATTAAATTGATGGGGATTTTTTATTCCCAGACCTCCTTGTGAAATTGGTTTACAAATGCTGATCCAAGCTTTAAAATATCCTCCTCTACTTTTGGGTTTATCTTTATTCCACCAAAAGTCTCTTTGAATTTTATCCATTTTGTCCGAGTTTCCTTGGGAAGATCTAGAATTTGCATCAGCTGGTAAGTTGGGTAACCTTGGAGAATTTTTTCAAATTCCTTAAAAAATCTATCTCTTGAAATTTGATGATAATAATCATTTTTGATTTTGTACCATTCACCTAATTCTGCTTGGAGTTTTCTTATTTTATCCGTTATTATGAGATAAATTTCCTGGATTTATGGAGATAATCAATCATATTATTTAGGAATTTTATATTTTTGTGGATGTTTCCAAAGACATCAGAGTTCCATTGACATAGGTCACCGGAAAGAACTTGAAGTTTTGAAAAGAAGTTTCTATCCTTATCACTGGTAGAGTAGAGATTCTTGGCGACCATGGAGGAAAGAGTTGGATGAGAAAGCCAGGATCTGATGCATCTAAAATGTTTTTCGATTATTTGTTTCTCTGGGTGAGAGTCTAAAATAAGTGTTGTATGATCCGAACAAACTCTATGTAGATGACTTACCTTTGTGTTAGGGAAATTTTGTGTCCATTGAAAGGAAGTGAGAGCTCTGTCTATTCGCTCGCATATATTAGCTTGACCTTATCTGTTATTTGACCATGTGAATGGCGCTCCCTCGTATCCAGCATCTTGATGGCCCATTGAGTCTATTGTTTGTATTACGAAGGACTTGCTGCTGGAGCTAGATTTCTTGTTCATAAATGATTCTTGAGATGCCAACAGCCGTAGAATATACATTATAATAATTCAAATGCAAGTTACCCAAACTGATCTAACTGATATCAATTAAAATGTACCTCAAACATGGATGCTTATAATGTCTTTACCAGGTATTGATAGACATTCCAATCATTCTCCATCTCTCATGCATATAACAAAAAATATTTATTTTCCTCCAAAATTACACTAAGGAGGTTTCGACTTTAACAACACTGGTCATGTACTTAAGAAAGTGTGAAAAGACGGTCAGTCGTTTTATTAACAAATACTCCCTCCGTCCCACTATTAGATGACTTGGTTTAAAATTTTGTCCATTATTAGTTGACCTATTTCATTAAACAAGAGGATATTTCTAAAACTATCCTTTTGATTGATTATTTTTGGAATAAGAAATATGTATAATTTGGTATCCATGTTTATATTCGTTACGTAGGTGTTTTAAAATTCTTTTCAATGATACAAAGTTTACGAAAATCCATGGTGTCGCTTGTGAGATAAATCATATCTAAATTTGACAAGTTATTATCCATAAGGGTATAAGTGTAAAAAATACCTAAAAATACTCATTTCCATTTGTTGCCTTAAGAATTTTGCAAACTTGAACTAGGTCATCTAATAGTGGGACGGTGGGAGTATTATGAAATGGAAATGGCCGCAAAATATCTTAAGGGGTGCATTCTTTGTAAATTGTTATGTCAGGTGTGAGACTCCAATGCAAAATACTTTGGTAACAGGAAACACCCTGGCCACATGGTTAAAATAACTAATTTGGCACATTAATTTTATCCAAATCCATATTTATGCACATATGGAAGTGAATAGTAAATAATTCTAGTTCTGCTGGCTCTTGGTGGGCCATGTTTGATCTGTTTTATGTATGTAGCAGGCAGGACAGTCGTTGGTGGAGACTCATTTTAAAACACCTAAAAAAGAAATGTAACTGGTTGTACCTAAAATTACCTCTAGGCATAAAACACAATCGACTTGATGATGATGATGCAAATTAGGGCTAGAACAATGAATTGAAAATAAATTGAGAAACAAGAATTTAACGTGGTTCGACTAATTATGCCTACGTCCACGGATGAATTCCTTTGGGGAGTGATGTTTTATTGATATAAGAATTACAATAGATTTTTTCTGTATTAGTTATCCTAGAATCCTCCCCTCTTTAGGGTTTAGACTCATGTATTTATATAGTTATAGACTTGTTTATCAAGTAAGATGGAATATTTTGGAACTTTCTTCTAGGATTTCAGGAACATGCCGGTGAACACGGGCCGCTGGAAATGGGCCACAAACTAGACCAATATATACAGGCTTCCAGGCTTGGGCCGACATACATTTTCTGTTAATAGTGATGTAGTTAGCCCATATTAGTGCCCAAATATTATGGTACAAACAATAAGGTTGCCTCTCAAGACAATATTAATGGTAAATAGTTGGTAGAGAAATCAAATAAAGATACTTGAACAAATAACTCAACTATACCATGTAGGCATGCACATATGCTATTTGTATGCTCGATATGGCACCAACTTAAGGCAAAGCATCAGAAACCTGTAAATTTATTATCAAGATAAATGAACTTAATTAGAAAGTCCAAATAAAAAATGGATAGACAACCACCATATTTTCAGAAATAGTTTGGCAAATAACATTACCTGTTAATATAAACAAGAGACCATCTCGTACGCAGATGAGTCTATGAATATAGTAAAAAATATCCATAGTGCTGGGTGAATGGGCCACACAAATATCACCATAAATCCTCTGCAGGAACGTTGGTGATTCAACAGGTTACTATGATGCCATTGTTAATGCCACTTAAAGAGCTAAATGTCTCAAAAAAAAAGAACATGATTTAAAATCCTTTTTTGATAGAAGCTTCAGGTTCTGCAAAGGATGTCTATGAATTTTTTTATTTTTCTAGTCAGCTTGATAGAACTTGGGTGTCCATACTAACCATGCCTGAGCATTAAAAATTTAAGGTCATTAGACTTTTAATGATAACATGAGATTCGATTATTCGAATTTTCGTATGGTACACCGCGTAAAAAAAAACCGTAAGCTCCTTTACAACGTGCTTCTGGCACAAAACAAACGATGTAATAAATACTCCACAAAAATGCTCATTTTATCATTTCAAGGTGGTAATGCCAAATACTTTCAAAACTCGATAAGTTCTATTAAAACCCGTAATAATAAAAGTCGTCCATAGTAATAACTTCCGTACAACAAGGTATAATGATACACGCTTTTCTGGAGGCCTATTGTATTATTCGAACCAAAAATGATATTCTACATTTCCCAAAACCTCTACAAGGTTATAAATGTAAGGTTGCCTCTCAAGAAAATATTGATGGTAAATAGTTGGTCGAGCAATCAACTAAAGATACTTAAAGAAAGAACTCAACTATATCATGTTAGGCTTGCACATATGTTGTTTATATATAGTTTAACATTCTCCATTTCCAAGTCTATCAGTAACACCAAGAACATTAAAAACATGAGTTGGTTTAACATTCTCCAAATTAGATGCTAATGAATTCCTATCTTCTTGAACTATAAACATACTCAATTCCTTGTGATTCATAGATTTTTCCAAGTAATCCACATATCCATCCTGTTTTACCATAGATCAAAAACATGTATTTCTGATTATCTGATGCTGGAAAACCCATTGAGGAGAATTACTGATTGATGGATGATTCAGGGTTCAGAAATGAAATGGGATGAGAAATTGTTTGAGATTGGATTTTTGTGTGGTGGGTTTTTGACAGTGATTTTTATAGTGTAGTGAAAACGACCGACTTGTATGGATGATGTTGTTGTTCTATGTGTGAGGGAAATGCTAACGTGTCTCTCGGGAGTATTTGGGGAAGTGATACGCAGTCCGATTATATACTAGACAGGTCACATATTTGTATGTCCATAGGGTAGGGTGATTTTTAAAATAATTAAGACCCAATTTTTTAGGACGTGCCATGTGGTGGTGCTGATGTTGATGCTTCCACATTCTTAGGCTTGCATGCATGGTGCACCTCTCACCTTCGAATAATGGTGTTGAGTCTGAATCTGACCATCTCTCCACCTCTACGACTCTACTCTGCCCACAGTTTCATACAATATAAACTTTGTTTTGATCATTCGGACATTGGAATTTTTTATTTAATCAACGGTGATAGTACAATAGAAATTTAGTGGCCAATCTTGTGACTGATTTTAAAATTTGGCTTTGATAGCTGCTTATATTGCTTCCGTTTTTTAAAATGATATATTATCATTTTCTCATTTTATTATAAAAATAAGCCAAATTATAATATTTCTTTTTTGGAAACAATGGGAGTAACATTCATAATTTAGATTAAAGTGCTTTTCTAGGTAGAATCGCTGGGTGAAAATACCTTTGTTAATTTACCAAGTTTAAAATTAAAACCCGTCAACATCGGACTGGAATTTTTTTTGTTTGTTATTTTGCCGATCTACCTAGATATTTAAGCGGATCTCTGTATATCCTTTTGATGGGTATAAAATTACTAAGTTAACTATTGAAATATGATCATGGTTGAGTTTTTGTTAGAGCATAGCTCGGTAGAACTCACCAAGCGTTGGTATGTCAAGTTTGGTTATCATATTTTAGTGTGTCAAAAATCATATAAATTCGCTTGATTATATACTAGAGTCAACTTCGTTTAGGTTAGACTAGAAAGTTTAGGAATGGTGAGACATATAAGTATTACTCTGAAGACCTGAAGATTGTGAAGAAGTAACGAACTACAACGATGACCTCATCCTTACACTTGAGGTTAATAATATTGACTTGAACTGTTTCATTCCTAATGTATCTTTCAAATCGTGCTATATTGAAAACATAACTACGGAGATATATATACTGTACATATTGTATAATGCTCTAGTGATGTGACATGGTCATAATTTTATGATCATAGTATTAGGGAGTTAAACTACGAAGTATAACGCTTATCTTTCGAACTTCGTAGATATGACATCAACATAATCTTGTATATACTGTTATGATTATGTGAATGTTTTATGGTGAAGATTTCATCTTAGGAAACAATGTTTTACATTTGTTTAAAGGAAGTACATTCATGAACTTGTTTCATGATCGAAAGGGAAATCATTAGGCTTATTGGTTTGGCTATTCATTACAAATCTTTGGATGACCAATATGTGTGAGATGGTAGAACCGGTCTTAACCTTTTTTATATATCTTGGTATAAATAATCACAATGTCTGACTTATGATTTGGTATGACTGATTTTTATTAATTGGTGTAACGATCCTAAGTAATCACCATGTGATGGTATGATCGATCTTTGTAATTGGTGTGACCTGTCCTAGTAACTGGTGTGAACGATCACAAGTAATACCATGGGAATATGGAACCGATCCTTGTAACTTGTGTAACCGATCCTAGTGACTGGTGTAACCTGTCCTAGTAACTGGTGTGACCGATCACAAGTAATACCATGGGAATATGGAACCGATCCTTGTAACTTGTGTAACCGATCCTAGTGACTGGTGTGACCGATCACATGTATTTCCATAATAAGGTATAACCGATCCTAGTGATTGGTAGAACCGATTGAACCCATACATGTGATTTGGTATTTGATCAATCACATAGTTATCTTGGAATACATGTCAACCAATTTTAAACTTGTTTGGAAGTGTGGTATAACATATTCCAAGAATGTATATCCATGTGAATATGAATAAGGATATACAGTGAAGATATGTCAACATACTTTGAACACGTACAGTAACTCTTATCATTTATAAGATATTCCTTAGTACTCAAGGAGATTATGTGCCGAGATAAATTAAGAATCTTTTAATTAAGGTTTTTGGCTTTATATGCTTTAATTACCAATAATTAAATGCATTTCTCTAGAGAATAAAAATTAGTAATGTTCACTTACTGTTGGACAAGCATTTATTGGAATTAGGAAAACTGAATTTTACCACTCATTGCATATCTTGAGAATATTTTCGGTTTTGGAAATCCCTTGATGTCCAAACATCCTTGGTCTATAAATACCTAAGTTTGCATTTCTAGCAAACTATCCTAAGAGCCAGGAAAATTTCATTTGTTGTTTCTGGTGGAGCCGTCTATTCGGAGAGGAAAGTATCATAATTAGGTGAAATCTATTACCCCACTCGTTTAAAGACTTTTGTGGGATCAAGAAGCTTCACGAATACCGTTGGTGGGAAACTAGATAGTTGCAGTATTATTAGTTTTCGATTGATTTGATTGACTAACTAAGTTCATCAAACTTTGGTTGCACCTAGTTTGTTTATTCTTGAGAATCTTCTCTTCTAATATAAGATTCACTCAAACTAGATCAAAGTATCGACGGGATCTCTAGAACAGTTGTTAGATCTAAAGGCATCTTGTGATAATCCATTGTTAACAGACTACGTTTTGTGTGTGATTGATCACAAGAGATTCAAGTGGTGTTGTGCAGGTTTAATTGAAGATTAAAGAGGATTTGAAAACGGAGAAGATTTCTTATTGGTTTTCGTATCATTGTGTGTCCACAAAACTTGATCAGCTGGGATCCAACTAGAATCAAATTTATTCGATTGATTAGTTGCGTGAGATCGGTATCACTTTATGATTTCTCTTTGGATTCTATATTGGTTGATTGCGAATCTAAATTTAACTACTTTGGTAGTTATTGGATAGATTGATTTAACTAGGCAAAGGAGTTTATTAGATTAAACGGAAGAGCCTTTGCGTATGACTTAAGATATATTTATCTTAAAGAATCAATAAAGTTGTTACCAAACAGATTCGTTGTTCCTTTGCTGTTTGGAATACGATCAAAATGAATTGTACCAGTGCGTGACTCATCGAAGTCGGAAGCGAAAGGATACTTATGAAACTAAGTGAACTAGGGGTAGTTGCTTGGTCTCAATTATACGAAGTTGGTGTAGATTTTGCATAGCGAGTTAATTATGAGAGTACTATTCAATTATGGACTAGGTCCCGGGGTTTTTCTGCATTTGCAGTTTTCCTCGTTAACAAAATCTCGCTGTGTGATTTACTTTTATTTTCCGTAATTATATTTGTTTATATAATTTAAAGTAAATTGCACTTTACGTTAACTCCGATATACTTGATAGTGATCCTATAGAGTTTGGTTATGTCCAAACCTATTATCAAGTATCACACTTTTGTTGTCGTATTGTCTCGATCTCGTATCCATAGACAATCATACAAAATGTGAATACCGGAGTTGTTGTATTATCTCGACTTTGTCCATAGACGATCACACTTGGTAAGAGGAATTATAGGTTGAAAATAAATAAAAAAAATGGTGTATTTGGGTACCCTTGTCTTTTCAGTTTTTAAACCATGATAAATGCCAACAATATATGATATATTGGTGTGGTTATGGATTATTAACCTTTTGTCCGCTGGGGAAAGAAGTGAAAAATATCCCCTAGAATACCAAGGGTTACTGTATAGTGTAGAGAGTCGTTTGCCTAAAATGATAATCTTTTTTTTTTTTTTTTAGAAAACACCTTACACAATACAAAGGTTGTTAAACATTCATGAGAGTCTCCCAATTGCTCCAAATCAAACTATGATTAACAAATTTAAACGTATCAGAATTACAAGACCATACAACTACAAGTTGTTTGACAAGATCAACAATCTCCGTCGCTTCCTTCTTCCTATCCCCAAGTACTCTCCAATTCCGTTTTTTCCATAATCTCCAACAAATAGCATAATGGACAATCCTCCAAACTAATTTACCTCTTCCTTGTAAGACGTTCGTATACCAAACTTAAAACAAATCAAATAAAGTTTTCAAAGCATCGGCCACGATATTCTGAATGCTTTAATGAAATAGTTTCATACCTCAAACAAAGAAGAACAGTGAAAGAACATATAATCTGTAGTTTCTCTTTCAGTATTGCATAAAACACACAAATCATTGTATATCTCCATTCCTCTATGCCTCAACATGTCTTTAGTTGGAAGGGAATTATGAAAAGAAGCACAAATAATAAAACTAATCTTGTGAGGAATATTGTTCTTTCATAGGTGCTTTGTGAAATTACAAGAATCAAGCTGTCCGCTTACTAGTGGTAATAATATTTTTCATGTTGAAACGTGTTATTACAATATGGTAACGGTTAAATGCTAGTTGATGTCTTAGCAGAATATTGGTGGATATATATGTAGTGTTAGGCGAAAAAATTGATTGATAAAAATATATTCAAGCTATATGTTTATTTCATGGTCATTGATCATGATGAATATCACAAATCTTTTTTTTTTCTTTTTCTTTTTTTCGTATTCTTGAAGATGGTTTACAAACACTGAATCTAATATCTACAATCGAGTGGAAATTCACTATTCCAAACAACTTAGCTCAAAAAATCTAATCTCTCGGTACACTTGTTCGTTAAGACTTCATCAACTTATTTTTCACTTGTCCCAGAGCTTCAACGGGGTAAATTAAACATTTTAATAAGACAAATACAAGTTACCCATGCTATTAATAACTGACATCGGTGATATTGTACCTGAAGTAGTAATGTTCGTTGGGTATTTACAAAGTATGGATGGAGATTCCAATCAGTTTGTACGTCTTTTCCATGATACAGAGCAAATTTAGTTTCCTCCAAAATCTCACAAAAAAAAGTTTTTGCCTTTGGCAGTACTAGTCGTGTATAATACATATCAATGGAAGTGCGGCGAGCGAATGAATGGTCGTGTTTTTATACCCAAATATTATGAAAACGAAATGGCCATGTAACTCTTCGGAAACGCAGACGCAATGTTCTTAGGAAATGCATTGTTTGTGATTGTTATATGCATGCAAGCTATGAGATCTCAATGCAATTTTTTGGTTAAGGGTTGGGAGCTTGTCGGTGGTGCAAGTTCCTTATAAAATAACTAGTAAAATATGTGGAAACAAATGTATTCTTCCGAATAAGAAAAAAAAGTTGAGTTATAACCACAGCTGACACAAGTAGCATAAATGGTATTGTCGACAGTTTCTAACTTCGCGATGGAAAATACTACCTCCGTTCCTGAAAAGAGGTACGCTTTTTCATTTTAGCTTAAAAATAGGCCAAATTAAAAAAAATAAAAGTAACTCTTTTTTAGGAATTGAGGTAGCAGTATTTTTGTTGGAAAAATGTATTATGTGTCTCCGACACGGTGAGGTGGAAGTTAATGCCTGCAAAACAAACTGCAGAGCAACAACAAACAACATCAACACTTTTTCTTTGTTGATTTCCTATGTCCTCTTACAATCAACTCACTGTTCAATTCACTCTGATGTTGATGTTTCCACGTCATAGGATCGCACGCATGACGACCTCTCTTTCAAAATAATGCTGACCGTGATGATCCATAGTTTCATAGAATAAAAAAAAAAGTTAACAGTCACTATAGTAATTTTAATTATTGGTAAAAAAATTAGTGGAAATTTATTGGAAATAATTAGTTTGAATTTTGGTGGCATATCTCGATGTACGGTTGTTTTCCCAGACAGGTAAGAATCGCTAGATAGTGTTGATGGTTTCCAACTTTGGAGTATTATGTCGCGGTTAATGGAAGTTGATGTGTTAGCGGAATTTTGTTGGGTAATGGTTGATGTTTAGCAAAAATTGATTGATAAAGATGTATTCAAGCCAAATGTTAATTTCATGGTCATTGATGGAAATTATTATATTAATCATTTTCCATATTCTCTTACAAATTCTACAATCAAGTCAGTGGCGAAACCATTATTTTAGAAAGGGGGGGCTAATTTATTTATTTTCCCGCTACAATATTGTTACTGTGAGATAATATGGTAACGGCAGAAAAAGTAGTTTGTGAGATACAAAACAAGACTGTTACCATTTTATCGCAGAAAGTGAAGCCACCCTTGCTTCCATCATGGTTGTCGAAACGACCATTCCTTGAAAGCAACCTGCATTTGTAAGATAACAATGAACTCGTCAGTTGACTGATAAAAGTTTGATTTCAACTGATCTTTTTCGGGAAACCTTCATTACTATTGGGCTAAAGTGAACACCATCAATACAAAAAAAGTTTTCATTATATATAATATAATATATGTAGTAGTCAGGTTGATACAAATATACAAAACAAAAACAGATTTACCAACAAAACCCATCAACCAGCATTTAGATCATCATCTATTCCTTTAGTTTTACTTTTCGATCCTTTCGAGCAATAAATAAATCAATTATCCGATCAATACTGACTTTTCGTGCAAAGATACTTTCAATGTTTATCATCATGCAATCTCTAAGACAGTTTGCATCCATTTGTTGCGGAGAGCTGATTTAACATTTGACATTGTTGAAAAATACCGTTCCGCACTTGCTGTAGAAACAGGAAGAGTTAATATAAGACGAATCAGTCGGTCAACTAAAGGATAAACTTCTGCCTTTCTTGTTTCCACTAGCCGTAATTCAGCAACAGTTGATAAGTTCTTAAAACCAGCATGCTTGACTACATCTTCCCCATAGTGGTATAATTCATTTCTCAAAGTACGTACCTCTTGTCGACTGAAATCTAGAGGATAAAACTTTTCAGCCAGAGTACGAAGATTATCTACATTGAATGCTTTGAAAGATTCTCTAGGATCCAAACATCAACAAAGAACAATTAACTCCATTGTATCCTCAGGAAACCTGCCAACTAATTCCGCGATCTGAAGATCAATTGCAGCATTAAAAATATCATGGACGTGATAATGATGATTTACAGTAATGTTATCACGCTTCTGCAAGAACGACATGTACCTTGCATATAAGGTGCAGTCATATCAGTGATGTCGATACCATGTTCAACGCAAAATAGGCATACTGTTTCGATAAAATGTCGATAACCATCTTCATCTGATCTTAATTTATGAAGTAAAAATTTAGTCTATGTCTTGTGTTTTCTTTTGAATTCCTTGACATGGTATTTCAGTGTATCCCATTATCTTATATACTAGATGCAAGACAAAAATAAATTTAAATTCTTGCATTTTTTCTAAAGTACTTTGTGCTTGACCTACCCCACATGTCTCATTAGGATCACTTGTACTAATATCTTCAATAGTTGTATAAACTGCATCAAACTTATCAATCAAAGTGCATATAGAAACATAATGAGAACTCCAACGAGTATCAACCTATTTGATTAGCCCCTCTACCTGTCTCAAGATCACCATCAGCCAACCTGTGGTTAATATCATCTTCTTGAGCATCTTGGAAAGATCCTAAACGTAGTGGAGAAGCAGTGACAAGATTAACAATAAAATTCAACATTGAAAAGAACTCCCAAAGTCTACCCATTTTCTCAGCTGTTTGAACAAGATCTAACTGCAGCCTATGTGCAAAACAATGAACATAATATGCATATTTATAATCTTTAAGAAACAAAGCTTTTAATCCATTCACTCGACCTCGCATATTGTTAGCACCATCATAACCTTGTCCTCGCATGTTTTCAATGGGAAGATTATAACGATTAAGAATATCAGTTATACCTTTTTTGAGAGTTACAGCACAAGTGTTTTTCACACGCTGAATATCGAAAAAACGTTCTTGAACATACCCATAACTATCCACATACCTCAAAACTAGCACCATCTGCTCTTTATCTGAAGCATCTTTAGATTCATCCACAAGTATGCAATATTTCCTATTTCCAATTTCTTCACGAATCTTGTCTCTGATTTCTTTAGAAATAATATTCAAAATCTCTTTTTGAATAGCAGGCGACGTATAAGTAGCATTTTTGGGAGCATTTTCTAAGGCAACCACCTTGTCGTTTAGTGTGGCGGAAAATCTAACCATCTCAAGAAAATTACGGTAATTACGACGATTCTTTGAATTTTTCGACTCTTCGTGTCCTCTAAAAGGACACTGCTGAAAAGCTAACCACAGGGCACATTGAATCGATATCGTGAGTCTTAACCTGTTTCTCCGTATAATTTCTATCGACTGCGTACGGATAATAGTGGAAATATGTTGCGATGGATTCTTTAAATTCTCACCTGCTTCTACAGATGTGAAGTGTACAGAATTGCTATTTCCCATGTGTGCCAAAAATGCACATTTAGCTCAATTTTTAACGTTATGCCAATTTCTAAATCCTTCACAAGTGTACTCTGGTCTTCTTGGTGGATTTTTCTCAAATAAATAGCAATATGAAACAGAACACGACATCTTTAGCTTTAGAATACTCTAACCAATGAAATTCATCAAACCACATCGCAGAAAATCGACGGTCTTGGATTCCCATTGGAGTACCTCGATACTTAGCAAGTTTTATTCTAATACGCCCCATTTGTAGATAAGCTCGGCGAACTTCATCAAGTTTGTTAACCGGATGTTGCATTATCGATTTACGTAATCCAGGATCCCGTTCTAAAGAAGTAACATACGCACTATCGGCAATTTCAGGTACGCTTCGAGTATCCAATTCTTCAATTTCAAGATCAGTTCTTCGAGTACCCCCAACTTCTTCAAAATCAGTTCTTTGAACACCCTCAACTTCATCAGTTCTTTGAGTACCTTCAACTTCTTCGGGTTCACAATTTACAACTGGAACTTCATGATTTCTAGCAGTTGATGGAGACAAAAACAGCACATTACTAGTTGTTTTTCTTCTGATTTGAAAATTTTATGCATAGTATTAGTAGCTGTTCCACGTTTAGTCCCTGACAAGGAGTAGACATTACAACATGTAGTAAGCCCCCATTTACTTCCGCCCGTGAATCAGGTGAATCTTTCAATTTGTCTTTCCGGAGAACTCATTGTTGAAATTAGCTATCCACTCACACACCTTTTGTTTTTAACGAATATTAAATTTTCTTCGTTGCAACTTTATTAACAATTTTTTTGCTCACAAATGATCTTTGAGACATCAATAGTTGCCCATAAATGAAATAATATTTACCCATTGTGAGTTACCCATACTAATTTAAATGACATCAGTGAAAATACAGCTGAAGTCGAGGTTTTTATCAAGTCTTTACCTGGAACTAATATGGATTCTTATCAATCTGGGGACACATCATGTTGGGGTATATATTTAAAAACATAGTTTTGTAATATTATACCAAACTTAGAGAGATAGTGTGGTGGTAATATTTTCGGCTCCCACACTATAGACTTGGGTTCAAGTCTCACCCCATGCATTTGACTAGATATATGTATTTAAATAATCCAGGAGAGCGGGGTCTTGGGAGGTCTGCTGATTTCAAAATTAATTTTTTGCAGATTCAACTTCTGGTTTCCAAAACGTTTTTGTCAACTTAATATTCTCAATTAATTTCATTAATTTCGGTAATTATATTCTAGCCGTTTTATTACTATTATGGAGGATTTTAAGTGGGTTGTTATTACTGATTTTATTCTCATTAAACCGCATTGATTTCCTTTGAGTTATAAAAGACAGTTTTTAGGAGAAAATGAAATACTGAGTTTTTCATCTATTGAGTTCTGAGCAAGTGTTAGAAAGAGTAAGAGTTGGTTCGATTTCTCAAGGTGCAGAGAAATCGAACAAGAGAGTTATCAGCTGTTTTATCCCATAGGGTTTTCGACAAAAATTGACTGCTAGCACAATCAAGAGGCAGAGTCGCGAACACCTTAAAGATAACGACTTAGTCCGCGACTCAGCTGTTTGGGATTCATTATTGTGTAATCTGTTTTTTTTGTGTGCTTTGTTTCCAACAATTTTAAGGTGATCGTTTCTGCTATGGAGAATGAAAGAAAGCGCGTCGATGATACCAACAAGTCATTCAAGTTTGAAGGGCTGCATTTCAGAAGATGGAAGCAAAAGATGTTCTTTTATCTCAAACTCATGAAGCTGCATATGAATGTGTCGACTGTTCATCCTGGAACCCTGGAACCTGCTGGTGATAAGACAATTAACCCTGCTGCTACTAATGTTGCTGCTGCTGCTGATCCACCTCCTACCCTTTCTGCTGATAAGACAATTACTTATGGGAAGACACTCATGCTGAAAAATGTCCTTCACACTCCAGAAATGAGAAAGAACCTTGTTTCTGGCTATCTTCTCAACAAGGCTGGGTTGTATCAAACTATTGGGCCTGATGTTTACACTATAACTAAGAATAAGATGTTTGTAGGAAAGGGTTATGCTACTGATGGAATGTTTAAGCTTAATATTGATATTATGAATAAAATTGATTCTTCTGCTTATATGGTTTGCAATTTTAATGTTTGGCATGGTAGACTTTGTCATGTGGGTATAAAACTAGTGAATAACATGAGCAAGTTAGGTGTCCTCCCTGAATTTTTTGAAAATGAATTTAAAAAATGTGAATACTGTAGTCAAGCGAAAATAACCAACACTTCACATAAATCTGTTGTAAGAGAATCCAAACCTCTAGACTTAATACATTCTGATTTGTGTGAATATGAAGATCCTAACTAGAAATGGCAAGAGATATATCATGACGTTTATTGATGATTGTTCTAATTATACGTATGTTTATTTGTTGAGCCATAAGAATGAAGCTATTGAAAAGTTTAAAATCTTTATTACTGAAATTGAAAATCAATTTGGTAGAAAAATTAAGAGATTTCGTAGTGATAGAGGCATTGAATATGATTCTGGTCCTTTTACTGAAATTTATCAATCTAATTGCATTATACATGAAAAAACTGCTCCATATAATCCTCAAATGAATGGGAAAGCTAAAAGAAAGAATCGTACTCTTACTGAATTGACTGTTGCTTGTTTTCTTAGTTCTGGTGATGCTTCCCATTGGTGGGGTGAATGTTTGTTAACTGTTTGCCATGTTTTGAACTGCATTCCTAATAATAAAACCATGATATCTCCTTATGAATTTTGGAGAAATAGAAAACCTAATGTCTCTTATTTTAGAGTTTGGGGTTGTTTAGCTTTTGTTAGGAAACCCCGATCCTAAAAGACATAAGTTAGAAAGTAGAGCTTATGAATGTGTTTTTATTGGTTATGCTCAAAACAATAAAGCTTATAGGTTCTTTGATATTAATAATAAGGTTATTATTGAGTCTATTGATGTTGATTTCTTTGAAGAGAGATTTCATTTAAATCTATAAATAGTGGGGGTAATAGTGGGGGTTCAATACCTAGTACTTTACCTAGTGCTGATTCCGAACCTAGAAGTGAAGAAACTAGGATCACTGAAGTTGAACCTAGACGCACAAAAAGAGATAGGACCGAGACAAAGGATAAAGATCCCGATTTTGAATTTTACTCTATAGAGGAAGAACCTTCTAATTTACAAGAGGCGTTTAGTTCTGTAGAGTCTAGTTTCTGACAAGAAGCTTAAGATAATGAATGGGATTCTCATATGTCTAATGGAACTTGGCGTATAGTAGATTTACCTCCTGGTAGTAAGCCTATAGGTTGTAAATGGGTTTTGAAAAGGAAACTCAAACCTTATGGAACAGTAGATAAGTATAAGGCTAGACTAGTTGCTAAAGGATTTAGGCAACGAGAGAACATAGACTTTTTTGATACTTATTCTCCTGTTACTAGATTAACATCTATACGTGTTTTGATTGATGTTGCTGCTACTCATAATCTTGTTATTCACCAAATGGATGTTAAAACTGCTTTTCTGAATGGTGAATTAGATGGGGAAATTTACATGGAACAACCTGAAGGTTTTGTAATTCCTGGACAAGAAAATAAAGTATGTAAGCTAGAAAAATCTCTTTAAGGTTTAAAACAAGCTCCTAAACAATGGCATGAGAAATTTGATAAATTAATGATTTAAAATAAACGAAGGTGACAAATGCATCTACTATAAATCTGAGAATGGTGTGTGTGTGATTGTTTGCTTGTATGTAAATGATTTGCTGATATTTGGTTCCAATTTATCTGTTGTCAATGAAACTAAAAGCATGCTTAGTTCGAATTTTGACATGAAAGATCTGGGTGAAGCTAGTGTAATCTTGGGAATCAAAATAACTAGAACCAGTAGTGGTAGTTCTTTAGATCAATCTCACTACATTGAAAAAATTCTGAAAAGGTATGATTATTTTGATTATAAACCTGTTTGTACTCCTTTTGATCCTAGTGTGAAATTGTTTAAGAATACTGGAAAAAGTATTAGACAATCTGAATATGCTAGTATAATTGGCATATCACTATGCATCTGATTGCACTAGACCGAGACATTGCATATGCAAAGTGGGAGTTCTCGTGCGGTTTACCAAGAATCCTAGTTTGGAACATTTGGCTGCTATTGAGAGGGTTATGCGGTATTCGAAAAGAACCACAAAACTAGGGTTACACTATCGAGAGGTATCCCTTGAGTCCTTGAAGGATTTAGCGATGCTAATTGGAACACTCTATCGAGATGATTCCAAAGCCACCGGTGGATATTTTTTTTTTACTATTGCTTTGGGTCTTTGTATCTTGGAGATCAAATAAACAGATAATTATAGCCCAATCTACGATGGAGGTCAATTGATGGCACCGGGCAGCTGCTAGTGTAGAGGAAGGATGGCTGAAAAGTCAGTTGTTAGACATTCTAGTATGAAAAAATCAATACCAGCCACTTTGATCCACTGCGATAGTACCGCGGCTATCGGAGTAGTAGATAATTGTTATAATAACATTAAGAATTGGAGATACGTCGAAAGCACGACACAATTAGAGAATTTCTCACAACCGGTGTTGTTAGAGTAGATCATGTAAGGTCTTAACGAAATATAGGCGATACTTTGTGAAAGGATTAGCTAGAGAAAAGGTATGGAATATCTCTAAAAGTATGGGACTTACGCCGTGAGAAGTTGAGTCATTTCACGATGTTTATTAACTCGGCGAGATTGGGGTATACCCAAACTAATTGGGGTATACCCAATGAGACAAAATAGGGTTATTTTGAAGTAAAACCAAGCCACCCCTTAACCTTGTATTTTCAAAATGGCTAAAATGCCCTTGTATAATTAACACTTAAAATTTCGATTAGGTTAATTAATTGAGTTTAGATTAAAATTTTGAAATTATGAATTTGAGTAATGAAATTTTTGGTTGAACTTTGGGTAGTTTTTGATGAAAAAAATTGTTTTGAAAAATCTTTTGGAACGGAAATGAAAGCACACTACCTTAACACTTCTAAAGAGGGATTGCAAAGATCTTGTATGAAATCATACTCAAAATTAGATTAGAAATCAACGATTTCAGTTAGAAAGTATGAAAAGTGGCAAGGT
This sequence comes from Papaver armeniacum, assembly GCA_023531295.1. NCBI lineage: Eukaryota > Viridiplantae > Streptophyta > Magnoliopsida > Ranunculales > Papaveraceae > Papaver > Papaver armeniacum. The sequence goes on along the minus strand of JAJJWW010003138.1, from coordinate 829,879 downwards.
CGACGATGAAGATCATGCTTAGCCCAAAGTTTGCCGGCATGGTCTTCATTCGTCGACCTTGCCGACTTTTATTTTTTTAACATACAGGAGATGACAGAAAAAATTTTATTAGTCGGCAAGGTCTTCAAAAAATACCCTGCCGGTTGTTGAAAATACCCTGCCGGCGGTTGAAAATACCCTGCCGGCTGTTCAAAAAAATATATAAGCCGGCAAGGTCTTTAAAAAATACCATGTCGGTTGTGTATTAGCCGGCATGGTCTTCATAAAATACCTGTAATTTGTTTAAAATTACATCGCCATGGCTATTATGAAAAGTCGGAAAGATATGCATGTCACGACCTTGCCTTGTATTGGCCAACAAGGTCTTCAAAAATACCTCCCATTTGTTGAAATTTTTTACTGATCGCCATGACTATTATGAAAAGTCGGCAAGATATGCATGTCACGACCTTGCCGTCAAAACACGTAAATCATAAATTTTGATTTCTCGACTTAATATAAGGTATCGAGATTGAGTATTATTTTGTACCCAATCTCAAATCGAGTATGTACATACTCAGTTTGAGATTGGGTACAAAATAATACCCAATTTCAAAACTGTATGATTCATTTTTTTTTTTTTTGTTTATTTTTATCTCATCATGTATGATTAGAGGGAATAAATTTTTTGGGAAAACAATTTGAAACTTTTTTAGGAAGGATTCAGCCGGCAAGGTTGGGGGGACAATTTGGTCTTTCAATATCATTTAGACACCCCTTAGCACACTAGGTTGGATGGCTTTAAATTTGGTATACCCCAATTAGTTTGGGTATACCCCAATCAAGCCAGGTTTATTAAGCCTATCAGTTTTTTTTTTTTTTTTTTTTTTGATGGTAATAAAATGTTTCTCTTGCGTATTTAATTTGTGATGCTTTTGAGTATGATTTGTTTAAAGCATGCCTAAAAATAAGTAAAATCCTGGAAGAATTCTAGTAATTCATGTGTTAACCGTTGTTTTAGTATGGAATCTTGAATCAATCCTCTAAAAAACCCTCGTATTTGCTAAGCCATTAGCTACGAATCAAACGTAATATACCATTTAATTTGATATCTTTGTTCAATTTTAATGTGCATTTGGGCTTGGCGATGACATTCATTTTAGCTGTCCATATTGTTGGTACACAAGACTTTAGCTCTAAGATTTTTATTGTTCTACTTGGTTAATAACTTGAAATGACTACCTAAATTTTATCTGACATGAAATGTTCACGCACAGCGTGTCCATTGGGAAGGACTTGCCCCGGGAGCTTGTGTTTCTCTTGTCACCACTGACATGAGTTGCTAGTTCTTCCCGTGACGATCGTTCCTCTAAGGACAATACGTGTTGGCGTATGAGTGGTGTTTGGCCTTTTGTGCTGGTTGGCCCCCGTTTAACGCGGCGACAACAAGCCCGACTACCTCTTCAGCTTTTTTGGTTCCCTGTGCTTAGCTGTCGAAAAGTTATCGACTATTGTTCCTTATAACAGTGAACATGTGAAACCATCCTAGCATATGTGAAAGGAAGGACTCTCTCCTCGTAGCTATGCAAAGCAAGAGGATCGTGAAAGGGGACTCCTCCCCCGTAGCACCGCTTGCTCGGCGAGGATAAAGTGGGCATACTATTTTAATGGTCGCGAATGCGTAAACCCTACTAAAATGGGTGACCGCTCCCTGTTCCACCCGCGACACGGAAGGTGCCAAGGACTTACTACTGTCTCCGACAGGTTGCCCAGGCAGGTGAGCCGGTGTAGAAACTTAACCATATCTTGGAGATAAGATCGTTATGCGGTTTATCTCTGCCCAACCTGGTACGAGCTACTGGAAAATGGGCTTTGGATATTGGATAGATTGAAACACATTGTGAAATATTGAGATCGTACGTACAAAGAAGTATGTACAGTACTTGTTGGATGCCGTAATTTTTATTTTTCCTTAAATGGCAGTTTTCCTCTAAAATGTACTTGCTATATTGATCAAACCACATAGTAATATCTTGTGCAAATTCAAAATCCAAATCAAACATACAAATTTTCATAAAGCTGTATAGTATTAACATTTGGGTAAAAAGTGTTTACCAATTTGGACAGGCTTGTTGTTTAATTGTGAGTGTTTTTTTCCAAATATGTGCTCTGAGTAGATACATTTGACTCATTTTCGTAAGTTGGATTGTTGGAACATGCCAGAGCCAATTCTTTTATATGATTTGAATCAACCAAAATTCTAAATGAACCCTGAAATGGGACAATATTAAAACCGCTAAGACACATGTCAGTCCCATAAACCGGACCCATACAAATCCTCTGACGGCGGGCTCACTCCACGAGTCTTTGCGGTTTGTGGAAATTGAATTGTTGTCCTTATTTTTGTTGGGCCTTCACAAATATTCCTAATAGACTTTATAAATGTCCCTAGTGGCATAATTGAAATTTTATTAAAAAAAATTATTTTCATTATTTCCATTTTTAACCTGTATGTGTTTTATACTTCAACTTCTTCTTCAGATCTGAGAAAAACACGAACCAGCAGAGTATTGTTGCCGCCACCATTACAATCTCCGTCACCACTACTCCAACACCACCAGTACTATCACCATAACCACCACACCACCTCCTTAATCACCATCTACATCTCCATCTTTCCAGATTGAAAATTATTTTCTCCTTCTCTTCTTAGAACAACCACCGCCACCACCACACACCGTCGCTTTTCCTGCATTTTTTCGCCGCCGTTATGAAATATATGAGAGAAAGATTTTCGATTGAGAGAGAGATGAAGTAACTATGATTATGGCGATGGTGTCTCTGGCGGCGACGATGATTTTAGGTTTCAGAAATTTTTCAAAATTGATTTTGTGTTGATTTCAGTTGGGAAGAACACAGAAGAATTTGCAGACCCAAATTAGGTTAGTGTGTAGTTGGTGGAATTGATAGCTGTTTTGTATCGCTCCCACTTTCACTCATCCAAACTCTTCAATCAACTCGGCCTTTTGGTTCATTACCTCCTATATTATCTCTTGAGCTCCGATCTCAGCATTATCATCATCAAGGTGATGAACAACTTTGGCATGTTGCTTAGTCTGGTTCTGCTTCCAGCTCTTCTTCTATTGAGGTACTTATTTATTTTATGTGCCCTAATTTTTGTATTTTTCATATTACGATTCTAATTTATTCACTTTTTTTTTTTTTTTTTTTGGAATTTTAAGATTGCTTAGGAAATGGCAGAATGCATTTCACTACCTGATGGTGTTAAAGTGAAAGTTAGAGCTGCTGTTAATTTTCCAAAAGCTACATTAGTTGTGATTGAACCTTATAATGAAAATGATTGGCAAGTGTTGGAGCTTAACGCAGAACATGCCGAATTGGCAATTTTGAAGCAGGTGAGTTATGTTAAATGGACGTATCTATTCCTCTTGAAGTCATGTTACATTTTTAAGACAGAGCAAACCCATAACATTTGTTATTTTCACGTACTGGGAAAAACTAATTAACACATGCTTTACCTTGGGCATTGTAATCTCTAAGAAAATGGACAATGGTAATATCATTTTGATTTGGTATCCCATTGGACAAATTTAGCCGTCTGCAGGTTTAGTAAGTATACCGTTTCTGATTTTGCATGTCAGACCCCTTTTAGCTTACTTAAAAAAATCTAGATTAGATTGTTCGATTCCATTCTCTATATCACCTAACAATCATCATGAAGCTGGTGTTTATGAAGCTACAGGTAATGATCAATTTGTTGTTGTTTATATGTTTTTATGGAATCAATTGTTGTTGTTGATCCATTTTGTGGGATAAACTCATGTTGTTGACCCAATTTTTTATTGGATCAACTATGGTTGTTGATCCATCTATATGGGATCAACTACTGTTGTTGATCCCTTGAACTCCTATTGTTGACGATATTTCATTGGATAAGTATATTATGCTTGTAGTTTAAATCATGCTTTGTAGTTTAAATCATGTGAATTTGTTCCAATGTTGAACTTGTGGTGTAATGGTAGCATGACTGACTCCATGTCAGATGATGCGTGTTCGACTCACGCCAAGTTCACTCCATTTTACATGGATCAACTATCATTATTGATCCAATTTTACATGGATCAACTTCCATTGTTGATCCATTAAATTTGGATCAACTTCTACTGTTGATCCTTTTTTCTTGGATAAACTAGATAAACTTCTATTGTTGATGGTTTTGTTGGTGGATCTGAAACTGCAGCTGATGAAATGGTAGCATTTTTCCATCAGCATGGATAAACATCCATTGTTGATCCAACTGCAATAGATAACCTTCTACTGTTGATCCTACTGCAATGGATAAACATCCAATGTTGATCCAACTGAAATGGATCAACTATTTTTTTCTGGGTTTTTTGTTTTTTTTGTTTTTAATATACCATGAAAAAAAATTCCCCCGGTCTGACGGTGGTGGCGGCGGCGGCGGCGGCGGCGGTGACGGTGGCGGCGGCGGCGGCAGTGACTTGTGGTGGTGGTGGCAACAGATTAGTGGTGGTGGTGTAATGGTGGCGGTGAAGGAGTGGTGGTGGAATATTAGTGGTGGTGGTGGTTGGTAGGTGGTGGTTGGTAGGTGGTGGTTGTTGAACGGTGGTGGTGGAATGGTAGTGGTGGTGGTGCTAGTGGTGGTGGTGAAGTGATAGTGGAAGAAATTTGTTCCATTTTAAAATAAAATAAAAATATTATATGGTTGAGGGTATTAAGGTAATCTAATATTAAATGGATAAGGTTATTAAAAAAGGAGGGACATATTTATTATTGCATAAGGATATATTTGTAGGAAGTTAAAAGTAGGGATATATAATTAATATACCCGTGCGGTTTCACAATTGTCTGATTTCACGGTTCATTTAGAAGGACCGTTAATCAATTTGAAGGTTTGAGCGTGGACCCTGTTCCCATAGATGGTTTTATTAATAATTAATTCAGTTTCCTCCAACATCTTATCTTAGCATAAAAGCACATTTTCTAATAATATTTTAACGGTTGGTTTCTAAAATTCTAAACTATCAAGCACTCATGTTCCATAAGGTGTTTATATACAAACAAGTGTTATGAAATGGTAATTTGACCAGGCTTGTTGTTCAATTGTGAATATTGGTACAGAATCATGCGAATGTGAGATTCTAAACAGATAAAATTACCATACACACAACATTTAATTTGTGTGAGTTCGTGCATTTGTAGAGTGACACACAAGCTTTTCGCCTTTTTGTGCTTCACCGGAGAAAGAAGAAACGTATATGTGCTATCACGGTGACGGAAAATTGGGTCTCTGACCATGAAGTAGTAAAGAAAGCTTTGGTCTCCCATTTTCATAACATATTTAGGAAAGACACGAACACAACTCCAATGAATCTCATATTTCAGTTTCTAATCAAATCCTGAATCGGGAAGAATGTAAGTCTCTCTATGCTATACCTTCATTTTCTGAAATCGCCAATGTCTTGTTTAAAGTGAGACCATCAAAAGCTCCGGGGCTAGATGGTTACTATTACGGTACTGCAAGTGAAGCACAATGATTGTGCGTCACAGAGTTGCAGGTCAAATCAGTACTCCGCCGTAATGGTGCAATGCGAAGCCATAATAGCACAACGTAAGCTATAATAGTGCAACGCAAGCCATAATAGCGGTATGATGTATAGACCGTCAAGCACTAAGATAGCGGCACCCTGCAGGGCCAGTGAAGCGCAAGAGTGGCGCTACACTGTAAAGATATTTGGCTAAGTAATGAAGCTTATTGGCCGACACAATAAGGCTTCATTGAGGGATTGGCAAGACGTGGCCAAAGTGACAGATGCAACATGCGATGTTGGCATCGATGCATATCCATGGAATTGAGTTGGCCCAAGCTCAAGGAGGATGCAATAGTGAAGAGTAGACTAAGAGTTGGTCTATGGCATTAGTTTAAGGCTGGCCAAAGCTTGAATAATGCAAACAAGTTGGTAATGCAAGAGTTGCATTGCTATTGTCAAGCTATGGTGAAGTGAAGCATATATGACGCATGAGTAACTAGACTGAGCTTAAGGACCTGGCCTCGATGTTTGAAGCATAAGTATTGTCCGTGCATGAGTTTGGAATGATAAACATGCAGGGCCAAGAGAGTTGAACGTTGGTGCAAGACAGAATCCAGTATGGCACAGCAAGTGTGCAATACGGCTCAAGTGACGGTTATAAGTTGGTTATTGGCTTCACAAGCATGCCAAAGGTGCGATACAAGTTGGAAGGGTTATGAAATGAGTTCATAGCCTTAGTAGAGTGTCCCTAACCGTTCAAGACAAGTGTGGCTTCAATCTGCATGACAACAAAAAAGGTGGCAGTTGAAAAGCAGATTGGCGGTTATGGAAACTACCTGATGAGACATATGGTTGTTCCATGCGTGTTCAAGTGTTGTGCACGGTTTTGGCTAGTGAATTTGCTGTATAAATAGTCCTAAGGAGTGGGAGAAATCGGTAGGCTTACATAGGAGAGTTAGTATCATGTTTGAGAGAGTTAGGTATTCACAAAGAGGGTGAATGGCCTGTTTTTGGTCCATATGATGGAAGAGTTTTGTAATCTTCCTTTAGTGCAATAAAATGGGTTTGTTGCAGTATATCTTTGTGTTCATTATGTTGCTGATGTTGTGTGAGAATTGGTTAAGTACATGGCATAACCTCTTATGCTTATGGGGGCATGAAGAGTTAGAGAGAAAAAAGAAAAGACTTCCGTTGTGCAATACCTTATGAGTTAAGGAAGATGCGTACTTTGATGCAAGTATGCAAGGCTGAATGATTTTGGGTGAAGTTTATTCACTGAACCACAATATTGTTGGTCATGTCCCATGAAAATTTTAGGCAATTAAACGGGCGTGTGACAAATAGGTATCATAGCTGTGTTAGGGGACACAAATTCTTGATTTTCTCTTTTTTACTCAAGTTAATGTCATTTGTTTGTCAAATTCGGTGGTGAATTGTTTGGCTTTCACTAGTATGGAGACTAGAAGAAGTTGGTCTTGTATGGAAAGATCAATTGGAATGAACTTTGAAGCTTGATGTAGCAGCAGGCCGTGAAAGTTTATGACAAAGGTGTCAAAATTCCAGCCCAAAGTGTTAGGCGAACGTGCAAGAGTCATTGAAAACCGGGTTTTCAAGTGATGGCATGACAAAACTAAGGAGTATGCTGACTTCTATGGTGCAAGTCAGGTGTTTAAGTCCATTTTCCTCACAAGTATGCGAAGATAATGCATTGTTTCGTAGTGTTATCAGTAACGAGTACATTACATGTGTGGTAATGGGAATTTTGTGAAAATTTCTGAACTCAAAGAAGTTATTGTCCTTTGCAGTGGAAAAGTAAATTAAGAATATGTCTATGTGATAGATTGAAGGTGTTTTCATTGTATCCATTGATGGAAGATTATAGTTATCTCTCTCGAATGCATGTACCTTGGTGGTAATGCAAAGTCTCAGTTTGCGAACCAAAGATGTTTGTGGCAATGTGATGCCATGAAGGAAGAATTGGATGGCCAATTCTTATCTAGCATAAAGCTTATGGAAAGGCTGAAAACAGAAGCGCAAGTTAGGGAAGAACCGATACACCATGGTCTTGCGTTTGCAAAGAGTTCTTCATTGATGTTATATGCGTACAAGGAGTGTGCTTGCACCTAGTTTATGAGTGGGTTCAGTATGCTTGGACAAGGGTGTCAAAAGACCTGCATTTGATCATAACCACAAGAGGATGTTTTTGTCTACCGCAAATCAACAATTATTGCTACTGAAGTTGATTTTGGAGAAGGGAGAAGACAAGAGTAACCAGTTGTGCATGGGCAGTAAAATGAGTTCCAAGTTTGAAGAAGAATGTGGCATTCTTGCTTCATGGAATGTAGGCAGTGACGCCTCATTTGCAAGGATTATGTCCTTGTTTACAACTGTCCAAAGTATTTATCCGCGGAAGTCATTGAGTGATGACTTTGTTGAGCTCTATGGTGATGCTCAGAATCACCAAGTTAAGCCTGTTCCATTTGTGCAAAGGTGCACATGTTTGTGTCAATATTTGGGTGCTAATTGGCATAGTATGTATGTAATAAGAGCATGCGCCAAATGGGATTTGGGCATGGCCAATGCATAATGCGTGAAGAAATGCAAGTTAGGCAAATTGTGGATGCGGGAAAGATAAGGACAAAGTAGTGGTGATGCATAATGATGGCATGTGGCCATTATTGAAGAAATCTTCATGAAAGCTAAAGCAAAATGATAGCATCAGTCTAAAAGTAGTATTCAACTAATTGTCAATTATAGTGTGCTTCGTTATGGGAGTGGCACATGAAAGTTGATAGTTGGGAGAGTGCATGTGGCAAAGTGAATTGCTACATTGGAGACAGTAGGTGATGTCTCGCTTCCTTTGTTGCTTAGAAGCGAAGTTGAAGTCGGTGTTGCAAGGCTTGTTAGGTCTTACAAGTTGCAATTAAGCATGAGTATTTGCTCAAGTTTGAGTATACTTTCAGATTTAGGTCGGGTGGACCTTGGTGTTGGAATGAAGTCTCTATGTAAGGTAGTAGTGAATGAGGGTATTTGAAGTGAAAGATCTTGCCTATTTCGTTCAAAGTAAAGCTAGTTCGCGTGGAAGATGCTATATAGCATATAAAGCCAAAATATGCAATAGAAGACGTTGAAAGTGAAAGAAGAAAATAGGAGTTGGTGGCGTAGTCGAGTTTGCTGTTGAGAGTTATGTGGAAGTGCGAAGGAATTTGGCAAAGCAAATGCATGGAGTAACGCAGAAAGAATGAAGATGTAAGTACATCAAGTACATGAGTTAAGAGTAACTCATTGTTAGGAAGAACATGATGTTGTTTTTCCGCCACATTAAAGTGTAGCAGTTTGAAAGAGCAAGTGAGGCTTAAAATTGCTGGTTTCAAAGGCACGTGAAGAGGATGCCTAGCCCAAAGAGGTGTTGTGATGTCACGGGTATCCGAAGTCATGAATATACCAGAGTCATGCATTTCAATCATGATGTTGCGACAATGCAAGCAAAGAACAACAAGGTGCAGGTTCTTTGGCATACAAATGATGCAAGTCCAAGAAGGTGAAGATTGCAACATGATTTGGATGCCAAATCTAGTGAAAGTCCTGAAGTTTGCAAAGTGCAGCAAAGGTTATAGATTGTGGCGCATACCAAGAGTGTTACGGAGTCATAGGGTGCATGCCTTAATACATGGCATGATTTGGCGTAGGCGCATATGCTTTAAGAATTGAGGCCAAGTCTTGTATAAGTCCCATTATGTTGCGTGGTGCAACTAAAGTCGGAAAATGGAGGCATAAGACAATGGAAATGATCAGTGTTGTAGTAGCAGGAAAACCCACACTACACCCCCTCACAAGAATTCACACAATCAAGTCATTTTAAGATGAACAATTATAGTCTTTATTGATTAAACTCACAAATGTTACAAGATGAAAAGGAAATAAGCTAAAGAATTAACAACCGCTCTAAAATTTCTCTCTCTTTATGACTTGCCCATCACTCGAAAAGATCTCTCCCTACTCTTAAGCTTGTTCGCCTCTTTATATAGGACATTACATAGTGGATGACAAAGTGAAGTCATCCCTTTATTTTCGGATCCGACTTGCGAATTCTCGCAAATGTACAAATGTGAAATCTCGCAATACTCCTAAATCTCGCTAAGTCTTCACATCTTTCTCGTGTTTAGTCTGTCGTCATCCGTTGCGTCACTTTTATTACCCATCTGCGATATCTTCGCAATGTGTTGTTTATGGATTTCGCAAGGGTGTTGGTGTTGTGATATTCTGATCCTACATCTTGCCTCTTCTCATGTCTTCTCTGCGAAGGAGAGAATGTTATGAGAACTAATACTTTCAAAATGCCGCAGCTGTTCATTTTTTCATACTTTTCTTTTGACATGATTCTGTACTTTTACACAAAAATTATTACACGTATCTCTTCTTCCATCCATTTCTTGACACGTCTTTTTCAACCGTCATTTCTCAACCGTTTATGTCTACTCTTCGCATTAAATGTGTTTGCCTTTTCGAGAATCCATCTATATATATATATATATATATATCTTTCTTACTCATCTCTTCTTCTTTTTTACTCTCCTTCTTGTTTTCTCTGCAATTTCTCTTCTTCATCTCTCCGTAACTTCCGCTTCACCATCAGAAATCCTCTTCTTTTTACTTCTTTTGATCTTCAATCTTCTCTTTATTCCCATACTCTAAAAGATGCCTCCAGTTGGTCGCAGATATGAAATTCTTTTGGAAAAAGTTCATAAAGATTGTGAAGAGAATGGTTTCATATTATCCACTATTCCCAATCAAGAATCTAAATCCATTCTCTCTGCCAAATTGTTTGCTGATCATCATTGTGATGATCAGAAAATCATAATTTCGCTAGGTCAGATTTTCGCTGGTCTTCCCATTCCTCTCTATGACCCTGATCTTCCCTTATTTTATGAAATTCTTGCTCATGCAAAATTCTCGCGAGCCATCTACCAATTGAGCGGGGATTGTATCCGCTTAATGCTTGATTTCGCCAACCGTGGTGCTGGTAAGGGATCTCTTTATCCCAAAGAAGTCAGAGATCCTAAATTTGAGGACTTAGAGATATTCGCTGAAAAGTATTCAGTAGAGAGCTTCTTCGAAAACTATGAAATAATAAACATGAAAAACGATAGAACTCGTTGGGGTGCACGTTTGAAGAGAAGAGAAAATGTTCCCAGCGATAAAATACTTATGTAGGATATCGACTGGCATTCTGGCAAGAACAATGTTCCTCGTCATTCCAAAGACGACAAATGGTGCGTATTTCCGCTACTTTTGAATGGACCTTATATCTCAGGTTCAAATGTGCTCCCTGCGAATCTCGCCAATTATCAGCCTTGGGTTTTTAATTGGCCTGAGAAATGAAAAGAGGTATGCTTCCTAAATTTCCCTCAATTTGTAATCTTCACTCCTTTTTATTCCTATTAATCTTGAGAAATTTTCAGATTATCAAGTTGAGGAAGAGTTACAAAAGAATGCTAAGGCAAGTACCCTAGCAGCACTCCGTTCGATCACGGATGAAGTAAGAAATACTTTTCTTTAATATTTTTAACAATATTGTTGCCTCTGTTTCTTATCTTCATTCGTGTGCGAAGGTTGGTGTTGAAGTTGCTGGAGAAGAAGAAAATCCTGAGGTTGCGAAGACCAAAGGCAAGGGTAAAGGTTCTCTTCGCATGGAGAAGTCTACTGCCCCACCTTCAAAGAAACGAAAGATTCATTCCCCTTCTCCTTCAAATCCTCAATCCAGCGAAAGCTCTGATGAAGATAATGATGATGTTGATACTTCTCTCGCAAAGGGGAATTCTCCAACTGAATCTTCTATGGCGCAACTGTCTAGCATATTCTCTGACTCCATGCAAGGAATTGAAGATGATCGTCTCTCTAGTACGTGCAAAGCTCTCGCGAGTATCTGTGATGCTCCTTTACTAGAGGGTGATGATTCTCTTCATGGGGTCTCCAGATCAGTGACTCCCAGCTTTCTAAATTCGCTTAGTGTCTTGGTATGTCTTTATTCCCTTATTTCTTCATAATTTTGATTTTAAGTTATATCTTGATAATTTATTTACTTTCCTTTATATTCCGGGAGAGCTTCCTTCGTTGTTGCCTCAGATCTTGAGAAAAGGCGCAGTATTCTCGAAAAGAAAAATATTCAACTTCGCAAGAAAAATGAAGAATTGGAAACTGAAGCTGCTGCTCTTCGCAAGAGAAATGAAGAATGTGAAACTGAAGATGCTACTCTTCGCGAGAAGACCAAGCAACTAGAAGCTGATTCTTCCACTCAGAAGAATAAGATATCTAGTCTTCAAAGCGCCAACCAACAACTTTATGGTATGAGACTCTTCCATTTTCCTTTGTTTTGTTCTATCATTATCTTCCCTTATCTGACTTACCATTTTCGTAGACGTTTATAACCTTTCTGATGAAGCCATTCTTCTTCACTCATTCCCTGAACCTATGGATAACAATGCCCTTCTTGATCACCTCAATGATTCTTTGAATAATTTTTCAAATAACAAGATTAAATCTCTTCCTCTAAACGAACTTCAATCCAACTTTCGCCTATTAGAAATTGATCATAGATCTAGTTTAGGCTTAGCCAACCAATTTAAACGTCTGTATCTTAGTTCTAGAGAGAAAATTAATACTTTAAGGAAGAAAATCAGTGATCTCATAGATGACAAAGATCACATCGCTAGTCAAGGTGCTCAAGCATTAGCAAAATTCCAAAAAACTCTTCTTGAGGTTCAAGTTAACGGGATGAATCCATCCGAAAAAATGTTATTCTTAGCGAAAGAGAGAATCAAATTCGCTCCCTTCTTCTCATAAACAATGACTATGAATTCGCTTGGGCTGCGAAGGTTCTAGATGATGCCAGAAATAATTTAGGTGTTAACGTTAGTCTTCAAGCTGAGCATACGGCCTTGATTAGGGATATGATTTCTGAAAAAGAAGGTTGTTAATTATTTTTCTTTATTTAACTATTTCTTTTTTATGAAATTGTCATTAAGTTGCTGATTCATTGTCATATATTGGGCAGAGGCTGAAGAGAGATTTCGAAAAAGAATTGAAGAACTTGAATCTGAGGAGGAGCAGCTCGCAAAAGACTTTTCTTCTCGAGATGACAAATATTCTAGATTGAAAAGGTAACTACAAATTACTGTTGCGAATTTAAAGAATGATGCTACTCTTTTTCGCAATCAAACTATTAAGATGGTCTGTGACGACAACAAAATTCCTCATTCTACATACCCTTGCCTCCTTGATGAAATCCCTAAGAATGTGCCTTCTTTGGATATCTCTGACAGTGATGCTAGCGAAGAAGAGGAATCTGATAAAGATGAAGAAATAGAAGGATCTGATGAAGAAGAAGAATCAATCAAGAAATAGTTATGTTTTCTTCCTTCTCTTTTTGTAATATTTGTACATTCATTTTTTTAATCTTCTATTTTTGTAATCTTTTGCTGCGAGTTTCTTGGATCTTCAAATATAAGCTCTACCTTTGCTGTTCCTTTCTGCACATTGTTAAGAGAACAATTCTTTTTTGCAATGTAGTTAATCAATACATTATCAATCTTTTTCATACTATGAGTGCATAAATCTATCATATGAAAACAAATAACATGTTCTTATTCTATTCATTCGCATACTTTCCTCTGTTATTTGTTTACAAATGAAAGATTAAGCAAGTTATTTTTGAATGATAACATGCCTCAATCTCGCAATTGTTATTGTTGAATTTTCGCAATCAAGTATTTCTTAGTTGTTTCCAAGATCCTCTTATATGTGGTCTTATTTTGCCTTCCTAGTTAAAGGTCTTACTGTGCCACCTCTTGTCATTGCAACAAAATCTCAGGACGTCTTTACATTTTCATGTAATGATCCATTGATCTTGCCTTATCATTTCTTTAGTATTGTTGCCTCTGCAGGATATTTTTGTTGCGACAATATGACAGGCCTAAAAATTCTTGCGAACATAAAGCCCCATAACATTGCCGTCTTGCGACAAAATCGCAGGACGTCCTTACATTTTCATGTACTGACCCATTGATCTCGTCTTATCTTTGTCTTTTGTATTATTGCCTCTTCAGGATTGTTGCACAAATATGACAAGCCTAAATTTCCTTGCGAAAATAAAGCCTCATGACATTTGCGTCTTAAGACACTTATCAGCTCCCTAATGGAGGGTGCCGCCCTTATCATCTCCCCGGTTGCCCCTTCAAGGAGGCGTACTTCTGCCATACAAGGCTAGATCCTCCCATCCGGTCTTAACAACAACCAGTTGTTTTCACAGCCTCTTATCCCTTTTGCCTATAGGGCTTATGGTTACGAGACTTCACCCTAGGTGGAGTTTTCTTCCGGCCGAGCGTAGCACACGCCAAGACTTTCCAAGAATGGCCAAGACACTTTAAATTCCCCAGGCACTCTTGGCTCAACCGTGTACCTCAGCGCCTTGATCATATGCTGACTCCTTAGAAGAGACCCTCAGTCGTCCAACCTAAGTCATAAGCTTAGATTGAAAATCCGAGGTACCTCTCCTGGATGGGATTTATTGACCCCAATTCTCCATGACTCAGGTTCCAGGGGCGGTGTAACCTTTTCCATGAGCCATGCAATAGGTACCCCCTTCTATGACGTACTTTAGGTCTTACATTTGCCTCTTGCAAAATTTTGATTTCGCGAACTAGGGTGTACGCCATAGTTGGTTCGCCTCTGTCTGATTAATTTGTTGATTCTTCTGCATATAAGTTCTTTTGTAATTTCGCAATCTCATATTTATCATTCATAAAATATATTTTCTTCTTCTGCATATCAACTCTCTCTTTCGCAATCTCATCTCTGTTATTCATAAGAAAAATTTCATAATCAATTTTTTTTTTTTTTTTTTTTTTGAACAAACCAATCATACATTTTTATTTCACCTCCCAATTTCTACTTTGGCAGTCAACAAGTACATTCATTCTTTAAGTTTCTTATTTCTGCTACTTTTTGTCTCTGCATTTTTGAATTTTTCTGTCATTTTCTTGTCTGTTGTGAAGCCTTCGCCACTTCTTATCTTCATCATATATTGGTTTCGCAGCATTTCTTCTTCTCTCTGTTCTATTACATCTACCATCAATCTTTCACCTTTTTGTTTTTCTTTGATGATGTGTTTCCAATTCTTCTTCTTCGCAGCTCTTTCTTCGCAAGATTCTATATCAATCTCATAACACTTCTTTCCTTCAACCCAATCTCCTTTTATTATGCCAACACCAGTGGGATGAGGGAACTTGATACATTGATGGAAAGTCGATGCCACACCTAAAATCTCATGTAACCAAGGTCGCCCAATCAATGCGTTGTAGGGTGATTCTACATCAACTACGCAGAATAAAATTTCAGAGGAAAGTCCTTTCAGTGGAATTCACATATGAACTTCTCCTTTAGGCTTATTTGTAGTACCGTTAAAACCATAGATTTTGTAAGTTGAAGGTATCAGATCTTCATCTTTCCCTCCCATGGTTTTGTAAGTATGATAAAAAACGATATTCACGGAACTTCCAGTATCACACTACACCAAATTCTGGGATTAGAAACAGAACTAAGCCATTACTAAAACGGGTTGTAACGGATCTTGCCTGTTGCAAAAGTAGGTGTTACATTTTTTTTGTAACGGCTTTGTGGCCGTTACGAATTTTGGTTGTAACTACCCTCAATAACAGTGCGAGCCAATTACTGAATTTGCCACGTGGTAACGACTCAGGGCCATTACGAATTTTTTTTTTTTTTGTAACAACGCAGATAGTAATGAAATTAGAGCCGTCACGAACTTTTTGTAACAAAAAAAATTATCGCTACCAACATTGACTGGGTCAAAATTAGTCAACACTCGACCAATTTTGACCTGGTCAATATTGACCTGCAGCTTCATATTCAATTTAAATAAGCGAGAATTAAAAAAAATTACCCGCATAAATCTTTCATCTCATCCACATTCAACAATACTTGAATCAATTCATATCAACATTCATTCACTTCACATCAACATTAAATCAATGAAAGAACACAAATTCTTCTAAGTACCAAAAAATCAGGTTAAGTATCAAATTCTAATAAGTACCTAAACACTCTTTTACATTCATTCTCTCACACAAAGAAATGCAAGCTCGGGAAGTCGCATTTAACATCGGATGATAATAGCAAAGGAGCATATAGACTCATCACCAACGTATTGCAATGAACTCAAACCAAAAACATATAGGTTTCAGAAGATATTGTACCCAAAGTTAATATGGGTACAAACATATAATTATAATTTCTAACTCTCAATAAGTGTTAAATGTCTACACATGAAGCAACCTAATATAGTTAGTTAAATGGATTATTGAGTACCAAAATACGATCAAGTCACCGAGAGTTGGACAAGCCTGTGTGAGTAAAGAGTGACCAGATTAGGCCGCTTAATTTCAACATGCCATATAACTTTTTCAACCCCAAGGAGTATAAGTTAAAGAATATCCAAAAATTACTATTAGCACAAGGATTGTCTATTATTCAAGCCTACAACTGCTCATCTATTTTCACACAGTACATAAGATTCTCCACCTTAACAAAGGTTGGTACTAGATCCAGACCTTTTGTCCCTAAGAAAAGTAGCAACTTGACATCACATTACCTTGCGAATATCATCAAGCTCATAGAGTATAACTTGATAAAACTGACGCTCCATCAGAAGTAGAAATTAAAAAAAAAAAAAAAACTGCAGTTGAAGTCTCTATACAAAACAAAGGAAAAAGTAAAGTACCTGGACTTACAGGCTTCTTCTGGTTCAACTCTGACTCCATCTGCTTTTAACTTCTTACTTATCTCAGCAGCCCTGGCAGAGGAACATAAGATGGGCATATCAAAGTACTTAACAAATTGAACTTTAAAAAGTTCTAAGATGCAACATAAGCTCAAAATGAGCATGATCGGGCAAAGGAAATAAATTAGCTACCAAGATGGTTAGAAAATTTTGGTCTGAAAAATTGGGGTGGACATACGTAGAAAGGAGTTGCAACAGATTCATTGTTCCAAATGGAAACTCGACTTGGACACTCCCCAGCAGCAGATTCATCCCACTCAACCTATTCAAATGCAAATACACATTTAATGCTTGAAAAAAAGTATCCAGCAGAGTTCCTTGATCCGTAATGGAATATAAGTCTTCTTCATAGTATATGTAGAAACTAGAAAGCCAACCTGAAGATTGCGCCACTGTGAACTCTTCCATTCACTAAATCCAAATCACTTATACCGGTTATCATGCCCATGTATCTGTGAACCCTTAGAAACTGATCTAGAAACAACCAAAAATAGATATAAGAATAGATGAAAAGGAAGAAGATAAGTTAATTGCTAAGTTGTCGTCGACGAATTTCAGAAGGTAGGGAATTTCAGAAAAAATAATATTAGAGCCTTACCACTGGATAGTAGCTTTTCAGGCGACGCTCAAACTCTTCCGCCAACAACACTGATCTGCATCTATCATACATCAACACCTTAACCCCCAGTTCCATCATCAGCAAATCCTCCTCTGCACAAGTCCTGAAGCTAGCATATGCAATTAAAACAGCGAAATTAATGGGAATATATCATGGAGAAATTAGCAATATACAAAAGTAGAAGAAGCTCACAAATAAAATATATACCTCAATCTACCCCATAGCTCAACGGTTTTCCGATTCATGGAGGAGCATAAATTCAACGTGTCACTTCCATTGCTCAATTAATGGGAATATATCATATAATATTTAAAATCACGTATAAAAAATGATTATTAAAATGACTGTTTTGGGAATATATCATACAAAAAGGGACCGAACAAAAACTAAAGGAAAAAAAGTCATTAATTTAGGGACGGAAGGAGTATTAAGAAGAAGAAATAAAGTAAGGAAAACAAAAACAACACATTAAATTAAGTATGAGATATAGTTGCTCTTAAATCCAACTTAATCTTTCCAGTGGACTAGTTAGTGTAGTTTGACGCAGATGATGTAATTATCATGTACAAAGCAACTGCCAGTCTGCAACTAATCCTAGAGATATATTTGATGCATAAATGTGGAAGAGGAAGTGTCAGTATCATCTGTATGTAGAAATCAAGAGAGATAAAAGAAACAACTTACTTGCATTATCACTGACGAAGCTTCATTGACGAAGACTCCAGGTGAAATGAGCAAGGGAAAGAACATTTTTGTACAAGCTGTCATTGCAACTAATGCCCCACCTAGGGCCAGGGACCCTGTATCACCCATAAATATGGATGCCCTATACCTGTTGTGCACAAGGAAACCAATACAAAAGCCATCCATTGATGCTCCAAAAATAGCAAGACCTGTTTTAGGGTGTGAGCCAAATATCAGTGCTAAAGAAGCATTGAATTAGATTGCCTAAATCTCAGAGAATCCGTGATAGCAATTACACTAACTAATACAAACTTATGCAAGGAAGAGAATATGAACCAGGAGATATTGGAAGGACCACTATTGACATCCCCATGAATGCCAATGCACAGTCCCAACAGCAAGAAACAAAGAATATTGAGGTCAATACTTGATAAATTTTCCCCTTACAAATAAGGCCCGGTGGTAAAGGGAGGGGTACAAGCATTTTCCTACATTACATGATTAAGATTCATCAAGAATTCAAGATCAAGTATGAATAAGTTCTGACAATCAGCAATAAGAAATAGGATGAAAAAAATCTGAGAGCAATATCCATTTCAAATTCATGGGATCGATTAATCGATGGTGTTTCGAACCAAATATCCATTCTATTCTTCGAAGATAGGTTCTTGACATGTAATAGGCACATTGATCTACCCTATTAACTCTTGTTCCCACTAGATGCAGTAACATTTCAAAGAAAGTTAAAAGACGTATAATCATGAGAATATAAATGTTCACATCCTCATAACACAAAACTACTTATCTTATCTGCGGAATTTTGTTACCTAGTCAAGGCAAACTCCAATACAAGAAGCCAAAATTTCATTAGCACGACATTTTACTAATCCCTTTCTAAGAAAATTTCAAGTACGAAATACTAAACATTAAACTATAGGAGACAACTAATATTAGTACAACTGCTTGGTATATAAAATTTAACATGTTTGAATACATGTCCTAACAAAGAAAAGTTCATTGTATGAAAATTTTCTTTCAATTAAGAGCGAAAAGGTGGAACCGTGGAAGGTTGTGTTTACTTATCAGAAGCTAATTTTAATAGACGGTCATTAGTTTCGCAGGGGAGTAGAACTCACCAGCAGAATTTTCCGGCTTTATGTTTGAAGAACACCTGAATTGAGATTCTTCTCCATATCTTTCTTTGTCTAGTTTAAGTCTCCTCCTGCAGGTCTCTTGTTCTCTACAAGAATATCAACATTGTCTGCCCACTCATCCCATCTGTTGATGACGAAGGTTTTAACATTTGCAGAATTCATAATAAATTTCTATGCCAGACTTGACAATATATAGAAAGTAATATCATGTAAAGTTGTATTCTTTTTACTTTATTCTCAATATATCTTCCTTTAAATGCTATGAAGGAATAAAGTTCTATCTAATCCAACTATTCTTACTAGACAATCAATCATATTTGTTATCTTCATGGTTGAAACAAACCGATTCCTATGCAGTATTCGTTTTATCAATTAATCAAAACTATAATTACACGTGAAACTCCCTCAAACTGAACAACAAACCATAAAATCTAATTAAAACCCTAAAATCGAAAAACTCAAACCCTAAAATAGATGATGAAAGACTTACAGATTATGAAATCCAAACCCTAAACTAGATTAGTAGATGATGAAATCGAAATCTTATTAGAAAAAACGGAATCACAAATGAAACCTAAAATGATGATGAAAAACGCAATCGAAACTGAGGAAGTGATGATGATAAAACACTTACCCAATCGAAACCGATGATTGATTGAAGATCTGTTAACCTAATCGAAACAGATGAATAACCCAATCGAAACCCTAAAATCTGAGAGGGAAGAGAAGGAGAGGCGGGAGGAGAAAAAGAGAGAAAAGAAAATGAAAAATGAGAAGTTAATAAGTCTATGATTGAAGATTATTGAGAGGTTTCGTGATGGGTTTCTCTCATTGTCGATTATTGAAGATGAAGTTTCATTATGGTTTCAAAGAAGAGAGGCAAGACCGCAGGAGCGAAAAGGGAAGAGAGGAAAACTGAAAAATCGATTTGTCGATTCTCATTAAGGCATGAGATGAAGAGAGGCATGCATGTGAATGACACACGCAGGGGAGGAAATATCCCTAGTTTTACTCATCTTGGGTGGAAAAAATAATGGCACGCATGTGAATGGCACACCCAAAATTGCAAGTGTGACCAACCTGGTGTGACCAAGCGTGTGACTGGCACGCCTAAAAAAAATTCGTAACGGCTTCACCCTGTTACGAATTTTTAAAAAATTAGTAACGGCTTCAGACTGTTACGAATTTTTTGTAACGGCCATTTGTAACGGGAAATTCGTAACGGCTCATAAGCCGTTACGAATTGCTGTTACGAATCCGGGAATTTGGTGTAGTGTCAATCAAAATTCTGTTGATTGCCCATGAATTCTCGGCTTCATCATCTTCATCCTCGCTAGGTTTTGGGTCTCCAATCTTACCACTTATGGGTTGTCGTGCATTTCTCCACCCTCAGGTACTTCTTCTGCAGTAAAAGAGATAATCTTCTTTTGCCATTCCTTCAGTGGCGATGTCTTCGCAATATTCATTATTTCTCTATTATCAGCATCTCTTGCGAAAACTCTACTGAGAATGTTATCATGAAAATCTTCAATTGTCCTGTATTTAATGTACGATAGAATTACAATCTGATTCTTTGCCTTTGCTCCAACTTCTATGACAAATGTTTCTCCTCCTTTTGTTGTATTTACTCTGTGAATTTCTGGCGATGGTGGTGATGGTTGAGACTGAGATTGATTTTTTAGAAAATGATCCAGTTTCCCTTGGTCTATCATTCTGAGGATAATTCTTTTTATGTTTCTGCAATCATTTGTTGAGTGTCCATGAAAATGGTGATAAGAACAAAATTCATGAATTCCATCGCTCAGAGGTGGTTCAGTTCCCATGTTTCATGGTGCGGGTGTGTTTTCCATTAAGATTATAGCTTCCCATATTTTATCCACACTAGCATTCAATGGCGGCATCTTAATTTCTTCCCATATTATCCTATGATTTCGCTGCCTTCTATGATAGTTTTGCCTTTGACCTCCATAAGTTTCTTGTGGCTGATCAAGTCTTTGAATTTTGTTATTTCCACCACGACTATAGAAGTTTATTTCTCTCTCAAATTCTTCTTGATCACGACTCCCCATATCTACTAACTTCTGCTGACCATCACCCGTTATCCTCTCTTGTTGCCCTTGCGAGGTGCTCGCCACAGTATTTATCAACTTAGGTAATAAGCTTGCATTCACTATTTTTGAACTTGTGTTCGCAACTGGGTATGATTCCATCTCATTTTGCTTTCCTCAAGAGCAATATACTCCTCTTGAAGTTCTCGCAACTCAGTCATTGTGATCGTATTCTTGATTCTGAAAATTTGAATGTATAACAGATTGGTTGCGAACATAGCGTTGATGAATGAAAGAATGAGGTATCTTTCGTCCACACGACCAGCCATATCACTACACATTGTCTTCCATCTCACAGTTAGATGCTTTAAGCTTTGCCAACCCTTTGCTTCAACCCAAATACATCTTCAATGCCAGGTCGCGAGGAATTGTTACTTATATAAGCCCCTAAAAATATAACTTGTAAATGGTTGAAAGATGTTATAGTATTCTTTGGCAAACCTTAAAACCATTTTAAGGCCTCTCCTATTAAACTTGATGCAAAATACTTGCATAATATTGCATCATGGTTTTCCCATTGTAGCATACATCTTACATAAGCTTTGATGTGTTGAACGACACAAGTTGTTAAAATCGAAAATGCTAGTTAGCGCCTGGAAGATTGCACTTGGGTGGTATTTCTCCTAATTGTACTTCTCGTGTAAATGGAGTCTTCGCAGCTTCTTCTATGGCTTCATCCAATTGTATCTTTCCTCCCTCCTTTCTATTGTTTAACATTCCTCTCATTTACACCAAAATTTGGATCCATAGGTCTTTTTAACGCTGTTTCCCTTCTTCAGCGTTCCTCTCTACCTTGATTTTCTCGTTCATCGTTTTCTTCTTGTCTTTCCCCTGTGATCTTATCTTTCTTCTCTTTCATGACTTTCTTGATCATTATATCTCTCATTTTCTCTTCTTCGCTGCCTTTCACTCTCTTTTTGTACTCTATCATATTCTTCATTGATATTATCATTGTTGCGATTTTGTAAACGCCTTCTTTCTCGATTGTTCTAGCGAACTGCCTCTAGGAGCTCTTTTTCCTTCATTTCTGCTCTCAGCCTCTCTCTTTCGCAAGCTAGACGTGCTTGTTCAGCATAATGTCTCTCTATTTCTTCTTCAGTTGTTCGCTGATTCCTTTGAATATCTCTTCCTTGTAATATTCTCCTTCCTTCTTCCCGGTTTTCTTCACTATCTCGATTATTTTGCTCTTGAGGTTGTTCATTCCCCTGATTTCTATCATTTTGTCCATTCTGGAGAATTTCAGCACGTTGGATATAACGATCTTCCATTATTCCTCTTCTTTCGCGACGTTCTTCACCTGGATTTTGTACTTCCTCTCGGGTTTCTTCATTAGCATTTCCTACAAGGTAGATTTCGTCTTATTTCTTCTCGAACTGATCTTGAACTTGACCCTGTAGTGCTTCTTGACCTTTTATTTTGTAGTCTCATGTTTTCCATCCTCAACTCATGATTTTGCCTTGTCAAATTTGCATGCTCTTCTGCTTCTAATCTCCTTTCTTCATGTATTGTTTGTCTTAATGTCTCTAATGCTGCGATCTCTTCATTTCCATGAATTATTCTTCCAATTAGTTCTTGATCTCTCTCCTCTTGTCCATTTCCTCCTAATTGCTGCTCTTCTCCCATTTCATCTACAGAATTTGATCGCCAAGTATGTACACTCACTTTGTCATAATCCACAGTTCTATTTTGTATGGTGTACGTTGAATTGGCGGTTGAACTTGATTTTCTCCATTGTTCCTTGTGTTCATTCTTGAAGATTCCCCCATTTCATCTCTCGCTTCTCCAGCAAGTCTCCTACTCCTCCTAACAGCTGTTGGTTGTTTTGATGCACGTCTCCTTCTAGCCATTTTTCAATCTTAGTGAATTGTTGAAAATTATATGAAATTCCTTTCCTATTACTCCAAATTCTTTCAAATCACAATATCAATCTTCAATCAGTCCCTGTTTCTAGCGCCATATGTAGTAGCAGGAAAACCCACACTACACCCGTCACAAGAATTCACACAATCAAGTCATTTTGTAGTTGCAGGAAATCCTACACTACACCCCTCATAATATTTTGTAGATCTAAATCTTATTAATCACCTAAATTTCAAATATAAGTGCTAGAAATATAAATTGACACAAGGATTTTTTACATGGTTCGATCAATATGATCTACATCCATGGTTCTTCACTATGAATTTTGAGGTTACATAAGAATTACATTTACAATCTCCATTAATGGATATTTTGTAGAGCTCTAGATCTAATTATTTGGGGAAGAAGATGATAAAGAAAATAAATCTCTCCCTAAAAATATCTCTCCAAAATATCTCTCTCTCCTCCCAAAATTATCCTCCTTTTCTCTCTCCCCGCTCTCCTCTTTATATAGTATTTACATAGTGGATGACAACTCATGTACAACTAATATTTCCCTTAATTTCGGATTTACCTTGCGACATTCTCGCGAGAGTATAAATGTTAAATCTCGCAGACACATTATAGTTTTCGTAAGATCTTCGCACTTTCTTCATGTTTACGTTATCGTCATTTGTTATGTTATTTCGAAATCACTTTGCGACGGTTTCGCGACGTTGTTAATGAAGATTCCGCAAGTGTGTTGTTCTTGCGATATTTGGATCCTACATCTTGCCTCTTTTTTCTTGAATATTGCTTGAAGAGCGATCTTTAAGAAAAATCTCTGTGTTGTAGTAGTCTTTGATCTTTGTTGATGAAGAAACGAGCGAAAGAATACTGGACTTGAAAAGTACGTACTTTCCTCTATTCTTTTTGCGAAGTTCGAAGCTTTGCGAAAATAAGAAGTATTATCTCTTGAAGTATGGAAGTATAAAGTATCTTTGAAGAGGTATATGAAGTATGAAGTATCCTTGAAGAAATATAAGAAGTATCCATCCTTGATTGCAAATAAGAAGTATTGCGAAATTATTACTCCATGCTCTCTCGCCTCATGCAATGCTCTATTCTTTTGCGAAGTTTCAAACTTTTGCGAAGTGAATAAGAAGTATTAATCCTTTAAGTATAAGAAGTATTGCCTCTGTTCATGGGTTATTATTCCATTTTTGGTGAGAATTCTTGTTGTTCATTGGTGAATATCTTCTTTGGAAGTGATTCTTTGGAAGTGATTCTTGCCGAGAAGATAAAGAACATAAAATGTTTTCTTGGTTATCCATAGTTGCCTCTGTTCTTTATCTATGAGGGTAGAATCCTTGAGAAAGTGTTGATTGAGCGAATTGTTTTTGCATTCTTATTTTGCCTCTCGTATCATATCTTGTGCTCATGCGATAGTATAATCTCTTCAGTCGCTTATCTTATCTTGTGAAATAATCACATTCTCGCGAAATTCTTAATAATTCTGCGAAATTAATATCTCTGCGACGTTTTGAATAATTTCAGAAATTCGAATAATTCTGCGAAGTTTTGTAAAATATTTGTGCGAATATAATACTTATGTAATGATTATGTTATGAAATGTGTATGCGATGTTTATGCCATGAAATGCTTATGCGATGCGTTCATGATGCGAGTATGATGATTGTATGATGAGAATGCTTATCTACTGCAATGTATAGCCAATGTTTGTGTTACTTAGCTCATTTTGCCGCTCTAAAATTGATGTAGCTTTAAATCGCTTCCATTCTTCATTTCTCTGATTTTGTCTCTAGTATATGCATTCCTCTTTGCGTATTTATTTTTCCTCGCAAGTTCTTACTTGTGCTTCATCTTTTCTTATTCCGGCACTATTAGTAATCGCATAATAATATGATCATAATATCAAGTGTGTGGCATTTGCATTGCCTCAGTCTCATTATTATGTACATGTTCGCAAGTTTATCATTTAATCATTTTCGCAAGCTCGCAAGCTTATCATGTAATCTTTTTTGCGATAAAAGAACCAGACATTACTCCGTATCCAAACCGTTTATGTTGAATTTTGTCATTGCGACAAGATCGCAGGACGTCTTTACATTTTCATGTAATAACCCATTGATCTTGCCTTATCATTTATCTTGTGTGGTCTTATTTTGCCTTCCTAGTTAAAGGTCTTATTTTGCCACCCCTCATTATTGCGACAATATGACAGGCCTAAATATGCTTGCGAACATAAACCCCATGACATTGCCGTCTTGCGACGAAATCGCAGGACGTCTTTACACTTTCATGTAAAGACCCATTGATCTCGTCTTATCTTTGTCTTTTGTATTATTGCCTCTTCAGATCATTGCACAAATATGACAATCCTAAATTTCCTTGCGAAAATAAAGTCTCATGACATTTGCGTCTTTTGACGCTTATCGCCTCCCTAATGGAGGGTGCCGCCCTTATCATCTCCCCTGGTTGCCCCTTCAAGGAGGCGTACATCGGCCATACAAGACTAGCTCCTCCCATCCTGGTCTTAACAAAGAAGCAGTTGTTTTCGCAGCCTCTTATCCCTTATACCTATAGGGCTTATGGTTACGAGGCTGCACCCTAAGTGGAGTTTTCTTCGGGCCGAGTGCAGCATGTGCCAAGACTTGTCAAGAGTGGTAAGGAAGTTCCATGCTCCCCTCACTCTTGACTCAACCGTGTACCTCGGCGCCTTGGTCATACGCCGACTCCTTGGAAGAGACCCTCGGTCGCCCAACCAGGGTATAACCTTATATATATAGTTGGGAATCCAAGGTATCTCTCCCGGATAGGCTTTCATAGGCTCCAAATCTCTATGACTCAGGTTCCAGGAGCGGTGTAACCTTTCCCCTGAGCCATGTCAAGAGATACCCCCTTATATGACGCACTTTAGGTCTTACATTTGCCTCTTACGAAATATCATTCGCGAACTAGGGTGTACGCCATAAAGGTTCGTCCCATTCACTCACTCATTCATTTTTGTCAATTCATTCAATCATTCATTTTTTATTATCTCTTCTCATTATCTTTGCGAAATTATCGCATTTTCATTATCTCTCACAAATTATCGCATGTCTTCATTCTTTCATTCATCCCTTCATTTCTTTGGTCATTTCCTTCACTTATTCTTTCATTTCTCTCATTTCTTTCATTCATTCTCACAATATCATATCATTTGAAGTAAAGTAAATATTCAAGAGAAATATATAAATTAATCATGAGATTTTCTCGAATCTTTGAAATCTTTAAGATCTTTGTAATTTAGAAATCTTTGAAATCTTTGTAATTCTTTATAATTTTGAAATCTTTGAAATCTTTGAGATCTTGAAATCTTTATAATAATATTTTTTTTTTTATATCAAATCAAAAATCTTTTATTTTCTGTAAAAGTAAAATGTTCAAAGAAAGTGGTACTTAGCTTTTGTGGTTTGTTGTTGTTGTTGTCTCTTGCGAAGTATATGATTTGCTTGCTAAGCTAGCATCATTGAATTGTATAAATGTCGCACAAAATATAATTATCTCGCAGCAAAAGAAGTATGAGAAATGAGATTTGAACCCTTGACCCGCTCTTGCATATTCTCGCACCATACCAACTGCTTTAACCCTCTCTTGCGAAATTAATTTGCGAGATAGTCATCAACTTTCTTCTTTGAGAAATAAGCAAAGTCCTTATAAATTTCGCATAACAAAAATAAATATGCGAGAAGCAAGAATTGATCCGCGACCTTACGCTTGCATTCATGCCTCCTAACCAATCGTGCTAGCCTTGCCTCTGCGAAGTGTTCTCGCGAAATAATCACCTACTTTCTTCTTGCGAGATATCCTTGCGAGATTTTCAAAGATCAATGCGAAGTAAACATTTGCATGAAGTAAACGAACGTCTGCGAAGTGTTTATGCTGCGAACGTTCGCAAGGTAAACATTTGCGAAGTGGAAAAATTCTTTGCGAATGGGGAGATTCGAACTCTAGACATCAAACTCCTTCTCTTCACTGTTGACATACAATACTATAACTTTACTCCATTTCTTCGCTCTTATAAGTTCAAAAATATGCAGAAGGTGGGATTCGAACCCGCGACCTTAAGCTCCTCATGTTCGCTCGTGACCAATTGTGCTATTCCTCTTGTGCGAAAGAATCGCAGAATGCTAATACATGACTTATATTCACCCTTTTATACTCAAGGAAAAAATTGAGAAAAATGCTATGCGAAGGGGAAGACTCGAACCCGCGACCTTATGTTTATACTCTTCGCGGTGACCAATTGTGCTAGGCTCACATTTGTGAAAGAAACACATAATGTTGTACTTGAGTTCATCCACCCTTTACTGCTTACGGAAAAAATATATGGAAAATATGAGTGATGTGAGGGTTGAACTCGCGACATCCACCTAGTATACCTCGCGCACAACCATCCATGCCGGCCTTTGTTTGCGATAGAAGACCATATTGCCACTCTATTATTCTTCCTTTCTTTTCAGCAGTTCCAAAAAAGTGTGAAAAATATTGTGCTTTGCGAGAATTGATCACGCGAGCTCTAACCCATACTCCTAATCCACGACCATCTGCCGGTTTGTTTTGCGAAGATTCGCATGTAACCACCTCTTATTATTTTCTCCTCTCTAGGCTGTAGAAAAAAATGTGAAAAAATATGATTTGTGGCGAGATTTGATCTTGCGACATCAAGCTTCTTCGCTCCAACTCAAACCATCTGTGCGAGTTTCATTTGTGATAAAAATCACGGCGTTTTGTTCTTATCCTTTTCTTCATTCTTCCTTTATTTCCTTCAACAATTTGCCTTTTTCTTTTTCTCCTGAATATGAAATCTTCCATTAAAAAATTAGCTTTCTTCCTTGAATTTCATCACAGCAACCTATACATTTTTTTTTTTTTTTTTTTTTATGTCTTTGAATTGTTGGCGGTGTTTTCTCCTTAAAGTTTATAGATCCAATTGAATTCGTCACCAACGGTGTCAATTTTTCTAAACTTTCTTGAACCAACAAGATTAGGTCCCTGTTTCTACATATGTAGTTGCAGGAAATCCTACACTACACCCCTCATAATATTTTGTAGATCTAAATCTTATTAATCACCTAAATTTCAAATATAAGTGCTAGAAATATAAATTGACACAAGGAATTTTTACATGGTTCGATCAATATGATCTACATCCATGGTTCTTCACTATGAATTTTGAGGTTACATAAGAATTACATTTACAATCTCCATTAATGGATATTTTGTAGAGCTCTAGATCTAATTATTTGGGGAAGAAGATGATAAAGAAAATAAATCTCTCCCTAAAATATCTCTCTCCAAAATATCACTCTCTCTCTCCCAAAATTATCCTCCTTTTCTCTCTCCCTGCTCTCCTCTTTATATAGTATTTACATAGTGGATGACAACTCATGTACAACTAATATTTCCCTTAATTTCGGATTTACCTTGCGACATTCTCGCGAGAGTATAAATGTTAAATCTACCGCAGACATTATAGTTTTCGTAAGATCTTCGCACTTTCTTCATGTTTACGTTATCGTCATTTGTTATGTTATTTCTGAAATCACTTTGCGACGGTTTCGCGACGTTGTTAATGAAGATTCCGCAAGTGTGTTGTTGTTGCGATATTTGGATCCTACACATTTTAAGATGAACAATTATAGTCTTTATTGATTAAACTCACAAATGTTACAAGATGAAAAGGAAATAAGCTAAAGAATTAACAACCGCTCTAAAATTTCTTTCTCTTAATGACTTTCCCAGCACTCGAAAAAGATCTCCCCCTACTCTTAAGCTTGTCCGGCTCTTTATATAGGACATTGCATAGTGGATGACAGCTAAGCTGTCCCTTTATTTTCGGATCTGACTTGCGAATTCTCGCAAATGTACAAATGTGAAATCTCGCAACACTCCTAAATATCGCTAAGTCTTCACATCTTTCTCGTGTTCAGGCTGTCGTCATCCGTTAACGTCACTTTTATTACCCATCTGCGATATCTTCGCAATATGTTGTTTATGGATTTCGCAAGGGTGTTGGTGTTGCGATATTCTGATCCTACAAGTGTGATCAGTTGGGAAGAATCATTACTTGTGTACACTTAGGCACAAATGATCCATGCGAAGTTCAAGCACAATTCAGGGAATTGGCAAGAAGAATTTCCAAGTTGCATTTGGGTGTTGATATGCGATTGTAGTTGAAGTTGGAGCGTATGCCAACGTGACAACAACAGTGCAAGTCAGTAGGATGAATGGAAAAGCAGTAAGCTAAGTGATGGCATTTGGTACTAGGCATAAAAGTTTTGGCAAGATTAAAGGCCAAGAAAAGTTTGTTGAATTCTGAGAAGGACTCAGAAGCGTACATGGCCAGAGAACAAGTATAACGAGTATACTTTTAGGTGGGGGAGGTCTATTACGGTAGTGCAAGTGAAGCACAATGATTGTGCGTCACAGAGTTGCAGGCCAAATCATTACTCCATCGTAATTGTGCAATGCGAAGCCATAATAGCGCACGTAAGCTATAATAGTGTAACGAAAGCCATAATAGCGGTATGCTGTATAGACCGTCAAGCACTAAGATAGCGGCACCTGCAGGCCATAATGAAGCACAAGACTAAGGCGCTACACTTTGTAAAGACATTTGGCTAAGTAATGAAGCTTATTGGACGACACAATAAGGCTTCATTGAGGGATTGGCAAGACGTGGCCAAAGTGACGGATGCAACATGCGATGTTGGCATCGATGCATATCCATGGAATTGAGTTGGCCCAAGCTCAAGGAGGATGCAAGAATGAAGAGTAGACTAAGAGTTGGTCTATGGCATTAGTTCAAGTCTGGCCAAAGCTTGAATAATGCAAACAAGTTGGTAATGCAAGATTTGCATTGCTATTGTCAAGTTAATTGGCGAAGTGAAGCATATATGACGCATGAGTAACTAGACTGAGCTTAAGGACCTGGCCTCGATGTTTGAAGCATAAGGATTGTCCATGCATGAGTTTGGAATGATAAAAATGCAGGGCCAAGAGAGCTGAACATTGGTGAAAGACAGAATCCAGTATGGCACAGCAAGTGTGCGATACATCTCAAGTGACGGTTATAAGTTGGTTATTGGCTTCACAAGCGTGCCAAAGGTGCGAGACAAGTTGGAAGGGTTATGAAATGAGTTCATAGCCTTAGTAGAGTGTCCCTAACCGTTCAAGAAAAGTGTGGCTTCAATCTGCATGACAACACAAAAGGTGGTAGTTGAAAAGCAGATTGGCGGTTATGGAAACTACCTGATGGGACACATGGCTGTTCCATGCGTGTGCAAGTGTTGTGCACGGTTTTGGCTAGTGAGTTTGCGGTATAAATAGTCCTAAGGAGTTAGAAAAATCAGTAGGCTTACATAGGAGAGTTACTCTCATGTTTGAGAGAGTTAGGCATTCACGAAGAGGTGAATGGCACATTTTAGTCCATGTGATGGACGAGTTTTGTAATCTTCCTTTAGTGCAATAAAACGGGTTTGTTGCGGTATATCTTTGTGTTCATTATGTTGCTGATGTTGTGTGAGAATTGGTTAATGATAGACACATTTTTGTGTCTAACTTGATCTCAATACTATATATTGCTGGCAATCGATTTTGTACTAATTTAGGTGTTTTATGTGCTTGTAGGTATTTTTGGGCAATAAAAATTTTTGGAAAAAATCAGCTCGAAAAGTTGTCTAAAGCACCCGGAGGACACATGTTATTCGGACTTTTACTTTTGGATAAGGGGCACCCCAATTGATAAGGGGCACCGACCTGCTATTCGCACCCCAGGTTCGGTTAAGGGGCACCTTTCTTCTTCATTTCAAAAAATCAGTTTTGGAGGGAAAATGTATGAACACGGGGCGAGATGTTGGAATCGTTATTTAGGGTGATATAGAGAGATTCAATGGCTGATATTGATTGGGAAGTATTGATTTGGCGTAAGAGGCGTGGTATGAGTGTCTGTTTCGTTTGAAATTGGCTAGATAATTTAGGAGATGAAAACAGGGCGTCAGTGCATGGGAGAGTTATTTCACGAGGATTGCATGAGTTTGAACGATTTCTCGAGCATGTTTGCTGACTCGAGCAACAGTTTGGAGCGTGTCAGAGATAAATAAGGAGAGTGTGCAGCTGTAAGGCGCGTGAAGAGGTGAAAAAGTAAAAAATATCTCGTATCTTGCATGGAGAATAATCAAAAATATGTTGCAATTACTCGAGAGTTTTGGAGTTGCTGTGACTTATAAATAGGTGCTGGGATATCAGTGAGGGTCATGGATTGTTAGGGGTGAGAATAGAGCAGAGAATCGGGAGTTGCAGAACTTGTCTCTGCTGCTGCCATTGAAGAAGAAGAAGAACACGAAGAACAAAAGACCATCAGAGGCAGTCGTTCATGCTACAGTGACAACGACAGTCAATCGAGGGTCGCAGAGCTACAGTAACAGCAGCAGTTCATCTTTATCGTTCTCTGTAACAGTGTTTGCAACAAGTATAAACGTTGCAAACACCCGATTTTCATCATTTTCTCCATTTCATCTTTGTAAACACCCTTTGAGCAATAATAATGATTTTTTAGCGTGTTTCCAACATGATGAGCTAAACCCCAACACTGGGACGACGGAGGAAGACAAATTTCATACATGGGTAAAATTATTTAATTCTTTTTAAGACTTTTGCATTAATTTTAATTGAAATATGATTTGAATTAATTGATTGTCATTTAATTTGATGAGGTACGCTTAGCTTAAATGTTTTGATACATCATGCTTAGGATTTACAACCAATCTTTTAAGAATATACCTTGGCAAAATCAGAGTCCATGTTAATTTTATTTATTGAGCTTTAATTGTTGAGGATAAATAAATTGAACCCCATGTTATGAATTCGACGAAATCCTAGTCCCAGTAACTCTCTTCATCCTGTGACAATATTTTGTATATATATATATTTTCTTTATTTTTAGTATTTTCTTTTATTAAAACTTAAAATCAATCCAACAAGGTCCGAGTGAACGACAACCTTTACCACTATATAAAATTCGATCAATTTTTGGCGCCGCCGACGCGGACTTGTTTATAGATTTGTTTTTAGGTTTTTTTAATTATTATTATTTTTGTTATTTTTTACGCGTTTTGGTATATCTGTTTGCTTTCAGATTTGGAGTGGAGCGAAAGAAAAAAGAGAAAGTGTTGAAAAGAAAAGCAAAGCCAAAATAGGAAAGAAAAGAGAGATCCGAACGGAGTAAAGAAGAAAATTTTGTATATAGTGTTATTATTATTTATTTATTTTTAGAAACTGTAATTAGGTAATTATTTTTGTAATTTTTATTTTTATTTTTGGACATTCTTTTTGGACTTTATTTTCTTGGGAATTTCTTTGGACATTATTTTTAAAACCCTAAGGAAGGGTTATTTTGAATATAAATCGCACAGGGAAGGGCGACGGGTTATTATCTTGTCTCGGCCCCTCGGTTTTTTTTACACTGGCATAGGAGTCAGTGGCCCGAGTCGACTTCAATGGTTCATCCCCCGTCTGGAACGGGAGGTAAGAATTCTAAACACCCGCGAATCCCCTGTCAGCGGGTTTACTTTGGATGATTTTGTATGCATATATGTTTAGGTATTGAAAACGGCTGCTTTAATAATCTAGTAAAGGGCAAGGCCTGGCCATACAAGATAAGGGTTCGGATTTCATCACCGTTCTCTTCTTGCCCGCCTTAGGAAAACAATACCAAACGCGTACCCAAGCTTAAAATACTGACTAGAACAAGACCGATAGGGTAACGAGCTTAATAGGAAAGTCATTCGAAAAATATTGGTTACTCTTTTAAGCATACTTCGAAGTTCATGACGGTTTCTGTGAGTTGAATGCGTGACTGCGCCACCTTGTAATCCGGTGAGGCCTTGGGTATCAAAGCTCCACGAAGCTTCCCTCGCCTCTATTCAACTTACTTCAAGTCGGATTGATTACAGAGAGGTTTCCTCAGATTGTAACGAGTTCCTTTTCAAAAGATTAGAAGCTGGTCTAGAAACAATCTAAGTGGAGCCATCATGCTTTTTGTTTGCTAGAAATCGTAGGTTTATTTTGGTCGAGTCGACCTTGTTTGTGCTTGTGTAGAATTCCCTTGCTTAGGATGTCAAACTGGTATTATAACAGCCAATACAATGATTATCCGACTGATTTTCAAAATGGACATTACTTTGACCATAGTGTGAATAGTGGTTGGGAACATCAAACTTTTTAAGGTTATGGTCCATACCATGGTGAGCCCAATTACTATTCGCACACCCACCAGTCCTATGAGCAAAACAATCCCTCTATTTCTCTAGAAAAGGCTCTCAAGAGTTATACCTTTTTTGTGAAAGAAACATGTAACATTCTTCCAGACGAGCAGTCAACAAAGATGTCTCTAGAAGAGACTCTTAAGCAATTTACTGAGAGTACAAATAGGATTGTCGAAAAACTTGCTCAAAATAATCTTAAATATAGTGCTTCCGATAATACCCTTGTAAATGAGGATAGTTATTTACCTAATCAAGATGACGAGGATAAAATTCGTAACACTACTTGTTTAGATAAGGTTCAACCATTTTCATATTATTATAATTATGAGGATAGTGTTAATGAAGAATATGAAATATGTAGGCATAGTAATCAGGAATTTGTTACTCCTATTGAGCTTTATAATGATAATATTATTTCTAGTTCAAATCCAAATAATTTTAATAATTATTCACCTATTCAAAAAGACGAGGATTTGACTAGAAATACTGTTTTAGACGATGTAGAGTTTCCTTTTTACGGCCGATGATACTTTTGAGGAACGAGTTTATTAAAGAATATTGTTTTAGAGTCTAACGATTTAGAAACATTAGTCTTAGACAAAGAAGATGAACTCGTAGAGCTTTTTAAATTTGAGTGAGGATGTGTTACACAGTACAACCTAGAAGAAGCAATTCACCATTTTCGGGATTCGATGATCTAGAAATTAGGGAAATTGTAGCTAGTCTATCTAGAGACACCCAAAACTATAAGTTTGGGGGTGACTATCATTCTCCTTGTGCACCTTTAGCTCTTACAGAGATCCCTCACTTGGGACTTGACATATGTGCCTCAACCATTTTTCAAGATTATCTTCATACACGTTTTCCTGAACCTAATGATGTCCATAAAGAAGTTCGGTTGTTAGAAACCCATCCTATGGTTGATGTGGTTAACCCAGGATACGATACCACGATTGACTTTGTTTTCCCACCAAAAACCTTTCTTCCAATTGTGGGAACAAATGAATTCAGATGTGTCGGTTATTAAGTTTTGAGACTAAACCTAATTACTTTAGAAAATTAGGGTCGACACATTTTCTTAAGAATGACCACCAGCATGGTCAACCGTGTGAGTCAAATCTGATTGACTTAGAGGATTCCCGATTATTCGGAGTTATTTCTATGTGCTTCTAAGTTCTTAGTTGAGTATTTCCAGACTCTAGAACGTGATCTTCAGGATCCTTCCTTTGAGGGCCAATGAAAACTTTTTATCTAGACCCTTTTATAGAGCCTGAACCCGAACCGCAACTAGATGTAGTTGTCTTAAATAAAAAAATAGATAAGGGTATGTTGGATATCTTCCTGGTCTGTTGAAGTCTCCTCTTCTTGTGGTTAGCACTCTTTGATCCAGATGACCCGAAGTTATTCCATTTGTTGCTATATGATTCTTCGAGGTGACTAATCCTTTCCAATGTCCAGTTTGAAGACTTTAAACTTAGCACTTCTTGGGAGGTAAACAATGCTCTTGCAACACGGTAATATTTTTCCTTAACTCTTTTCTTCAAGTGGTAACAGTTTCTCATTGTTCATGCTTTTAATTTCATCTTTAGAACATTGAGGACAATGTTAGATTTAAGTTTGGGGGTATGGGAGAAACTTTTTAGTTGCAATAAATAAACTCCAGAGACTAGAAATTTATGCTTATTAAGGTTGGCACTAACTAATCTGAGTGGATGGGAACATCTTGGTTGTAGGAGTTGAGGAACCAATCTGATTAGATGGAAAATTCTAGAAGAGTATATTCATAAAAGCACAGAGCTTAGGTGTTAGAAAAGAAAACATGGTAGTTTCGCCATATCCTCGTGATGGAAACATCGAAAGAATCCTGATCACTTTTTTTTTTTTTTTTTTTTTTTACCATTGCTAGGGTGAAATAGAAAGGCTGAGATACAAAAAAAAAAATTGAGACCATACCACCAGACCAACCTGAATAAATACAATAAAGTCGACCACTGATACCCTTGTATATGCCAGCTGAGTTGACCTAGAGTTAGGATTATCGACCACTAGTTCCCTTATATATGCCCGATTGTATTGATATTAGTCGAGCAATGTATCTCGGTCCATTAAGATAGGTTCACCTTAGTCAACATCATCTATGTTTTTCTCTACATCCATCTTCTTAATCTATCCATGTGATTGGTTGACTCGGTTTATGATGTCCGGAAACTATCCGAGTAGAGCTCTGTCTCTTTATATGAATTTTAGTATGCTTGAGTGCAAACTCGTGTACAACAATTGGAATTTCGCATCAGGTACTTCCTCCCGTAGTCAATAAGTGTGCCAAAAGGAGATTCTTTAGTGCCTTCCAAGGTTACGCGCGATAGCTAGGGTGCAGGTAAAGGTTTTTGGGTACACCTGCGGTAAACCCTCCCGAAGACGACACTCGCCGCTAGGGAAACACAGGCGGTTTAACGGCTTGCTACACGTGCCAAGTGTAGTTATTTTATTTTCTAGAATAAATTCTCTCGAGGACTAGCAAATAATAAGTTTGGGGGTATTTGATAGACACATTTTTGTGTCTAACTTGATCTCAATACTATATATTGTTGGCACTCGATTTTGTACTAATTTTGGTGTTTTATGTGTTTGTAGGTATTTTTGGGCAATAAACATTTTTGGAAAAATCGGCTCGAAAAGTTGTCTAAAGCACCCGGAGGACACATGTTATTCGGACTTTTACTTTTGGATAAGGGGCACCCCAATTGATAAGGGGCACCCACCTGCTATTCGCACCCCCGGTTCGGTTAAGGAGCACCTTTCTTCTTTATTTCAAAATATCAGTTTGGCGGGAAAATGTAACAGACACGGAGATGTTGGAATCGTTATTTAGGGGTGATATAGAGAGATTCAATGGTGAGATTGATTTGGCGTAAGAGGCGTGGTATGAGTGTCTGTTTCGATTGAAATTGGCTAGATAATTCAAGAGATGAAAACAGGGCAGTCCGTGCATGGGAGAGTTATTTCACGGGATTGCATGAGTTTGAACGATTTCTGAGCATGTTTGCTGACTCGAGCAACAGTTTGGAGCGTGTCAGAGATAAATAAGGAGAGTGTGCAGCTGTAAGGCGCGTGAATAAGTGAAAAAGAAAAAAATATCTCGTATCTTGCATGGATAATAATCAAAAATATGTTGCAATTACTCGAGAGTTTTGGAGTTGATGTGGCTTATAAATAGGTGCTAGGATATCAGTGAGGGTCATGGAGTGTTAGGGGTGAGAATAGAGCAGAGAATCGGGAGTTGCAGAGCTTGTCTCTGCTGCTGCCATTGAAGAAGAGGAAGAACACGAATAACAAAATACCACCATAGGCAATCGTTCATGCTACAGTGACAACGACAGTCAATCGAGGGTCGCAGATCTACAGTAACAGCATCAGTTCATCTTTATCGTTTTCTGTAACAGTGTTTGCAACAATTATAAACGTTGCAAACACCCGATTTTCATCATTTTCTCCATTTCATATTTGTAAACACCCTTTGAGCAATAATAATGATTTTTGAGCGTGTTTCCAACATGATGAGCTAAACCCCAACACTGGGACGACGGAGGAAGACGAATTTCATACATGGGTAAAATTATTTAATTCTTTTTAAGACTTTTGCATTAATTTTAATTGAAATATGATTTGAATTAATTGGTTGTCATTTAATTTGATGAGGTATGCTTAGCTTAAATGTTTTGATACATCATGCTTAAGATTTACAACCAATCTTTTGAGAATCTACCTTGGCAAAATCAGAGTCCATGTTAATTTTATTTATTGAGCTTTAATTGTTGAGAATAAATAAATTGAACCCCATGTTATGAATTGACGAAATCCTAGTCCCAGTAACTCTCTTCATCCTGTGACAATATTTTGTATATATATATATATATTCTTTATTTTTAGTATTTTCATTTATTAAAACTTAAAATCAATCCAACAAGGTCCGAGTGAACGACAACCTTTACCACTATATAAAATTCAATCAGTTAAGTACATGGCAGAACCTCTTATGCTTATGGGGGCATGAAGAGTTAGAGAGAAAGAAGAAAAGACTTCCGTTGAGCAATGCCTTATGAGTGAAGGCAGATCGTACTTTGATGCAAGTATGCAAAAAATTTGAATGATTTTGGGTGAAGTTGATTCTCTGAACCACAATCATTGCCGGTCATGTCCCATGAAAATTTTAGGCGATTAAATGGGCGTGTGACTGTTACCATGTTGGGTTCTATAAAAAGTACTGACG
The DNA here is from genome assembly GCA_023531295.1 of Papaver armeniacum. Classification (NCBI taxonomy): domain Eukaryota; kingdom Viridiplantae; phylum Streptophyta; class Magnoliopsida; order Ranunculales; family Papaveraceae; genus Papaver; species Papaver armeniacum. The sequence continues at coordinate 792,464 of JAJJWW010003138.1, read as the reverse complement.
TATTGTTAGTGATGATCATGATGTGATCAATATTATTCAAAAATCATTCAAATTTCGGACTTGATAAGGGACGTATTTGAGGCCCTTTCTTATGCGAGTATTGTTAGTCAATCCATATACGTTATTGAGTCTGTTTTGGTACGATTTGATTTATTTCTTTTAGTTCCATGGTTTGCAAGTCTATAAGATAAGTCAAAAGAAGTTATGTTGATTATCTTACGAGTAGATTGTAAGGATAAACTTCATACGTATGTGAAGTTACGGTCAGTCAAGGGTTAGCTAGAATTATAAGTATCTAGTTCCTCTATCATTGTATGCAGCTTGGATTAGCTCGCTTTATTGATTAATGAAACTATTGAGTTGTTTGGTTTAAACCATCGTTTGCTTTCTTAAACTCTTGGATTAGAGTATATTTGCTCCTGGATTGGAGTGTTTATCTGTTACTTGAAGGAGTGGATTCTCCTACGTTTCAAATCGCTTTTGTGTGCCATATGATCGCTGTCGTAAGCGACACAAATATAATTACACTTTCTTACTACTCAAAATATAAATATAGCAAGGGCAAGAAAGGATCGATCCCACAGAGAGGTCTAGGTTGTCGAATTGTTATGGTTTCCTATATAAAACACCCGGAAGAATTTCTGATTGTGTAAATAAAAATAAACAAAAAGCAAATAAAATACGCAAATCAAGGATGTGAAAATATTGGATAAAGGTTTCATCTTCAATTGTAAACAAGTTTATGAATATATGAATAGAATTCGTATTTAATCTCTCTATCATCAAAAGCCATAGAATACCTTATTGCACGAATACTCAGTAATTTCCGGAGTTACCGACACACACATTAGGGTCATTAGTATGTGAAATCTACCTAAAGAATAACCTAACGCCTTGCGCTAATCAAGTTCAATTCCTAGGAGCATTAAGTTTCAGAAATAGGCTAATCAATGCAATTGAAATACATTATAAACAATTCGAACAAAGGTCAATTTCTACATATGATTACGAGGATGTATCACTACAACCTAGAATCATATCATGCTACTCGTATTCAAGGTTATCGCTCGATGAAAACCCTAAAATAGCTATAGATATGGATGTGAGTTCAATCAATTCTAGACTCCGACTAAACAAACATTCAATCATATTGCAATCCATCAATCATGCAATTATTGTAACCCGTAGAAAGTGAACGATAATATTGAGAGAAAACTAATTCATAAAAATCATAACTTGGTTGCAAAATCCAACTACATCTTCAACCAATAATAAAAACTTAGTTCATATTCATGGAGTTCATAGCAAGAAGAAGGAGAAAACCTATCATGTTTCTAAACCCTAGAACCAAAAGTAGAGGTCTCCCTCGTGGAGATATATCTAGGTTTAGAGAAAAAGTTCTATTTATATGCCTCTCCCAAAAGGATACCCAAAGTAGGTCAAGTCTTCTCCAAACCCGTCTCAAATTCGTCCACCAAGCCCAGGAGTGAAAAATATGTCTCTGGAATTTTGGGTCCAAAAGCGTCGCGGAATTGCTGACGTCATCGCGGAATCCGGCCACCGTATGGAATCCGTCACCGGAAAAATTTGTCTCCAGCCACTTTTGTCATCGAAACTGTCATGGAAACTGTCACCCACAAGTGTGCACTCCCAAGCAAATCATCTTCCCTTCTACGCATTCCAAACATTCACAAAAAATCATCCAAACAATTTCTTTATCTCTTGCGGCAAACGCACCCAAAAGCGTGATCGTAGCTCATATGTCCGGCGTCGATTCTTGCATCCGACTCATACCCCCATCGCGATTCACTGAAATATTCGATCGACACTCTAAGCTCGAGAAATCCGACAACCGGAAGTATGCTTACCGAAACTTACCAATTTTTCCGTTTTATCATGCCCTTGCACTCTTGTTCAAAACAATCAGAACACCACTACTTGCATATCCCGGTGCATTAGCATAACCAACTACAGCTCAACCTTCTCGAGTCAAAACATAGCACCACCTCACACGAACCACGATACATTCTCCGCTCACGCCTCGCCACCGGCTTCCATCATCAAATCCATCCAACGCTGCAAGACTGCCAAGGCAGTGCACTTGCCTCAACTAACGCCGCCATACCAGCTCTGGTGAATCTCTTCTCTAGTGTCACTAGTTCCACCTTCTTGCCCCGAGCCACCGGCAAAGAACATTGTCACCACTGTAACTCGCCCACGACCACTCCAATCTCATTGATCCTGCGTCGCTGGACTCGAGCTCCACATTGTAGCCATCACGGACCAACTTTCCTCTCTTCCTCATCGACTCTGTCTCAAACACCAGCCATTCTTCTCCCACTTTGCCATCATTAGTGACCTTAATCCACAGCAGCCACACATATTACCGTTCAACCCTCACACGACCTGCCATACCTAGCTCGGCTCGGACACGGCCAGCCTGCTCTATTCTCTCGAGCCTAGCCACCGTGCTCGACTCATTGCGGCTTCAGCATGCTATCACGATTCCCAGTTCCTATAGCTCCCGTGTATAGCCATCTCAATGTGTAGTCAGCTCCACTCCCTGTGCTTCACTGCCTCTCTCTCGTTCAACTTCTCCTCGCGAATTCGCTGGCGCAATTCCATCACTCGCAGCTGCAACACAACTCCAAATCCAGCACCGAGTACCAGCACTTCCAAACCTCCTAACCATTTACCGACTGCAGCACAGCATCCATCTCTATGCCTGCAACCTGCAATGCCCTGAGCCTCTCTACCTGTAATCTCTCAGCCAGCCACAATTCAGTGCTGCTTAGCCCATAGCATCACTGCCTCAATTTACATCTCACCTGCAATGCCATTTCAGGCCTTGCTCTCCATCTGGTTCAACTCTCCAATGACAGCAGCCATCTCATCGATTGCAGCTTCATTACTTCCAGTGCCATCAATGGCAGCAGCGCCACTTCTCGACTCCCTGGCTTTCTCGAGCAGCAGCCTATCCGTAACAAAACTCTAACCGAAACCCTCCTTCCGGACCCATAGTGCGGCTTGGTTCGGTGAGCAATAAGAGTGCACAAAAACGGCGATCATTCAAGCATTTAGTCGAGCACTCGTATGCGACCTGCAATGTGGAGCTGGATAGAACTCTGCAGCATTTAGTACCTTTCACAGCTCCTTCCCTGCACATTTGAGATACAAACAAACACCCATTGTTCTCAAACATACATTCAATCACATCATTCAAAATCAGTTCTCATTCACCATCAAAAACAGTGACAGTCACCTCTTCCTCCTCCCTGTGTCTTGACTGTAATAGCAGCTTCCTGTGCTCCTTCTTCCTTTCTTCTTCTCGGCTTCGAGATAGGGCTCGTGACCCATGGTAAACAACCACCAAATCTAAGTATCTGGCGATGAACAAACCACCATCTCGATCTCCGGCAAACAGCAAGGAGAAATGCAGTCTCTCCTGGCTCAAACTGATGAACACTCAAGACCTAATTACCATCTCCTTCCCTGTATCAGCTTCGATACTTGCACAATCTTGGACACACAAACTCTATGACTAGCCGGCGACAATAATTGGCAGAGCTAGTTCAGCGTAAAGAATTTGGTTTCTCCCATGTATAAACTCATCGACCTAGTTCTATAGTTATAAAGGAGGAGGTGCCCCCTTAACAATATGCAGTCTGTCCTTAGTGTATCCCTCAGATGGTTACCCCTTATCCTCAGCTAGGCTCTCAATAACACTTCCCTATAACCAAAATTTGGCTACCCCTTAACATGTGGCTGGGCTCCCAATAGTATTAGCCGATGAAATGACCCGTTTACCATTCCGAGTTCTTCTTTTGCCCATAACTTCTTCATCCCGAGCTCAGAATGACTCCGTTCTTTCGCCATTGTCTTCATCTTCTCGTCCTCTACACAATGAAAAGTAGAAATCTTGTATTTGAACGAGTTCCAATTGGTCTTTTTGCTCAAATGACTCCATTGCACCTAATAAACTCAAAAGCACACATAAGATACATAATTTACAAGAAAACTCGCAAAGAAAGCATAAATACTAGATATTAAATACGGTGTATTCTACACCTATCACCATATCAGGTGGATTCAGAGCTACCATTCGTTCCTGCTGTTGTTATTCATATGCGATGTGTTATCTAGAAGAATCGGTTGAGGATTCCCGTGCAATCTAGATATTTTATCAGAAAAAAAAAAACAAAACAATTTTTTTTTATTTGAGTTCATGTTCATCATCTCAGCTGCGTGCTTCACTTTTGGGTAAGCATCTCGTATTCTCTATTCATCAGTCACTGGATTACTACTGTTAGTTGGATGTGTTAAACGTTTTAAGGCAATAAAGAGTGAGACTTTAGGGTTTGGAAAGGGAGAACGGGCGTTGGAGGAAAAAGATTCTTGTTATCAACGGTCACCATATATACCGTAGCTTTCGGTTCATCACTTCTTTTGTCAATTAGTTTTGCTTCATTACTCACAAAAAAACGCAAAGAGGTCTTGCAGTTGATTAAGGTCGGACACAAATAAGTTATTTTGTTTGGTTACTACTTGAGATAACCATCCCGTTAGCTATTTTACTCAACAAATCTTTTTTTCAAACAAGCATATGTCCCATCGCGAGCTAGTTTTCTATCTTCCCAGAAACTAGCCAGTACCTAGCCGAGGAAAGTTAATTTGTATGCAGGAATCAAGATGCAAGGGGGAGATCAGATTTTCGTAGTAAATATATTATTGAAGGGAAATTTTGGGATTTTTTTATTGATGGTGGCAGTGAACAGATTTTGGTTTCGATTAAAATGGTTGAATCACTGGCTTTTGAGATGGATTGGTATCTGTGCCGAGACTAGATTAAATGGGTCAACAACAAAAACAAGACGAACTGATTACTTGTCTTGGTGTTTGCAAATTCCAGTATCAATTGGTAAGTGTTACTCCGACACAATCTTTTGTGAAGTGGTTAACATGGATGTTTGTGATGTCATATTGGGTAGACCCTGGTTACTTGATGTTTATCTTTGTTCATAGCCATCCAGGACAATGTTTACGAATTTATGTGGGAAAAATCAAAGTCAGGCTAATGCCGGGTAAAAGACCATTGGGAGAATTCAAAGAAGTGGGTTTTAAAAGTTCACTTCATGTAACGAGAGAGGCTGTGTTTCAATAAAGTCTTGCTGAAATTGAAGACCACATCATGTAACGAGAGAGGCTATGTTTCAATAAAGTCTTGCTGAAATAATGTTGTCCACGCAATTAGTCAAGTAACTGAAGGCGATAGTCATTTCCTTGATAATAGTCTTAACCAGATGAGTTCAGTGGTGGCAGTTCCCAAAAACACACATGAAGATCCATTAGCTAAGTATTGTGAACAACGGTAGTGTTCTTTATGGAAGTTTATACATGCGAAGGAAGACACCAAGCATGAGAAAATATCAAATTTTTATGTTAATTCTAATTATTTTTGCGAGCACTTGGTGATTCCGATGCATAACTTGAGGTCAAGTTGTTTCAAAGGGTGTGGGAATACCAAGATCATTTCTTCGACTTGTCATTTCAATTATAAACTCGAGACGCAGTTTTATCGCGATAGGGAGCGATACGGGACGTATTTGAGGCCTTTTCTTATGCAGTATAGTTAGTCAGTCCATATCCGTTATTGAGTCTGTTTTGGTATGATTTGATTTATTTCTTTTAGTTACGTAATTTTCAAGTCTATAAGATAAGTCAAAAGGAGTTATCCTGATTATCTTACGAGTAAGTTGTTAGGATAAACTTCACACGTATGTGAAGTTACGGTCAGTCAAGGGTTATCTAGAACTATAAGTATCTAGTTCCTCTGTCATTGTATGCAATTTTGATTAGCTCGCTTTATTGATTAATGAAACTATTGAGTTGTTTGGTTTAAACCATCATTTGCTTTCTTAAACTCTTGGATTAGAGTATATTTGCTCATGGATTGGAGTGTTTATTTGTAGCTTGAAGGAGTGGATTTTTCTTCTTTTCAAATCGCTTCTGTGTGCCATATCACCATTGGATAAACATTTTCAATAAAGTAGATTAAGATTTTTTCTCCACACACATTAAATTGAAAAAGTTCTAAGCCATTAGCTATGAATCAAACCTACTGTTCCCATTTGAATGGTTATCTTTGCCCAATTTTTGATGTGCATTTGGTCAGGACAAGACATTCAAAAGAGAACTATTTGACAATATCTCTAAATATTTATTTGGCATTGTTGGCAAAACCGATCTTATCTAGTTTTTTTTCTTTCTCTTTTTGAAAGTGAGATATGTTAACTAAAGAAAACAAAGATTACATCGGATTTTCCAAAATGTTGGCTTATTTCAGGGTTACAACCAAAGTATTGGCATTTTCCAACAAATTTTTAACTCGTGAAACTGGAAAAACAATTACATTAGAGATTAAAGACTGGATATCTAGGAAAAGTGTAGAGGTAATGTGGCTTGGCATTCTGATCCATTTTTGCTTATGGATTTTATTTTTCCTTGCTTCTTTTTCCAAGGTATCAGCATCTTCATCACATCTATGTTCTTAATCAAAAATCCAAAAACCCTTCACGGATTTTAGAATATTCATTGTTTCAGAAACTATGAAATGATTTCTCCATTGTATGTTGTTTGCTTTTCCTTGAGCAAGAACTATTATTCCATGACAATCTATGTCTATACAAAAGTTCTTGATGTTCATATTTTTTTCCCCATTGTAGTTCCTCTAGCAAGCTCAAAGCTTCGACTTCTTCTAAACGGGTAACTTTGATAGTCCTATATCTAGCTTGGAAAGCTGCACCTGAATCATAAAAAAGGGATTATACCATAACTAGCAAGAGAATATATATCAACCCAGGAGGCATCAAAGTTAACTTTGAATTGGTTGGACAGAGGTTTTGTTCATCCCTAATTAGTACTATATGATTATAAGATTGAAGAACACTTACAATAATGTTTACCAGATTATTAATCGCCCTGAAGGAACACTAGATTAACTTATAATGTTTAACATATTTTTGCAGTTTGCAAGATTAGCTTTTGTGAAAAGCAGATAATCGTCTGCAAAAAGAAGATAAGATACAGGTTTCTTATGCCTATAAATTTTGGTCTAATGATATGGTTAAACCGTTCCCTAGCGATAAGTAGTTTCGGAAAAACTTTCATACAAAGTAGGAAGAGGTAAGAAGATAAATGATATTCTTGCCTCAAACCTCTTTTTTAGGAATAAAAAACTTATACGGAGCGTTATTCCACGAAAATCGTAATACATGCGGTAGACACACATTGATAATTAAAATTATACCAATTTTTGCTAAACCAAAAGTTGTTAGAGTTTGAATTAAAATTATCGATTATCACCGTCAAAAGCTTTTGACATGTCAATCTTTACTCCAAAACCTCCATTTTTAGATTTTTTTTTTTTTAGAGAACGGGTAAGTTCATGTGTTACTACAATATTGTTTGTTATTTGTCTAGAGGACGAGGTAAGGCAAAGGTTAAATCATTATTTCTAAGTAAAGTCTGAGTCGAATTGCTAATAGTTTCAGAAAAATCTTATTTAGAGTATTGCTTAAACCTATTGGCATGAAGTCACCGGGAGTTTTAGGATGCGCCACTGCGAGTTTTAGGATGCTTAACTTTTGGAATTAAGAAAAAAAAAAGTTTCATTTAGTTTTGGATTGAGAGTTTTAGGTTTGATAACAACTTGAATTATAGAAACACTTTGAGTTCCTACTAGTTCCTGAAAAAGCTCATCAAACCCATTTGGTCCCGCTTGATTGTTTGGATTCATTGTTTTAACTATATTCCATACTTCACTTTTCGAAGGAATTGCAAGCAAACTTGTATTTTCTTGATCAGTAATTAATTTAGGATCAAGCCCCATGAGTTCCTGATAAAAAAAACTGTCGGGGAGGCGGTGAAAAGAGTTTCGAAATGCTTTCCTAGTTCATTAACAATTAGAGTTTTCTTTGTTATAATCTCTCCATTATGATCCAATAAGCAATCAATCTTATTTCTTCCCCTTCTTTTTAAAGTTCTAATATGAAAGTAGTTTTCTGTTTCTTACTCTCGAATTGGCAAAATTATCTCTTGATAATTGTTTAGCTATTCTATCTGAGTATCATAATAAATTTCTAGTTTTAGCATTTTATTGCTGATATGAATTTGTATATTATGGTATTAGTCTGTGACATTTAACTTCTCTAAAAAAAAAATTCTGTTTTGAATTTTTTTAATTTGGGACTCAAAACCATTTTCCCTACGGATTGTAAGATTTTGATTTAATTAAAAAAATATATATAGTATCTTGGTATTATTAATTCAGGTGGGTGCAAACTTTCGTTGGTAGGATTTGAAATTTAATTGGTAATAAATTGAATGTAAATTTCGTACGGAAAATTTGTTTGACCATATGGCGTATGAGTCTCGGCTCCGTCCCTAATAGTTTTAATAGTTTTATACGTAATGATGACTTGAAGTCAGTGATGGATATAATATTTTCTTGGAGCAACATTGTTACGGTTGAACGGAAGTTATTAGCAGAATTTTTGCAGCTACAGGTGGGTGTATGCATGGTGTTAGGCGAAAATTGATTGATAGAAACATATTCAAGCTAAATGTTAGTTTCATGGCCGTTGACGGATGTTACAACATACTTTTTTTTTTTCATATACGATGATTTATAAATTCCGAATCTAGCACCAACAACCAAGTGGAATTTTTCTATTCTTTATTCCAAACAACTCATTGAAACAATCCATTGTATACTTTCTCATCACGATTTCATCAGCCAATTCTTTTTGCTCCTATATGAGTTGGGGAGCTTCAATATTGATTGAACATTATAATCAGACAAAAACAAGTTACCCATTCTAATTTCTGTAATCATCGATAAAAATGCACAATAATTGCATGATTGATGGATTGCAATATGAGGCGCCTACTAGTTTTTTGGGTTTTACCGGGTGTGGGGTAGAGATTCGATCACTTTGTACTTTTTTAGTTGATATAAAGCAAATTTAGTTTCCTCCAAAAGTTGCTAATATCTCACATCCTTGACTTTTAGTTTAGTTTTGCCTTTGTGGTGTTAGTCATGTCATGTATAATGTAGGATGTGAAACGAGTGACCTATTCGTGTTTTATAGCCAAATATCATGAAAACGAAATGAGCAATTTTGCCTTTGTCAATAATGTAGGATGTCAGTGACGGTCGTATTTTATAGCCAAATATCAAAATCCTAAGGTTTGGTTTTCCCACCGATCCGTCCAATGTTGGATTCAACCAAAATAGAAGGACAAGTGAGTCTGTCCGTATCGGTTTCTTAAGTTTGAATTTTTTTTCTCCAAGTTTACCCCTCCAGCAAAGTTAGTAACTAACCATAGTTAAGCTTTATATTTGGGTTAACAAAATCAGGTGGGTTTGAGAAATCGAAGTACTTTACCCTAGGTTAAACACCAGACGGAGCAGCAATTGATGGAGAAGCCGTAATCGATTATTGTTAACATTATTGCGACCTAGTAATACGGAGGCCGGAAATGAGTTCTTATTCCATTCATTCCAAACCTTAATCATACGGTACAAGTATCGGTAAGCTAGTTTTTTTTTTTGAAACCTTAATTCATCTGCAGTGTATGATTTGGTTATGTTTGCTTATTCTTAATTAAGTTATAAGAGACCCAAACACTTAATGAGTCATGCATTAAACCCAATTAGATTATAAAATCTTATAGTATTTTTGTTTTTAGAACTAGATGATTACATATATACTGAGTCAATTAGAATGATCGATCTGGTGATAATGATTTGTATGGTATGTGATGTTTGTTATGCTCATTTTTAATGGGTGTCACTTTTATTGGAAAAATTTGGTAATATCCAATGGATATAAATTGCTCCATTCTATCGAATGATTTTGCAACGTGATTATAGCAATGAACCCGTCTTGGAATTGGTTGGTTATGCAAAGCTGAAGCGATAGCTAATGGTTTCTATCCATGCAGTTATTCTCTATTCATCCAATCTTGTGCAGAATTTCTTTTGCAATAGATATTAATGATTGGAAAGCACATCCCATGGTATTTCTTATGCTTGGTACAAATCGGTGAAACTATATTATTTATCTTCTTTATGAGAAGCATGTTTAGTGGACATAACGATGTATGATGTATCTTAAAGCGCATCATACAGCGTATGCTAAAATCATTGGTGGCAGACGAACTGGCCTTTTGCTTTTCTGTAGTATAAGTAGTGTAATGACTACATATCTTAAGCCGATCAAAAAAAAATATTCATGATACAACACACACGAACATAATTTCTTTGGAAGTTTGATGATACAACACACACGATCCAACTTGTTGCTGCGATTTTGGAAAGACCTAGACTTGGCTAATTCATTACAATGAGTGCGAGTTGCGGTGACTAGAGATGCATATCGTCAATTTAGGATGAAATGAGACTAAAGCGAGAAGCGATTATTCTTGCAGGTGCTACACCAAACAAAGACTTCACCGAATTCTTTGGGGGTGTATGTGAAGCCTTTGGGAAAGGTTACTGTAAAGATCAGTGTTGATACATTTATTTTCTTGAAAAACAACGTGTTCTCGTTGCACATGTTTAAAGCGTAATCTTTACTAAGAAATTTTCATGTGTATTTGAATATTAGTGAGACTACAAGGAGTATCTTTGTCAACGAAGTAGTCAATACGCAATGTAAGCATCTTGGTCTTCTCATAGCAACATTAGGAATAAAGGCCCATATGTATGATTTAGGCAAGGGTATGTGCAAGCACAATCCTAGCTTCCATCACCTACTACATCTATTAAGTTGGAGTACATATGTAATCAAACAATAATATCAATTGAAACTTATAAAACAATCTACCCAAAATTTTTTATACTACACACTGGTTATGTTACCTAGTTAAATTTATACCCCTGAAAACTCAGATACCCATCATAATTGATAGTACCTTTAAAAAGAAGATACTTAATGAAATTAATACGGCCGTATTAGCTAGATGCCTAGTTTATTTTATAGGACCGTTTGAAAGAAAAGACTATGCAGTACTTTGCTCACGAAAGTGAACTTCATGGCGGAAAATAAGCCCAAAAAGCGAGGCTGTATTTTTGATATTATTACGATGTTCATCATAGCTAATTATTCAGGTTTAACTCGATCGTTTCCGTGGTTAGGTAAAAGGGCAGCTTAGGGTCTATTAGATTTCTTTAGGGGGCTAAAATAGGCCATAGTGCTAATTTCTGTAAAAAAGTGTGTTTGGAGTCTTTGGATGACCTAACCCTCATCATACACTTGATTACATCCGAGATATACTTATATTGATGCTTTGTAATGAATATGTTACATTTGCTGCACACCCCAAAATATTATCATAAAGAGGAAAGATACATGGTAACGGATATACTAATCATTTACTTGAATGGAACCTGTCACAAGTATGGTTGAATCATTACCATCATGTTACAACAATCCATTCGGAAAGTATCAATGACTTGTGATTAAATGATAAACCGTATAATCTGAGATAAAGGGAAAATGTCCCACTTGAATGAAGACCTGGATTTGTCCAGGAGATAAAATGTACCAAATAGTAAGTGAAAAAAACTTTGGGTCCAAACCGTAACTACGCAAACGCCTTTAGAAAGCTAGATTATGACTACAACAAGCTGATTTCGTCGATCATTCTAGGAATACCATCTACACAAACGCTTAAAATTAGAAGATGCATTACTTTGGAATACAAAATATAGTAATTTAGTTACAACTTACAAGCCATGGTAGATAAGTATATATATTACGTATAACTTTCGGTTATAAACAGAGGATAAGTGATGGCCATCGCTGATCGTGGCCGGATACATCCAACAACAACAAAAAAAACATTCATACAAGAATCGCGGTGTTATGTAACTAGGCACGAAAAATTAGAAAACAAAAAGCAAACTAAACTACAAGCAATCACAAATATAATGTGCGGGTAGCACGGGGACAAGAGCGTAATACATGACCTTCACAGTATGACCAATCTCGTGGCAATCGCTCCTAGCGTAAGCCTCGAACACTTTGAGAATCAATCATCTTCCTCTTCTTACTCGACCACTATTGCACTCCCAAACGGGAGGGATAATGTATTCGAAGTAGGGTCATAAAGCCATCTGGGTAGCCTTTATATGAAAAAAGTGACAACATCGGATCTTCGATAGTTGTCCATGGAATACCGATCATGGCAGTAGTGTGACCAGTTAAGACCCATATGCATTATAGGCGAGCATGTATGTATACATGGAATACCAACACTTTGCAATTTAACATTAATAACGACCATCGAAAAATATCAACAAACTAAATGATCTTAAAACAACAATGTTGCGTACAAGAGCCGCAAACCGACAATTTCAAGCAACAGATACGATATACAAAAGGGGAAGTGGAAATTACTAAGATATTTGAGTGAAACTCTATAGTTTCAACATAAAACATTATATTTCATGGGAACCACGAGTCCTTCAATTTAACAATTTATTGCAATAACATTTAAAATTAGAGAGCATATAAAGAAGGACTTAAAGAAGCACATACAATAAGATGAATTAAGTAAGAAATTGATAAAATTCGGGAATTGTTATACATTACCAATAAGCCATGAAAAAAATACTAGAAAGAGTTTATGGATACAAGAACATTGTCATCCTAGTTTTAGAGTATGGATCTTGAAAATACGGGGGACCTTAGTGCCGGCTTCTAAGCAAAATCACCCATGTAAGGCATATTTCAAGGTGGTGTTTCTTGGTATCATTTACAAAATATCATTAAAAACCCAAATTAGGGTTCAATTAGTTTGTAGCTTTACGAACAACAAACCATATACACACTTAATAGCAACATAATCACATGTGGAAGTATAAAAGTGATTTAAATTACAGATTCAATTTGTCCATCGGTGACACATAGTTCTGCGCCTTATGTCACCTATCGGGGAAAGGGAAGAAGAAAATAAGTGAAGGGGAGAGGAAGAAATCAGTTGCGTTTGGGTTATGATTCACGGATATAGATTATTTACTATACCCGTATCAGCTTTAGTTAGGTTAACCACTTGAGGATTTTTCAGTTATTTCACACTGGATCGCTTCCAACAAGGATTGACCGATTTCACTCGATCCAGTCAATATGGGTTGGTGATGCCTTGTCCTTCTATAAGGTTTGACTGAAACCTACGGATTTCTACGACGATTGCTCAAACGAAATGGTCATGCAACTCTTGGGGACAATAATTGTCTGTAAATTGTTTTGGCAATTTTGCGCATGTTAGGTGTGCGAGATTTTAGTGCAAATATTTGGTTAAAAGGTGGGGCCCTGTTTGGATCCGTTTTTGTGCACATGGTAGCCTGGCCTGTGTCGGTTGTGCGAGTTCCTAAAATAGCTAGTAAAATAATATGGAAAGAAATGTATTCGCCAAGGTCACCGAGAACGGTTTTTTTACTACACACAAGGTCGCAAAACCACCAGCTTCGACCATAACTATGATCGCAAGCTCAACTTCTCGATAGAGAGTAGTACTTTTGTTTTTGTTTTTTTAATCGGCAAAGGTAAAAATTATCATTAAAAAAGGCTTACTTTAAAACTAAAAAAAAGAAATAAGAGAAACAACCAAGTGCTTACAACAAGCCAAGCACCTGTGAGCAAAAACTCCCCAAGACAAACTTTAAAAGGCAAACCCAAAAGAATCCCAGTATGCTTTAAGGCACACCCAAAGACTCTTCTAAAACAAGAGAAAACGAAATTAAACAAAAAAAAGAAAGAGTCCCAATTTGTTTTAATTTGATCTAAATGCAAGCTGCAAAGGATCAATGTTCTTCCCCAAAGAAAACCTGATTTTGATTTGATCAATTATATTCTCAAAATCTTCCTTCCATCATTAACAACTATGTCGTTTCTACAATTCCAAATTTCCCAACATATTTAATAGAATATATATTATCCTGTTTACCGTATTTAGAATAAGGAGTATTATCTCCGCCATAACTATTGTATTCTCCAGAGATATTATTGATTTCATAATATAAAACTGAATCCTTCTAAAAACCATCGATTCCTCTTCTAAAAACCCTTAACAATGGCAGGAGACAAGAAATCTCTTCACCCGGCTTTTGCCGTCACTAACATCAAAACCGTAATCCCTGTTATTCTTGATATCAAACAAGATGAATATTCGTCATGGGTTTTTCTCTTCAATCTTCATCTCCAAGCACACGGATTACTTTTTCTCATTGATGGTTCAACAAAACCTGCGGATATTGATCACCAATCATAGAAAAACAACTAGATGCTCTCTGTCGTCAATGGATGTTCGCCACCATGACCAAGGATTTGATGCTTACGTTCTCAAGAAAGGAAAAACTGCGAAGGAGATTTGGGATCACCTTAAGTCTCTTTTTCAAGACAACAAAGGCGGCCGTCTTTGCACATCTTGAAAGTAAGTTTGTCAATCTTAAATTTTCACATTGTGCTAGTGTTGATGATTATTGTGACAAACTAAAATCACCTGTCCGATCGTTTGAGTGATCTTGATTTCCCAATGAGCGACAAGCGACTTGTTATTCAATTGGTTAACGGTCTTCCGAGGAGTACAACACCGTAGCCTCGTTTATACAAAGAGTCCATGCCTACCTTTGATCTTTACCTGATCTCAACTCCGTCATCCCGAAGAAATCGGACGAGCACAAAGATTCAATCGCACTGCTCCAACTGCCCTCGCACTTTGCTTCTTCTCAATGGAACGTACCAACTCACGTTCTCATCATCAACACTCAGACAAACGTGGTCACAAAGGCAAGTCTTAGACAGACGTTACGGATCCGGCCCAAATACGTCTTCAAATGCGAACACGCCCGACTGCTTGCCGACTCCAACCGGGATACGTCCGTCCATGCCGGCCATGCCCCCTCCGGCCTCCTTTTGGGCATTCCACCGTGCCCATATCCAACTCGGTCTCCCTGGCAGCCGTTTGAGCATCATCGCCGACCACCTAATACCAACTT
Source organism: Papaver armeniacum (assembly GCA_023531295.1). Classification (NCBI taxonomy): domain Eukaryota; kingdom Viridiplantae; phylum Streptophyta; class Magnoliopsida; order Ranunculales; family Papaveraceae; genus Papaver; species Papaver armeniacum. The sequence continues at coordinate 777,400 of JAJJWW010003138.1, read as the reverse complement.
CCGCAACAACCAACGTGGTCGTTCCCACAAGTAATGTCGCGGCCAAGCATACCTTGCTCCTACAACTGAGTTATTGCAACCCACGGATATCGCCGAGGCGTATAGCTCAATGCACTTACAACATCCTGATGATGCCTTCTACATGGACACCGGTTCTACTTCGCATCTTACTGCTGATTCAGGTACTTTACATAACGTTTTCAATTCTAGCAATGTATTGATCCATCTTAGTTGGCAATGGCAATAGCATTCCGATTCTTGCTAGTGGTACCAAACTCATAACCCTTCCTTCTCGCACTCTTCAACTCAAAAAATACTCTTGTTGTTCCCGATATCATTAAAAACTTAGTTTCCGTTCGTAAGTTTACCACGATAATCGTGTCTCACATTGAGTTTGATCCTTGGTTTTTCTGCCCAAGGATCGAGTTCGAGAAGATTATCCTTCGATGTGACAGTTCTGGGGAGCTCTGCCCTATCACCAACTCTGCCGTGCCACCTACAAAATCGTCCCGGTCTTCCCCCATTTCTCTTGCTGTTTTTCGCGGATATACGGCATAGCGCCTTATGCCACCACTGGCAAGGCCATTTTAGATGTTTTACTGCACAAATAAATCTATTCATTGTAATAAGAATAAATCTTCTAAACTTTGTCATTCATGTCAAGTTAGCAAACATGTTCGATTGCCATTTTATGAATCTAATTCCATTACTTTTGCACCTTTTGATATCATTCATAGCGATTTATGGACCTCTTCATTACATATCGATCCGGTTTTTTATTATCTTATATTTCTTGATGATTTCACCAACTATCTATGGGTCTACCCTTTAAAATTCAAGTCCCAAGTTTATAGCAAATTTTTGGAATTTCGTTCTTTCGTTCAAACTCAATTTGAACGTAAAATAAAATGTTTTCAATGTGACATGGGCCGTGAATTTGACAACTCTTCCTTCCATACCTTTGCTCGTGACAATGGTCTTATTTTTCGTTTCTCTTGCCCTCAAACTTCCTCCCAAAATGGCAAGGCCGAACGCATGATACGCCGTGTCAATGATATCACCCGTACTCTTATGTCTCACGCTTAGTTCCCCAAAATATTGGGTCTACTCTCTTAAATATGGCGATCTATCTACATAATCTTCTCCCACCAAAGTCCTTAATTTTCACTCACCGGTGTCTATTCTTTATCAACGACAACCAACGTATGAACATCTTCGTACTTTTGGTTTCCTTTGCTATCAAATCTCTCATCCACAACTCCTCACAAACTTGCCCCTCGTTCCACTAGGTGTGTCTTTCTTGGTTTTCCTCCCAATCACCGTGGATACCGCATTGCCTTGATCTTGCGACAAACAAGATTATTATCTCTCGCCATGTAACCTTTGATGAAAATGTTTTTCCCTTCACAAATCTCCCCTACAAATACATCTTCTAATATCGAGTCTTCCCCTTATCCCATACATTCTTCGTATAATCTTTCATACCCATCTACACAAAGATGATCCACCTCCCGACACCCAAGCTTCCACTATTCCACCCATTATTCTTCGTCAGACCTATACTCCTCCTCGTCGTCGGTCCAAATTCATATCTCCTACGTCAACTTCAACTCCCGACTTTTCCGCGGTCCTTCCAACTCCCTTCTACGTCTGTACAACTCCCCCCTACGTCTGTACAACTCCCCCCTACGTCAACCTCTCCAGCTTCCACATCGCCTGTACATACTCCACCCACCACTTCACCTCTTACACCTGTACATACCCTTCCCACCCGCCCCTTCTCTTGCTCGATTATGCACTGCAGCTCCTATTCTCCCTTAGTCCCCTACGGCTGCGAGACCCACCTCCACTCACTGTACCTCATTGCTTTTCCCACTCACGGTCTCCCACCCTCACCACCTTCCCATTCCACCACTCTTCCTCTCCACCGCTACGGCCTCCTTCTCGCCAGTAGACTAGAGCTTCCCGTGGCATTCACAAACCAATCCACCGGCTCAACCTACATGTCCAAACTTTAAGACATATCTCCCCAATTCCTCGCTCTCACTTGTATGCTCTTAGGGATATAAATTGGAATGCCGCCATGAAAGATGAGTACAATGCTATGTTGAAAACTAATACGTGGGAACTTGTACCACGACCACGTGATGCTCATGTTATTCGTTCCATGTGGCTATTTCGTCACAAATATCATGCCGATGGTTCTTTGCGGCGATACAAGGCTCGGCTTGTTGCTAATGGTAAATCTCAATTTGGGGTTGATTGTTTTGAAACGTTTAGTCCGGTTGTCAAACCCGCTACTATTCAATCTTTATTCTTACTATTGCTACTTCGCGTTCTTGGCCAATTCATCGGCTAGATGTTAAGAATGCTTTTCTCCATGGTGATCGGCCAGGACGGTTTATATGCATCGGCCTCAGGATTTGTTGATTCTGCTCACCACGATTACGTATGTCGACTACGTAGATCCTTATATGGTCTCAAAGCGAGGCCCAGCGGGCGTGGTTTCAAAGGTTTGCCAAGTTTATTACTAATTGTGGTTTTCGTGGTAGTGTGTGTGATCCATCTCTCTTTGTTTATCAATACGGCTCGAGATACGACATATTCTTGCTATATGTAGATGATATTGTTTTGACCGCCTCTAACAATACTCTCCTACACCGCTTCATTGATTTAATGAAGCGGGAATTTGCCATGTCGACCTTGGACCACTACATCATTTTCAGGGTATTCTTCACTCGATCATCTTCGGAGTTATATTTGTCTCGGTCACTATATGCTCGGACATCATTGCTCGTGCTTCCATGACAAAATGTAACCCATGGCTACTCCTCATTCGACACCAACTCCAAGCTCGGTCTACTTCGGTCTTGCGATTAAGGATCCCACTCTATACTGAAGCCTAGGTTGGAGCATTCTGATGCCTCACCTTCACTCGACCGGATATTTCATATGCGGTTCAACGGTATGTTTATTCATGCACGATCCACGAGAGCCTCACATGCGAGGCCCTCAAAAGAATCATTCGCTATCTTCGAAGGCACAATTAATCACGGTTTGTTTATCTCGGTCTCTACTACTTACGGATTAACGGCATACTACGATCTTGGCCGGCGGGATGTCACGATTCTCGTCGATCGACTTCGGGTTCTGCGTCTTTCTTGGTGACAACCTCATCTCATGGTCATCCAAACGTCGAAGCAACAGTTTCTCGATCCCGGTCTTGAAGGTGAATATCTGGGGGTAGCAAATGTTATTCTTTGAAACTACATGGCTTCGCAACCTCCTTCTAGAGCTTCATCTTCCTCTACGAGCGTGCTACTATTGTATATTGTGATAATGTGAGTGCGATTTATATGTCTGGAGACCCCGTTCAACACCAGCACCAAGCATGTGGAAATTGATATTCACTTTGTACATGAGCGCGTTCGTATTGGTGACATTCGGGTTCTACCGTCCCCTCTGAAAACCAATATCTTTGACATCTTCACCAAGGGACCGCCTCGTCAGCTATTTATTCGTTTCGGTCTAGTCTTAAGCGTTTGCTCCTCTCCCGCTCCGACTAAGGGGGTGTAATAGAATATATATTATCCTGTTTACCGTATTTAGAATAAGGAGTATTATCTCCGCCATAACTATTGTATTCTCCAGAGATATTATTGATTTCATAATATAAAACTGAATCCTGGAGAACAAAACTCTCCAAGGAAATTATCCTCAATCCAAGAATATTGCTGCTGGCAAAAGATTCCATAAAGCTTGACCCGTTGAAGAGAAGTTCTTCATACGCCATCCTTTGATGATTAAGTCGATACAATTCGGCATAACCCAATCTCTTTTTGTGAAGGATAAGAAGTACGCCATATTCTCGAAGCAAAAGGGCGTTGGAAGAGGAGATGTGAAGTCGATTCTCCATGTTTACGACAAAACAAACAACCATTCACTAGAAGTTTTCCTTTCTTATATAAGATATCCATTGTGGGTAGTTTCTTATGGAAAGCCTTCCAAAGGAAAAAACCAATCTTGTGAGGCCATAATCTTGACCACACACTAAGGTTTTTAGCTTCAAGTTGATGCTCCTTTTCCACCCAAGAATAAGTCGATTTAACCGAGAAAGTCCCATTTACCTTCGATTTCCCAAGAGACAACATCATGACTGCCATCCATTTCTGCATTTGCTCTATGATTACTGAGAGGTCTATGGCTTCATCTATCTGAGCTTGATTGAGCCTTCTGTCCAAGCCGAGGTTCCATGAGCCACCATTAACCAGTGTTTCAGCGCATTTACGGATTGTCCAATTTTTCGCTAAAGATATACGGTAAATGTTTGGAAAGGTGACATTAAGAGGATGCTCCCCCACCCAATGGCTAAATGGAAGTTGATGTGTTCGCAGAATTATGGTGGACATAGGTGGTGATTGCTTGACGCAAATATATTCAAGCTAAATGTTAAACTTTATGGTTATTGATGGATATTACGACTCATCTTTCACATTCTGAGAGATGGTTTACAGATTCCGAATTTAGTATCTACAATCACAAAACATCATTCGATCGGTCCCAATGTTGAAACGAGCTATTCATTGAGAAACCTTTGTTGTTTAATAAAATAAATTTGGGATCTTCTCCAGTGCCACTTTTTGTTTTTGACTTAAAAGTGCAAATTTGGGATCTTCTCCGGTGCCACTTCATCAACCAATGTTTTGCTCGCAGTAGTAAATGATTGGCGAAACTTCAACAAGGGTACATTAAACATTGTAATTAATCAAACAAAGGTATCTAATTACATATTGTAGATGAAACTCCCTCTTTGTTTAGCGGACATTAACAAAAATGTACCTGATACTAGTGAGCTCGTACAGTCTTTACCCAATAGTAACAGGAAACACACTCATGGTTGAAGACATTAATTTGGTGCAGTAATTTTATCCGTTCTGTATTCAGGAACGGTGGGAAGTGGATGGTTAATTTTGTGGCTGTGCTGGGTCCTGTTTGGATCCGTTATTGGTCGTGAACTTCAAGGAGCTTTGTGCATGTAGCAGGCAGGACAGTCGGTGGACTATTAAAACACTTACAGTAAAATAAATGTTTCTACCAAATATTGATAACATCATTGGGCACAAAGAATAAGAAGCATGAGTGGTGTTGCTTTACTGCACACAAAGTCGCAAAACAGCATGGCCTCGATAAACCACGTTTTCAAATTTTCTACACACAAAATTGGTTAAAAAGACCAAAATCAAAATTTCATGGATAAAAGGACAGATTGATTTAGATCTCTTTTTAAATGGACAAAAATTTAAAAATAGGCGGGATGTGACCCGGTTTTATCCTGTCCATTTTCAAATATTTTTTCACAAAATTGGTCAAAAAGACCAAAATCAACAATTCCCAAGTGAAAAAGACACTTAGGTTTTGATCTTTTGTTTAAATATAGTAAAAATTAAAAGATCTTTATTTAAATAGACAAAAATTTAAAAATAGGCGAGGATGTAACTTGTTTTCATCCTGTCCATTTTCAAATATTTTTTCTTATTTTTATTTTACGAGGATGCATCCGGTTTCATCCTTGCTATTTTTGAAGTATAAGCGGGATGAATCGATTTCATCCTTGCTATTCTTTTTTGGCTATTTCACCGTACTTTTTTACTCGTCCATTTGAACCGTGTTTTAAATTTTTTTGGACAAATGACCCATTTTCTCTATTTTTTTCCTATTTTTATTTTACACAAGATGCATCCAGTTTCATCCTTACTATTTTTTAAGTTTAAGCTACGATGAATCCAGTTTCATCCTTGCTATTTTTTTTTTGTCCATTCCACCCATAAAATTTTTACTCGTCCATTTGAACCGTGTTTTAAATTTTTTTGGACAAATGACCCATTTTCCGTTTTCTAAATGGTGTCTCTTGTGGATTTTAATTTTATATAAGAAAAAATGGGCTATACGCCCAGAAACTCCCAAAATTTAGTTGTGGAGATTAGTAAAACATTTACTCGTATTTATTTAGTTTTTTGAAATTTTTTTGGCAAAAGTTTCCCGACGAAAACATAATCAAGCTAAATGTCAATCTCATGGCGATTGATAGATATTACAACCTATTTTTCATATCTTCAAATATACTAGTTAGTGTACATAATTCGAATTTAATACTTACAACCAGAATCATTCAATTCTTTCGATTCGACATTGTGATGTTATTTTGTCACTTAAAATTAAATAAACTTTTTTTGTGCTATCAACCAAAATCTTTGGTCAACAGATCCATGCAAATTTAACTGATATCAATGAGAATGAACCTGAAACAGTTATCCGAACTCAATCTTTTCCCAGTGTTGATAGAGATTCGACTCATGCGGTAGCTCATTTTGATAATATAGAAGAAGTTCAGTTTCCTCCAAAATTCCACAATCAAAAATTCTGACTTTGATCGTACTAGACATGTATATCTAAGAAAGTTCAAGGAGAGAAGGCAATCTTTTATATCATGAAAAGGAAATGGTTGGTTGCTTAGCATCTTAGGGATGCATTGTTTGTGAATTGCTACAAGGACTCGGGTGTGATTGTTAGATTATTCCGAAAACATAAAGCCGATCAAAAAAAAAAAAAAAAAAAAAAGGTGTGATTGTGAGATTTCAACGCAAATATTATGGTAACAGAAAATATACAAGGTTAAAAAAACGGAAAATGGGTCATATGACCACAACCCAAAAATCGTGGGAATAGTGGGCAAGTAAACTATGGGTCTGGGTGAAAAAGACACTAAAATTATTAGTCATATATACCCTTTCCTTTAGACTTTATTCTTTGTCCAATTCTTTTTTCTCTCATATTCTCTCTTATTTATTTTCTCTCTCCAATTTAAAATTAATCGCGAAAAATGTCTTAACTTCAAAATATAAGTTAGATTTCGACAAAATTTATATTTTTGGAAACGACTCGAAAATCTCTACAAAACAAGATCCATTGTTGATAGGAAATTCCAAAAAAAAGAAATTTAACCCGTAGTAGTATACATTATGCACCCAGGTGCAACCCAGACAAAATTTATTTCCTACAAATATATGCATTATGCCCCATCGCTTTCTGGCCAAAATTTATTTCCTATAAATATAAACATGATGCACCCAGGTGCAACTTGGCCAAAATTTATCTTTTATAGGAATATGCATTATGCACCTAGGCCAAAAAAAAAATTACTGTAAGAATGTGCATTATGAACCCAGGTGCACCTGGCCAAAACCTATTTCATACAAGAATCAAAAGAAAATACAGTACGCACTCGGGTGCAACCAAGCCAAAACCTATTTCCCTTCAGAATATACATTATGCACTCAGGTGCATCTTGTGTATTTCGTGGATAAGTCTAGGTTTATCCTAATAGTCACCTACAATATATGATACACAAGCAAAATCACTAATTCATGATTTTAAACAACAAATCCACTACCATTACCATTACCATTACATTCACTATTAATGCATCATCCAAACACAAGTATTAAAGAAAAAAAATAAGAGGAATAACAAAAAATTCAAAAAAAATACTCCCTCCGTCCCCCTATTAAGTGACCTACCTTATAACTAAATTTAGTTATAAGGTAGGTCACTTAATAGTGGGACGGAGGGAGTATACATTATGCACTCGGATGCATCAAGGTCAAAACCTATTTTGAATATACATTATGCACTCAAATGCATCTTGTGTATTTTATAGATAAATCTAGATTTAACATAGTAATCACCTGTAATTTATTATACCCAACTAAAATCACTAATCCAAGTTCTCAAGCGATAAACGCATTACCCTTATCATCAAATTCCTATACATGTACCTAATGGAATCAATGATAATGATGTGCGTGTTGAACTAGTGTCATGCACCGAGCACCAAAACATAACTAGTTCACAACACTACGTAGAATCACTCAACACACAAATGATCAGTTGGAATTCCGACCTTTATAAATCCAATTTCTTCTCCACTAGTGATGCATAACTATTCAATTTATAAGCTTCTGATCTTATCATTTGTACTATAAATTCATTTGTCTTCTTGAAGTATAAAATAACTCTTTACCCCTTTTTTCCTAATCACTCGCAGACCCCGAATATGATTAATCAAGATAAATGACCAAACGTTGTTCTACTACTGAAATTGTGAACAGTTTAATTCTTTCTGGACTTTCCACAAACACGCTATGTGGTCTCTCTTGTTCTGTTTTCGGAGCTCGATTTCTAGATGCAAATTCAAGTTTTCTGCGAATCCAAGATCATCATACGACTAGGGCTGCACAACGGGTAGGGTGGGTAGGATATGGCCCATTTCGCCACCCTCTGGAAACTGCTGACGGGTAAGAACATTTTTACCCGCCACCCTACCCGCCATTAAGCGGGTAAGATCCTGCCGACCCATTAACCGGAGGGTGGGGTAGGATAGGGTGGCAGTATAACCGTTTTTTCCTTTTTTCTACAAAGCCAAAGCGGTAAGCACTCATTCCACACGGCAATATATATGATGCATATATGAAACCAACAACATAAAACAAGTAGAAAATAATGTTTGCAACTTCCTCTCAGAAAACCCAATTGGCAAAAGAGTTTGCAACTCTTTTGCCGATCACTTGATTATCATAACTTGTGCAAACAAAATACATGAGATTTAGAGCAGCTAGCCCCAAGAAATTTCCTGCTTGCCGGTGCGATGACACATAACGAGATGACCAAAACCCTAACTATGATGTTCATATCACATAGCAATCCCGAAGAACTCGGTGGATGGACCGAGGATCACCAAACAACTAGGCCTTCATGTAACCTTATTCTTCAATCGTCGTCTCGATGATGAAATAAGCACTAAGATCCCCAAACATCTCTGCAGACACACCAAAATTCAGTTAAATCTCAATAAGTAATAAGGATATGCCCAACAAGCCGTCTGTAAACCAAATAAACACTAAGCAAATAGTCTCAAAAGGGCATGTCCATTTCAAAGAAGATAAGTTAGTTATTTCAGTTAGCTCCAACTGTTAAATCTAGACGAGATACAACAATTAAAACACCGGGGATTGAACTTAAAATGTTTTTATTCTCGCGATGAGCAAATCCCATCTAATTTTACCCATAGAAACCATAAAAATCCCATCTAATCCCAAGTTATGAGCACTTTAGAATATTTTGATATAGTGCAAGTCTTAACCAAGGAATTGACTAATTTTTTAAACCTAAACATTCGAGTGTCAACTAGGCACCTCGAGTCAACTTGTCACAACCCCCGGTAGCAACTCAATTATAACAAGCTGCAATGTACATTATCTCAACAAAATAACGATCACGAACAAGCAACTCGAGTGAAGTTGTCACAACCCACGAGCACAACTCTGTGGGCGTTTTACGAGCAAACAACGATTCAACCAACATAGTAGAGTCAACTTGTCACACAACACACGGGTGTAACTCAGGTGTAACAAGCTGCAATGAGCATTTCACGAGCAAACAACGGTCTCTACCAGCAATTGGTCAACTTGCCACAACCCACAAAGCCCACGGGCGCAACTCATTTACAAGCGCAATGTGAGGTTTCTAAGCGGTAACAACGGTGTCAACTAGGACCTCGAGTCAACTTGTCACACAACCCACGAGACCATTTAACTACAATTTTATTTACACATAAGCTTAACTTGTTTACGGAAACGCATTGTAATTAAAGAAAGGAATATAAGTGAAGATGAGGTATATAGTACTATTAAGGAATATAAGTGAAGATGAGGTATATAGTGCTATTAAGGAGCTTGCGGTGTGTGAACAAAATGTCGTATTTAAAAGAACTCTTTCTTACCACAAGGTGAGGTATTGCATATTAATCAGGGAAAGATTTTTCATACCTGACTCTAAGACGTCGTCCTCGCTCTCCTCAGCTTCAAATGTAGAAGGATCCATGTCAATTGGTGTCCGCAACCAGTTTTGAAGTAAAATTAATGCTTCCACGATTACGGCCTTAAAGAGCTTCTAAGTGACCCAGTATTCTCTTTCCATTACTGAAAGCAGATTCACTTGCAACTAACGAGACGGGAATCGCAAGTATGTCTCTTGCTATGAGTGACAGAATATCAAACCTTGCAGCATTGATTTTCCACCAAGTCAATATATCAAATTTTGAACCTTGTTTCTTGTCTTTTGTTGGTGAGTAAATCTGCTCAGATAAATATTCCACCTCTGATTTGTCAAAATCCTCCATTATAGACAGCTGGGTTTTACGTTCTTCTCTATGTGCCTTATGTTTTTCTTTCTATGTATCGAACTAGAACTCTCTTGACTAGGACTACCACCCGCCACCTACATATTCCGACGAGGCTAACACACTTCCAACACCCACTGTATATTCGTCTTATAAGATGTATATAATTCATTGAAATCCTCTTTCACTTTATCTAAACATTTTTTTACCAATTTTTGTTTCATCCAAGGAATATCATGCACAATCAAGTCTTCTAATATTACTTGCAATCCACGTTCTTTTTCTCAGGATCAAGAAGCACTTGAATAAACAAGTAAAGGATTCATGTTTTCATACTCGCCCCAATACTTGTTGTACTTTAGTAACATCTTCTCACCCATATGGCTTAAGTAAGGATCATGAGATTTTTGCCAATCATTTAAATATCCACGGACATCACTAATTTCCTCCAAAAATGTATGGAAGTGACATAGGTAGAACCCGAGAACTCAACGGTGGCTTCATAAAATACCCAGTAGAAATGAGGTTTAATTGTTATCTAAGTAAGCATCAAAAGTTTATCAATTCCATAACAGTACCAAGTTTACTTGGTCTAAGAAGCTGGGTACCCAGTTAAGTAATATAAAGAGCTGTTCTTGATATTAATGCTTCCCTAATAGTTAAGAAACAATAGCTGATAATTACCAGGAGAGCTAAAAAAATAATCACTCAAGAGCAAGTACATGTGAAATGTCTAGCTCATACCATTTATAACCAACAGAGGAAACATCAGAGTTAGTATTGTCTTCAGTGTTCAACTTGGAAATCTGTTTTACCTTCCAAATGAACGTAGAAGAACGAGATGAAGAAATCTACTCTAACTTAGTTGCCATATTTAGTTTGTGAATAAGGTAGATCTTAGGAGTCCTTTCACACAGCTTAGTAACAATAACACAACCCTTCATCCTTTCTAACACCAAGAGGGAATTATGATCGAGACAGTATATGGTCACATTTCATTAACTAAGAAAGTAGGCTAATGTGTAGATGCATCCTAAGCCTACAGACACAAGAGTTATTTTTTATGTTGCCATACAGGAGCATCTTAAATACAGTGAAATATCATAAACTGGAAAAGCATGGCCATATGGGTAAAAATTGAACTGAAATAGATAAAGACATTTCAGTTCAAGAAAAAAGAAACCATAAACAACAACCATTAACTTGTTTATGGTTTATAGATGGATTATAGATTATAGAGAGGGATACGGACATGATCGGTTCAAACGTTCTCGAACTTGGCAAAGAAACATTATGACCCGGTTCGGTTGTATGGATTATAAGTTTCAGACCTTGTTAATTTCATGCAATCAGTTCTAAATTGGTTGATAAAGAAAGATAAAATACCTGTAAAAATGAACCAGGACTCGAGCATTAGCCCAATTATACTTTTCGGGAGCATGCACGCGACGCTTTTTCTTCTTGGCTTTTCTCCCACCCATTACGGGTTCTTCAGGGAGCATCGGGAATCGGATGAACTAGATTCTAATTCATCAGAACATCTGTCTTCTGCTCAATTTCATCAATATTAACACCCATTTACGTTCATTGGGAACATCAAAGATAAAACTCTCACGAAATGCTTTATCTGACCATACTAGCCTTATAAAGGCCTTCTCATATTTTTCCGTTGCATCCAACATAAAATAAATTGAGTTCCATCTTGTCTTCACATCTAACAGGAGAGGCTGTGACGTATTTAACCACTGACCTGATTCTGGCCACTGAAGTATTATACTTCTTCAACCCATCCTTAACAACTAAAGCTAATACGTGGGCAGCACATCTGACATGCAAATGCTTACCTCCAACAAATGATGATCCCCAACTTACAACTCTCTCCTTTACATATTCTATTGCTTTTTTATTTGCAGATGCATTATCGAGAGTGATGGTGAACATTCTCTCAAGCCCCCACTCGATCAAACACTTCTCCAATGTTCTTCCAATATGTTCACCTCCATGACTAGTGATTAAACAAAATCATATGATTATCTTATGTAGCTTCCATTGGTCATCGATAAAGTGGGCAGTAACTACCATGTAGTTGTAGTTCTGAATGGACGTCCAAGTATCTGTTGTGAGACACACTCTAACCTTGTTCACCTCGAAATAGTTCACCAACTTGGCCTTTTCAGTCACAAATAGCCTGCAGATATCACGATAGACGGTCATCCGAGATAGAAGTTTGAACCTAGGCTCAAGATACCTACAAAATGCTATGAACCCTTCACATTCAACCATTCGGAAAGATTGTTCATCTGTGATAATGAAATTTATCAAGGCTCTCCTACATGCTTCTTGACAAAACGTAGCCCCATCCATACGTTGTTGATCTCCCGAGTGTTAGGTGACCGAGAGACTCTTGTCCCAACTGTGTATCCAAATACTTTTGACACTTAGTCAAATGCCAGTTCAAATTAGATGTTCCATACTCCTTACCCTTATATTTACCACCTTCACAGTAGTTACACTTCCCCCATGTAATACCATCTTCATCAACACTCCTTTCAAAATGATTCCATACCCAAGATGTTCTCTTCCGCTTCATACTTTCTCTGACATCAGTTTGAGAATATGGTGGAGGTGGAGGCGGCGAGATACAACAACTCCGGCCCTTTGTTACCAGATTGAGATGTAGCTTGAGAGGGAATATGAGCTCTCGTTGACATCACTTCTGTAATCTCAACCATGTTTCCTCACACTAAGCCTGCACAAACTAAACCATGTTTAGTGACTTTTCCTGATGTGAAGATCAATCTCAATAAGGACTTTTGATTGACTGCAATACGACAAGACGAAATACAAAATTACAAATGATAACAGTGAAAGAAAATAGTATAAAGGCCAATACATCGATCGATGTTCCATATATTTGTGTCTACTGAAAGGAAGTATGCATCAATGTCAGTCAGCAAAAACTCAAATTGTCAACAAAAGTTTGGAATCCTTCCACCCGTGGATTTGCTTTAATATATTGTGCATTGCTTCTATTTGTATTCATGTATGTCTATATCTACCATACATTCTATATATGTCAACAAAATCAGGAACTAAATTACATGAATGAGTCACGAGAACCAAAATCCTTTCCAATCAAACCACATCCACACAAGTCCCTTCTATTTTCATTTTCATCACCTCTATGATATCCTCCTAAACAACATAATGCAGCATCTTTAACTTAAAACTCATAAAAACAATAACAACACCCATTTTATATTGCAAAGTGTTCTCTTTCACGGACGTTGAAGTACTTGTTTGTATGTATCGACATACATACGTATATTAAACTATATAAATGTGCATGATTATACAAGATGTTGCAATCACAATACCAACAAAATACTTCCATACATCAATATCACTTGAGCTCAACAAAAATCTAATAATTACTTAAAAGATCTTAGAGATAGTATCAACACTTCATTGACCGACCCATTGCCACCTGTAAATGCTCGGTAAAATTTGACAATCCTTCTTGGGATCACACAATTTCTTAGTAACAAGTAAAGTTTCATTAAAATGAACACAAGTTGTTCACTTCACTTTCGAACAAAAAAGAGTAAATGCACGAGAGAATGTCTCTCTGGAGTTTGAACCACAAATCCAAGCAAACAAACATTAAATGCACAATAAAGGAACACTGAAACATTTGAAGCACACTGCTAACCCTGCAGCATCACATAGGAAATTCAGCACATTGCAAGCCCTGCATCCTTACAAGTTACAACTTACAACCAGTATTAAGGAAAGCTACTACTACACTGCTAACCCTGCAACATCACATAGGAAATGCAGCACATTGCAAGCCCTGCAGCCTTACAAGTTACAACTTACAACCAGTATTAAGGAATGCTACTACAAGTTACAACTTTTCATTGTGTTTCAGCACAAAGAGGATCTTCAATAACACCAATCAATTCATCAAAATTTGATTTTACATATCAGTTCAATTCTATTTAAACTAAGCATAAACTATCAACATAAAGTGATTTCAGAACATTGTTGAGATATAAGGATGTTCAGTGATTCATAACTATACAGGAGGCCGTAATCCAGAACGGGTGGCTTGCTATGATATATGGTTCAGTGATAAAATTTACACCAAAAGACGATTGGGATAACATGAGCTCCTAGACTAGTTTTCGGTAATACAAAGTGATAAAATCTAATTAAACAATAAGTTGTACTAACCCAATGTCTAAAGAAGCTACCAATTTTTATGTATACACCAGTTCAAATTCCATCTAATTGATGAGAACCCAGCCAGGGATACTAACCCAATGTCTAAAGAAGCTACCAATTTTTATGCAATTACACAAATACACCTACAACAAATCTATGAAAAAAAAACAGATTAATCAAATTGAACATCATTCACTAATTTCAGAGACAGCTATGAATATCATGTTAGCACTGATTCACAGTAAATCGAATCTACTCCCAAAAAATTCAACAAGCATACATGGGTCAAACCTGAAACCACTCACAACCATGAAAAACATACATAAATCGTAGATGAGAACTCGATGTGACCCATTCAGATTATTGAATTTTTTTTTATGAATTATGGGATTACCTAAGATTGGACGTCAATTAAAAACTTCTCCATCAAATTTGCTGGAATTAGATTATTAGGGTGTAAACGAACCAACTGAGTAAAGGGTTTTCACCGAGACCTTGAAAGATGAACGTGAATTCGAGAGGAGTAAGGTCTAGGGTTTGAACTGGGAAAGGCGTTGATGGGTTTATCTTCTGTTCGATTTGAGGGGAATAACAAAGAACAGAAAAGAGTATCCAGATTAGATAGGTATGAAAAATCAAGTTTCATCTTTGCCCTTGGTAAGTTTTGAAATAACGAAAACATGGGCAGGAGAAAAAAACAATGGAAGGGTTATTTTGTCTTTTCAATATTATGCGGGTAGGCGGGTAGGGTAGGATAATTTAGTGCTTTACCCGTCATCCTACCCATTTAACAGCGGGTAAGAAATCTCTAACCGTCACCCTACCCGCCAAATAATGGGTAGGATAGGATACGGTTAAAACACTGGCGGGTAGGGTGGGATTGGCGGGTATGGGTAGGGTATGTGCACCCCTAAATACCTCCTCGTCTCACTCTTCTTTAGTTTTCATCTTCCTCTTTGCTCTTCGACTTCTTCTCCTCAAACTTAATCACATTCTAAATCCAAAAAATTTACTCACGTTAACCATCTATCTATATTTCTTAAAAAATATACAAAAACCTATTTGTTATTGTTTTATTCCGTCGTTATCTCATTCCTCTTCTTTTTGATATTGTTGTACAAGATTAGGTTTTTCTTTTTTCCCTTTTTTTGATCTGTATATGTATATAATTATGAATAATATGAGAGAATTAAATTACAGAGGCAGAGGGATGATGATTGTAATGGGTTTGAGTTGGTTTGATTCCATTGATCATATGTGTTGGACTTGATTAAGTTGGTTTTGGAAAATAACATGATTGCTTCGTAAATCCAAATCGCTTAGGAATTTTTAAGCAAGAGAAATCATAGCAACCGGCAGTGATTCCCTGGTTGAAAAGATTTTTTTTTTGATCGGTAAATAAGTTGATTTAAAAGAAAATTAATACCCGCGATTCACGAACAGAAGAAAATTTTAAAGTTTCCTTTTTTCTTTTTGTGATTATCAGTCACCTGATAAATTTTAAAGTTTCCTTTTTGATCATCAAAGAAATTTTAGAACGCGAAATTGGGGGATATAAAAAGGAATTGGGGGATATAAGAAAAGGACAAAAACTGGATCCAGGATATCAATTCGGGGTCACCCCTTATCTAAGTATTTTTTAAAATCCTAATCTACCCCTCACTAATCAGGATTAGTGATTAATAATAATTAGTAAAATCGTAAGATTTTTTATAAATGATTATTGTGTGTTTTATTTGATTTTGGGTGAGTGAGTTAGAGAGTAGAAGGAGAGAAAAAGTATTTGAGAGGGAACTTTTTTGGGGGGAAATGGAGGATGATTGTGAAGAAGGAATTGCTGCTACTGAATCTTTAGCTCGACTACAACAAGGATCATATCTTGAATCTTCAGCTAACGACAATAACTCACAATTGCAACTCTTTGTTGAGCCAACACCCTTAAATGATGATTTTGACGAGTATGGAGAGTTTCTTGAAGAACCAACACAAGAAAGTAAACTTGCACAACATACTAGCATCCCTAACACACAGGTAAAGCTGCTAAGATGAGGAAAAATCGAATTTTTTCTTTAAACCCTCCATTTTTTCAACTGAAAAACCTCGATGCCGGCATGGTAGTTGTATGAATACCATGCCGGTAGTCACGGTACCAGCATTGTATTCATACTATGACCATGCCGGTAAACTGATATCCCCATTTTGAATAATAAACCGGCATAGAATTCTACCAAAAAACTATGCCGGTACATAGTTAACCTTTTTACCTAACAAGGAATATACTACGGAATATTCAACCGGCATGGTTTCATTGATCGGTTACCATGACGGTACTGAATGAAAAACATACAGGAAACAATTCCATCTCAACTAAAAACCGGCATTGAAACTTTAAAAACATCAACGCCGAATCTGAATACCAAGCGTGGTATCATCAATATCGATAATGCCGGCAACAAAACCGGCGTTGTTCAATTACAACTTTACAATGCCGGCACCTACAAAAAAAACATGCAGGAATAAATGTTTTCCAAAGCTAAATTCCGGCATTCAATATCAATTATTTTCAATGCCGGAATTGTGTACCGGCTTGGAACAATAGGTTACGATAATGCCGGCATCCTTGCTTCCGGCGTTGTTTTCTTATGAAACACATATGCTAGAATAGGTTTCAAATTTGGTCTTCCGTTTTGGTTAACTTAGACTATCTTAGGAACAATGGTCGAGCATGCCGGTAGGGTTTCGGCATAGTGTTGTAATTGTGTTTGGAACTAATTTTCATTCGATCTTTAGGTGGTGCCATATATTAATCCAAAAATGCAGAGCCGCTTTATCGGGATACGTCGGAATACTATAAAATCCCTCCGATATGTAACCAAAGAATACTTTTCACCTAGTATCTTGAACATTACTAATGGATTGCTAGTAATGAACCTTCTAATGAATGCGAAATTGTTCTTATGTAGGGAATAACAGATCGAAAGGAAGCAATCGCTTGGGCTAAAGAGAGAGGCCCTTAAGAACATGTGTGTGTTGGTGAGGAATACCAAAGGTTCGAAGAGGCGTTTTGAGATGGCTTGCGAGAGAAGTGGGAAATACAAGGAGAAGAATAGCCACAAGAGAAAGGATTATGTATACCCAAAGAAGACTAATAGGGTATACAAGACTCGTACGAGGAAGAATAATTGCCCATTTAAGCTTGTATTCCGTTTAAATGACATGAAAAAATGGGATTGTGAGGTTTTGTGTGGCTGTCATAACCACCGGGATCCGAAAGATTTTGTTGGTCACTCCTTAGTTTTGAAGCTAAAACCTGACGAGTTCGAGGATGTAAAGAGATTGATCAAAGCACTTATCAAACCGAGACAAATTCTCAGAGGCTTCAAGGAAAAGGACGAGACTAACGTGTTTTCTCTACGTACAATTTATGCCGTACAAGCAACTATTAGAAGGGTGGAATGGGAAGGGAGGAGCGTTATGCAAGAATTTGAGAAGATAGTTTGGGATCACAACTACACGCATATCATTAAAAGAGGACCGGACGAGAAGCCCCTTCAAATATTCATTTCGCATCCTCTGCTTTCACAGTTGGAAAATACATGTTGTGGTGTTCTTTTGATGGATTGCACCTACAAGACAAACAAATACAATATGCCGTTGTTCAACATCATGGGGCAAACCTCGGACAAGGTAACATACACATTGGCTTGGTGTTTAATGGAAAACGAGAGGGACTATAATTATCATTGGGCATTACGACAATTGAAATTGTTCTTCCGGGAAAATCAACTTCGGAGGGTCATCGTAACTGATAACGATGACGCATTAATGAAAGCAATATCCGACGTCTTCCCGAACGCACAAAATTTCCTATGTACATATCATATACGTAATAATGTACATATCAGGCTTCACATAATTTTCAACAAAAGCATATAGACCAGTATCCTTTACTATTGTTTGGACCTCTTCACATTCCACGGACAAATCCCAACCATCCGCGGCTTGGTTTCGGCAAACACGCCCAGCCTTCTTATGATCCTACAATTAGGAGAGACAATACAATTAAGAGATTTTATATAAATACACAAAAATACATATGTACAAGATAGAAAATGCTTACATAGGTTTGATAGATGGTACGAGCCCACGAGTGCTTGTATCCAAATAGTGTTTTTGGTTCCGGAGCTTCGCCCCAAATTCTACCACGTTCAAGATTAGGTATCATGTCATTAATATGAGGAAGGTGGGAACCTTTAACTTTCACTTTGACGTTGCCCTTCTTGCCATTGCCTTGTGTTGGTTATTGACTTGGGCCACCAACTTCGCTTTGGTTTGCTAATTGACTTTCCTCTTCATGTTGTTCATCTTGATCATCGTGCTCACGGTTCGCAAATCCACTACGGTCACTACCACTCTCCCAAATTATCCCTCTTGTGCCAGCCCCCAAACGTATCTTACGGCCTTCATCTTTCCCTCGAGGAGGTAGAGACCGAGGAGTATCAAGACCGTCCTTCCTTCTTCTCTTAGTGACATCATCTTTATTTTTTCTTTTGTTGGCTTCCTTTGCTTTTGACCTATATCGTAAGCACACGGAAAGCAATGAATATAAGACAACTTACCTTCAGTTTTAGTACCGGCATTGACTACCTTTAACTAAACCACGCCGGACTAATGTTCCGGCAGTACACTTTGACTATCGACTGTGCCGGTACCAACTACCGGCATACAAAGGCAACCTAAAATCTATGCCGGTATTTTTGACAGTTTTCATGTATGTTTTAAGTCCACTACCGGCATTCTCGAATTATTACAAAAGAATGCCGGTACCAAAAACCGGCATGTAATGAAACCAAAAATCAATGCCGGTACTGGTGACAAATTCATAAACTCTCCTGTATGTTTTAAGTCCACTACCGGCATGCTCGAATTATTATCAAACACTGCCGGTACTAAAAACCAGACCTTTGTATTCATCCTAGATTGAATCTTTGGTAGGGAAAATTCTGTTTAAGTTGTCTGGGGTTGGAAACCGGTATTGTATTCATCCTAGATTGAATGCTTGGAACACAAAACCGACATTGTATTCATACAAATATCGGTCTTAGGTACTCTCTGAAACTAAACTTGTTTGAGTTAGGGTTCGCGATTCTAACCTAAACCCATTTCTATAGATCGATTGAAACACCTACAAAGTAGTTTAAAATCACTTACTTCTCACAGAAGCCATATTTCTGAGTAGTTGAATGTCCGAGAACGTTGCTTCGTCGTCCTCTTGCTCTTGAGCAATCTTAGAAATTCTTTCTTTTGTTTTTGTTGAGAAATCGATGATGTTGAGTTCGATTGGACATTTGGTTTCTTTCGTGGAGGCATTTTTTATGATGCGGGTTGGTTAATCGAGCGAAGAAATTTTTGAATCGGCTTGATTAATCGACGAAGAATGGATGAAGAACGATGAAAAAAAAAAATTGAACACCCTAGGGCAAGTGCTTAGTGTTGAATTGAGAATGGAGGATATATGAATTTGGTTTTGATTTTAAGTTTTAGGGAAAGGGTAGTATAGTCTTTTTATAATATTTTTAATTAACCAAAGGGTATTTTAGTTTTTCATACCCAAAAATCACCCCTTAACACACACCATGGGTTGGGAGAAGTAATCAATATCCCCCAATTCCGTTTTATATCCCCCAATTTCGCATTCAAATTTTAGTCTAGTCACACGATTTCCTAGCTTATTTCCTGAGAAAGGGAAATATACCAAAACAGATAGATACGATTTCATGGAGAGAGAAATATATTTTCATTAATTGAAAAAGTAAAATGAGAGTAAGTCCACTCAAGGGTATCATATGGAATTTTAGCTTTTATTAATAATGAAAACTTGTATTTTCAAGATATTTAAAATTCTAAGAAAATTATCTTAACTCAATATAAAAAAGAGGGCGGATCGGGGGGACAGCCTTGCGTGGACAACTATGAACAATGTGTCATAGACGTGGATTTTAGCCTCCATGAACGGTTGAGATGATTATTAAAAAACACCACAACCACTAACTAACTAATAATCCTCCACCATTGTAGTAAATCCAAAAGGGTACATTATTTATATGTCCCTACTTTTGACACTCAATAAATATGTCCTTATACAATAATAAATATGTCCCTACTTTTTTATAACCTTATCCATTTAATATTAGATTACCTTACTACCCTCAACTCTATAATATTTTTCTTTATTTCAAAAATAAAAAAAATTTCTTCCTCTACTACTTCACCACCACCACTAGCACCACCACCACTACCATTCCACCACCACCGTTCAACAACCACCACCTACCAACCGCCACCACCACTAATATTCCACCACCACTCCTTCACCGCCACCATTACACCACCACTAGTCCTCCACCACCACCATTACACCACCAACAGTCCTCCTCCACCACTAGTCCGTCATCGCAGCCGCCACCACCACCGCCACCGTCGCCACCGCCGCTGGTTTAGATATTTTTGGATCAACAATAGTAGTTGATCCAAATAAAAATAGAACCAACGGTATTTGATCAAAAAAGAATCAATGAAGTTGATCCAATTTAGTGGATAAACTTCCATTGTTGATCCACTAAAATTGGATCAACAATGGAAGTTGATCCATGTAAAATTGGATCAATAATGATAGTTGATCCATGTAAAATGGAGTGAACTTGGCGTGAGTCGAACACGCATCATCTAACATGGAGTCAGTCATGCTACCATTGCACCACAAGTTCAACATTGGAAGAAATTTACATCATTTAAACTACAAAGCATGAGTTCAAAGGATCAACAACAGTAGTTGATCCCATATAGATGGATCAACAACCATAGTTGATCCAAAATATATGGATCAACAACCATAGTTGATCCAATATCACTGCCTGCTTCAACCCATATAACCACCATATTTCATTACCTGATCATTACATGTAGCTTCATAAACACCAACAGCTCCAAGAACAGCTTCAAAACCAATCTCGACAACTACAAACAACCAGAACCACCATTATACTACTATTTCCATGACTAATTTCTCATTCGTACCTCTCCACCATTACCGTCACTAACAAATCACACATTTCCAGCACCACCACCAACACCAAAACAACCAGAACCAAAATCCAACGGATACTTTATCCATTTCGATTGGATCAACAATGGATGTTTATACATTTCATTGGATCAACGTTGGATGTTTATCCACAGTAGTTGGATCAACAATGGATGTTTATCCATGCTGATGGAAAATGCTACCATTTAACCAGATTGCGTTTGGATCCACCAACAAAACCATCAAACACCATTTATAATCCATAGCAGCACCACCATTGTATGCTCAAATCTGCAACACCAATTGAACCATCGGAACCACCATGAGCTCAAACCCTAGCTTCAATTTATGCAAAATCACAAAATCAAATCCTAATTTTAGATCTAATCTCACAAATCACCACCACCAACAATTATACTCAATCTTCACCACCACCCACCACTTGTCTATAGCACCAACTTCATGAACCCAAATTATTACAATAATTATTCTAACCTATTCACTCCTTTTTTCCTCCATCACCACCAACACAATCTCCATGACCACCACCATCATCAAATAACAGAACAATGATTCGATATCCTCATCCACTGCCACCACCACCACCACCATCATCAAATAAAAGAGCGGCGATTTAACATCCTCCACCACCCAGATCTAAGTTCGGAAGGCTATTTTCTCGTTGATTATCCGGTGATTTGAGTTGTATACCTAAATCAAGTAGAAATCAATATAAAACATTGTTTAAGAGTTGGGTGTGGTGATGTAGGTGGTGGATTAGGTAGTGACGGAGCTGATAATGGCGGTGATGAAGATAGAGGTTGCGGCGGCGGCAACGAAGATGGTTCTGGAGCTCGATTTGTTTTCTATGGATGAGAAATAAAGAAGATAAGAAGAAGCAGAAGTCAATAAGGTATAAAGGTTTGGGTATATTTGGAAATCTCTATATTGTGGATGGGCCCCTGATGGGCTTATAGATAAAGAGGGACAAAATTATTATGTGATAAGGATATTTGTATAGACCTTCAAAAGTAGGGACAATAATTCAATTACCACAATCCAAAACCACTAGCATTAACCAAAACCTATGTAACCCATTTCATTATCGTCCCCAATTTCATAAACAAGAGATACCAGTTAAACAAACTTCAAACTTCAATCTATCCCCTGATAAGTCTTTCATTTTCTTAGCAAAAAGAATAATTAAATCATGATCATCATCATTCAATAAAAGCAATAACAATGTTTATCAACATAGCAAGACAAGATTTACCATCCAAATCAACCCCAAGAACAATACCCATGATCCAATTTTTCCATTTTCAGCATGTTATTTTGAGATTTAGAGAGAGAAACCAAACTGGTTAAAATATCTTCAAGTTGCGGTCAGATTTCGGGAAAAAAAGGGTTAGATTTCGGGAAAAAAAGGGTGTTAGACGATGATGATTGCTGGTCTTGGAGTTGTATTTGTTCAACCATCTTTGAATACCCTAACAAATCTAACTGCCATTTGATCTTTAAGCTTTTATAACCACATAATTATAGGGTCTAAGTTTTTCTTCATATTCCCAGGGAGAATGAGAACATAAGATGTTTGTATCAACCAGAATAGACTTTGAGAGAAACATTAGTGGCTTTGATAAACATTAGTGGTTTTGGTGTTTTTCTGGTAATCATCTTAACCGTTCGTGGAGGCTAAAATCTACGTCTATGACACATTGTTCATAGTTGTCCACGCAAGCCTGTCCCCCGAACCGCCCTCTATAAAAAATCAATTATTTAATCATCCTTAACCTGTATATAGGTATACATGTTAATAAAAGCCATTAAAGATAACCGAATCATTCGGGTGTAAATCCCAAAGGCTTAATTAACCTGGCAAATTTAGGGGCGCCTCCAAACGAATTAGGGGCGACACAAAAGGACAAAGTAGGTCATAATCGGAAGGTTAATCCATAATCGGAAGGTTAATCCATAATCCCGTTTTTTTTAATGGCCAAACTACCCTTTACAATCGGTAGGTAACTATACAATCGGTAGTTAATCAACAATCGGGAGTCAATTTAGTTTATATAGCTTAGAATATAAAGTATCCCCAAAATAAAATCCTCTATCTTTTGAATTTTGATTATCATATAATCGGTAGTAAATAAAGTTATCTTGACTCCCGATTAAAGTAGACCTTTGGCAAATATCCGACCATAATCGGTAGTCAAGATAGTTCATATAACTACCGAATATAGAGTTGCCCCAAAATGTGATTTTGCAAAAATCCTCAATTTTTTGAATTTTGGTTGAGTCTATAATCGGTAGTAAATGAAGTTATCCTGACTTCCGATTATACAGTGGCTCTCTTTGCAAATATCCAACCATAATCGGTAGTCAAGATAGTTCATACGACTACCGAACCCCCCGGACCCCCCAGACCCCCTGTATAGCGTACCGGCATTGTATTCATACCACGTCCATGCCCGCACCGAGCTTTTTCAATCTGCCTTTGGTTGAGCCTATAATCAGTAGCAAATGAAGGTACTGACTTCCGATTATACAGTGGGCCTCTTTACCGAAATCCTAGCATAATCGGTAGTCAAAGATAGTTCATATAACTACCGAATATAGAGTTGCCCCAAAAAGAGATTTTGCAAAAATCCTTTTTTTTTTTTCTAATTTGGTTGAGCCTATAATCGGTAGTTAAAATAGTTCATATAACTACCGAATATAGAGTTGTCCTAAAAATGAGATGTTGCAATCGATAGCTAACTAAACTACCGATTATGAAGGGGCATACAAGTATTTTCATCCTATTTTGTCTTTTGTGTCGCCCCTAATTCTTTCGGGGTCGCCCCTAAAAGTGCCAGGTTAATTAACCTCATTAATTAAAGTGTTTAAACTTTAAATCAGTACTTCCAAGTTTTGGTATTACTTTATGGTTTCTTTCTTTTCAAAGGATCCAACAGATTTTGATTCCAAAATTATTAACTTGAACTTGCTCTTGAAAGGAAGAAAGAGAATACACTACACTCCATTTTAACCATTGATAAAGTAGTCACACACTTGGTTGGTAGCAGTACAATGAAGTAGATTATGATCAATTCATATTTAATATTAGTAGTTGCAGAAATAAAAACTTGTATTTGTCAGACCACCCCCAAATGAATAAAAACTTGTACTTGAATGGAACATGTTTTTTTTTTTTTTTACAAATGCTGAAATTGAGATGTCTCTGCACTAGTCCCGATAGTAATCAAAACTTGTTCAACCGAATATCAACAAGAACCTAAGGCTTACTCTTCCGGTGTGTGGGGGCGGTAGTTCGTTACTTCTCTTAACGAATTACTCTTTGTTAGTATCTTTTAATTGTATTTCAATATTTGATCTTGATGTTCTTGAAGTCCATGTAATTTCTACTTTAACATGGATAAAATTCTATGACATTTGTCACACGAAAAAAAAAACCTTTAAGAGACACCATTATTAGTACGTGTAAAGAGATCGGTTCTAAAATACTTTAAGAAAAATGTAAGCGTAAAGAGAGAAAAGAGCTATGCCTGCTAGGCATACATGGTGACGGATGGTATAACCATATAAGTGTATCCTCGAGAGCAATCGCAGTCATACGACTATAACTAAAGACTAAAAACTAAAAAAACTAAAAAAATGGGTTTAGTCGGGGTGAGACGTTACGGTGGTGGAATAAATTTGGTGGAGCGGATGTATAAGAGTTCGTCTCACATGGGGCGTAGGTATAAAATGCGTTTGGGTGGGACGTAACTTTAATTTACGCCTGATATCGGGCGTAGTCTAAAATTGCGTTTGGTGTGGAGCGTAATATATAAAACCGCCCGATAGAGAGACGTAACTTGAAACTACGCCTGACGGGACGCAAATAGAAAATACGCCTGGTGGGACGCAAACTAGACACTACGCCCGATGGGGCGTAACTTGGGGGTTCACCTGATGGGGTATTGTTTTTCATTCTAATATCCACTTGTTCATATCTTCTGCCAACAAATTTTTTTTACAAATTACGCCCTCGGTCCAACACTCCAATGACGTAGCTTCGATCCACTGCCAAGTAAAAGACCGATGCTTACAGTTTTAAGTCTTAAGCCAATGACGAAGATGCAAGTAGCACGATCATGAGCCAAAGCCTTGCTATGATCCGGAGGAGGTGAACCGAAGCCATACACACGTTGACATACAAAGCCTCGGGACAGGCGTAATTTGTTACTTGGGAATCTGATGGAGGGATCTACGCCCCATATACTTACAGGTGGAAATAGTACTTGCACCCGTTCGGGCGGACTTTAAAGTTACGCCTGGTCAGACGTAACTTGTAACTACGCGTGGTTGAGGCGCAATTGAAAAATACCGTCTGGTATCAGGCGCAATCGTAAACTACGTCCCATCGGGCGTAGATTAAAGTTACGTTTCAAACAGGCGTAGATTAAAGTTACGCCTCACTACCAAACGTAACTCATAGTTGCGCCTCAATCAGGCGTAGCGTTAAATTACGCCCGACCAAAACCAAACCAAAGACTAAATATAGTTTGGTTTTTGGTTTTAGTATAGTATTTGCTCTTTACTCCTCTCCGTAGCGTCTGTATTTTCGACCAAATATTTGGTTTTAGTCGATGATTGTGGATGCTCTGAACTACATTAGCAGTTTTGCAAGTCATAGGAGAGTTGTACTTTTTTCTTTTAAAATAAGAAACTCATTATTTTCGGTGTACTTATAAACTTTATACTACCTACATTTCAGGAGAGAATGTAACTTCATTTCCATTTTTCTTTGGTTTCTTTTGGCATAAATGCAACATGTGATTGGGTACTTGGGTTAAATACAAACCATAATGATAGATAATTTTTTTGTTAACCATTATAATATAGGTAAGTAATTCTACTCTGCTAATAATCATTCAATATTTATTTTATGATAAATCTAAATTGATTTCTTTTCTCCGGTAACTATAAAGATACAAGAGTTTGGGCACGCGATAATGCGCATGCAGAGACTAATCAAATTAAGCGCTGCTAGAACTTATGTGTCCACATTCTTATTTTAAGAAACAGGCTATAATGAAACAGAATTGCAACACCAATTTTAGAGTACCCCAACTGTAACCTTCTTTCATCAGATTTTTCTTTAAGCCTTGATTTCATTTCATCTTCTTCACCTACATTGAGTACTTTGGATTTGAATGGGACTCGAGTTTAGGTTTAGAGAAAACTAAAAGAGTGAATAGGTTTATGTAAGAAGAAAAAATTTCTAGAGAGTTCTTATATTTTTGAAAAAGATTAAGATATAGTGGGAGATGATTCTAGTCTTTCTAGAAAATTTTCTTTTTATCAAAAGACCGAGGACCCCATCGTTCTCGTCTAGAAAAGACAAATCTTTCAGTGGACAAATATACCCTTGGTTAATACTAACAATATATATGCCGAATATATTAAGCGGGGGCAAATTTGGGGAACCCAAATGTGCGGCTTCATTTACTGTAGCAAAGGTGAGTTGGCTTTATAAGTAGTACTAGATCGTTGGCACGTGCATACGCACGTGCAAGTGAGGGACTGGGACCTAATTAATTTTAGATACTTAAATTACCATTATGCCCTCAAATAATTTTTTTGTGGAAAATATATATGATATTAAAACAGGGGCAAATTTGGAACACCAAATTTTACAGCTTCAGCCACTGTTCATGAAAAGTGGCTAAGGGGAATTCCCTTTATATATAGGTATAGATAGATATGTAATCTCAATTTCATCTGTAGCATCGTTGATGAGACAAATAATTTTGTACTAGTTACAATTTAAATTTTATTATTTACTTGGATAAAAATTTCAACAATTTATTGAATCTTGATTATACCATGTATTTATATGTTCTTAATTTTATAAGTAGGTACTGCAGAGTACAAACTATTGATTTCAATATCCACGTGGCTTGTTTCAGATATGGAGATCTTGTCTTTTCAGAGTTTTATCGCCTTTTTTTTTTTTTTTTTAAAAAAAAAGAGGTTACCCTCATATTATTGATAGAAATGAACCATAACGTCCATAGTTTGAGGTTCGGTAAACCATTACATCTTCATTCCAGTTTTGTATGTACAAATAAGTTAGAATTGCCCATAGAGCATTTCCTGACCAGACATGTTTAATAGCATACTTGTTACAAAAAACTGCTAGTTTAGCTGCCCAAATTATATTTGATCTCATAACTAAAGTGAAGGATTGAACTAGAAAATTTATATCAAAATTTGTGTTATTGCAGAAATCTCCGCTGACATTGTATCTTTGTTCTCTTGCCTTTGCGTATTTTCCTATAAGCAACGAAAGAGTAGGTTCAGAATCGCTTCTAAAAGTAATGGTGTGTCCGCTCCATTCCGTGGCCCATTTGAATGCTGCCTCGGCTCCTTCCTCTTCTAGTTGATCTCTGGTTGTTGCTGTAAAGTGTATTCCTCTTGCTTCTCTGATGTTCCCTGTATAATCACATAATGTCAGCCCAATTCTAGACTTTGCATTACAGTTCATCATTGTTAGTGCTATGTTGATCTTTATATCCAGTTGTCCTGTTTGCTCTTCTGTCTGTTGAGTTGTCACTTTCAAAGTTTCATCTATGAGGGGATTATAGAACAGAGATTGCATTATATTATGATCAGTCTTGTTCACTACCAAGTAACTGTTTAAGTATTTTACAATGTTATTAGCAACTGTTACACTATTCTGCTTTTTCTTCTTAAAAGTTATATCACATCTCGCTTTCCAAATATGCCATATGATAACACTACAAAGCACTTGCCAATCCACCCCATACCCACCTCTATCAGGGTTTTCAAAACAGTCATTTAGCCATTCATGAAAAGAATTTGTGCCATTAGTAATAAATTGCATGTCAAAATTAAAGTGCATCCAAACCTGAATAGCAAAGTTACATTCCAGAAATAAGTGGGTTAGTGTTTCCTGACCACTCTTACAAAGATTACATGTGGTATTTATGTTTGGAATAACGGCTGCGACTCTCATACTATTAGGGAGTATAGAGTGAGCAGCTTTCCATATGAAATTTTTAACTGATGGAGTAATTTTCATGCTCCAAATGTTGTTCAGTTTTGATTCATGGTACCTGAGAGTTAATATGATCATACAAAGATTTCACGGAGAAGGTACTGTTTCACTTAAGTTCCGAAGTGAGGAGTATCCTCTCTCTACCCAAGGTGGGGATGCTAATTTCCTTAATCTTTTCAACAACATAACTCACAAAACATTTATTAAGCTTGTCTACATCCCACCGCTTTGTAGGAGTAAAGAGATCACTAACTTTTGTAAGATTTTCAGTTTCCAATGGGGGTTTATGATATGGGGGTTTGATGTCTGGGATCCAAAAGTCATCCCATATGTCAATATTTGTTCCATTGCCAATCTCCCAAAAACAGTTATTTTTTATTTGGTTGATACCGGTTAGTAAGCCTTTCCAAATCCAACTATCATTTCTACTTGGTAGAGAGTTTAAGTGGAGAATATCATTATTAGGATAATATTTAGCTTTAAGAATAGTGGCACATAAAGACTTAGGGTTTTCTTTGAGTCTCCACCCCATTTTAGCAATCATTGCTAAATTGAAATTTTGAACATTTTTTATACCCAACCCTCCTTCTTCAAGAGATTTAGTTATACAATCCCAATTTTTAAGGAAAACTCCTTTCTTACCGTTTTCATTAAGCCCTTTTTCGTTTTTTCCCCACCAAAAGTTTCTTTGGAGTTTTGTTATGTCATTGCATATCTTTACTCTAGCTTAAAACAATTCATTTGATAAACATACAAGGAACTAGTTACATTTTTTATCATCAACTTTGTTTTTCCGCATTATTCAAGTGGACACCATCCCAACTAAGAATCCTGCTTTTCATTTTCTCCACTAGAGGTTCAAAACAAGTAATCTTTGACCTATTAGTAAAGAGTGGGGAGCCTAAGTACTTATCATTTAGTGGAATAGCTTTAACTCCTAGGATTTGTTTTACCGTTTGTCTAATATTTGTTTTTACTGTTTTGGGGCTAAAGAAAACCCCTGATTTATCCAGGTTGATTAGTTGACCTGACGCTAAGCCAAAATCTTTGAACAGTTTCACCAAATTATGACAAGTTTTTTCATTTATCTTGCAAAACAATAAACAATCGTCAGCGAAAAGAAGGTGACTAATTGAAGGAGCTTGATGAACAATCTTAATACCTTTTATCAAACCTTTGCTCTCGGCATGGATAATTGTTCTAGAGAGAGCCTCCATACAGAACAAGAACAAGTAGGGGAGATTGGATCTCCCTGCCTTAAACCCCTTGAAGGTTTAAAAAATTCAGTGGGAGACCCATTGATGAGGACAGATAAAGTGGTTGTTGAGATGCACTGGTGCACAAGGTTACACCATTTCGCATTGAAACCAAATTTAATCATGATTTGAATCAAGAAGGTCCATTCGACTCATCGAATGCCTTCGACATGTCAATTTTTAATCCCATAAAACCTTTTTTGACTTGGAGTTTTTCATCTTATGAATGATTTCATGTGCTATCGTAATGTTTTTTCGAGATCCGCCTTCCGGAATGAAGGCGGATTGATATGGCGAAATCATTTTAGCAAGAAGACTTTTCATTCTTCCCGCCATGAGTTTTGAGATTACTTTATAAGTTGTATTAGCCAAAGCTATTGGCCCGAACTCATTGGAGTGATAGGGTTAAGAGTTTTGGAATTAAAGAGATGAATGAGGCATTCATCTCCTTAGAAATGTTTCCTGAAATGAAAAACGTTTGTATCATTTTGACTAAGTCAGTTCCAATGATTTCCCAATTTTGCTGGAAAAAATTCGGCGGGAAACCATCGGGGCCTGGGCTTTTGTCAGGGTCCATGGAAAACAGCACCTGCTTTATTTCAGGCTCCAAAGGAGTACGACACAACATATCATTATCACTCTCAGTAATACAAGAAGGTATTAGATTTATCATATTATCATCAATTTCAGGGTTAACAGTGGTAGCTATATTATGAAAATGACTAGTTATACATTTAGAGATATCTTTTCTGTTATCTAACCACTCATTATTTTCATTTTTTAGAACTTCAATTCTGTTTCTTCTAAATCTTTGTTTAGCCTTACTATGAAAGTACTTTGTATTTCTATCTCCTAGAGCTATGTTTTGATCCCTACTTTTATCTTTCCAAAATTTTTCTTTTATAGCATACCATTTAGCTAACTCTTTTCTGAGATTAATCAAGTCAGTGGCTTTCTCTGAATAGCTAGGTCTTCTATTAATTTTATCAAGATTCTTCTTAATATTCTCAATGTTACTGTTTATATTTCCAAAACTTGTTCTGTTCCAAAGTTTCAAGATATGCTTAACTGTTGCTAGATTTTTATTCACTTTGTGTGCTGGTGATCCCTGCACATGAGAATTCCAAGTTTCCTGAATTAGCGGTTTACATTCATCGTGTTTTATCCATTCTCCAAAATATCTGAAGGGAGTAGCCCCATCATTCCAGTGATTATACGTGTTAAGTCTAATTGGAACATGGTCAGACGCAAGGAGTCCTAAATGTTTTATGCTTGAGTTTGGGAATTTTTTATTCCACTTGGAATTAGCCAAGGCCCTATCAAGTCTCTGCTCTATATTTTCAGTTCCACTTCTATGGTTATTCCAAGTGAATGTGTAGCCAGTGAAACCAAGATCCATTAGCTCACATTTATTGATCAAGTTATTGAAAATATTCGCTTCATTTCTTTTGAAAGGAAATCTACCTTTTTTTTCTTGCTCATGAAGTACTACATTCATATCTCCTATCACTATCCAAGGTGTGTTCATATTAGTTGCCATCTCTTCTATAATTTTCCATGATTTCAATTTTTGTCGCCTATATGGACTCCCATAGAAGCAAGTGAGAGTCCAACTACTATCATTTTGATGGTTAGTAATTAAAGCATTTATGTGGTTGTGAGCAAATATCTTGGACTTGAATATTAACATTACTTTTCCAAATAAGACACAAACCCCAGCACTTCCTCTAGGAGAGAACCAGATGATAATTATAAACATCCATACATTTTAAAATTTTATGCATTTCTTTGTTTTGTTGCTTGGTTTTGAGACAAGAATATGATGTCGTGGTTCTCCTTGTTTAAGGTATCCAACAAGCTATTTTGAGTATCCATTTTTCCTAATCCTTGGCAGTTCCATGCCATCAAACTAATAAACTGCCAAAAATATGAAATCACGGGATAACTAAAGTCTATTAACACTATGCAATTATAGAACTCATCTTTTAATCACATAGTTTCAACAAGCTTTCTACATATTGAAATTCTAATTTTTATGAAGCAAGAAGAATTTATAATTATGATTTTGATAGATGGACTAACCTCCTCCGAGGAGCGACATTTAAGAGCATCTAAAAGAGTTACCTCATATGTCCCCATGACCTGAGAGGAGCCTAAATAGCCATCTTTCTTGGCAAGAGTCATCAGGATGCTTCGTGAATTTCCTTGAAACCCTGGTTTTCTCAGTAATTTCCTTTTTTTCCAATTGTAGCTTGAGGTACCAAAATCAAAAAAAGAGACGGGAATCAAAATTTAAAAACAGAATCAACCAGTCTAAGTTAAAAGAAAACAAAATCTAACAGTATAAGTTAAAAGAAATCTTAAGAGGATATGGATGATTTAATTGATTATCCGGCAGATATTGAATCGCCAGGAGCAAAAATTGACAAAGTGTTTTGACAAATTTCTATTCCAGAAGAATCTTCTCAAAGTTATTAGGCGGTCTCCTACTTCTCCAACGATGGTAAGAATTGCAACAAAAGATGAAAGGGAATTGCACCTTCTGTAAAGAGACAAAAAAAGAATTAGTAAAGACAATAAAATTACTTAAGAAAAGGGAATCTAATTGAAGTAAGAAGATAATTGAATAAAGATGGAGGGATACTGTGATTAAAATGGGTCAGATCGAAAAAGAGATTAGGGGAAAAGTTCCAATTTTTGTATACGGGAATCAAAATTAAATAAAAAGATTATGATTTTTGAAGCTTTCAAAAATTTGGGGTCCGTAGATCTATGAAAATTAGAGGCCAGAATTTTGGGTCTTCAAAGCTTTTGAATCTTAAAATTGAAAAATTAAAAATCTTTGAATTTAGTAATCTTTGAAAGGAGTCTCTGAAACTTTGAGTCTTGGTAGCTTAGAACTTTGTCTCTTGGTGTCTTAGTGGCTCGGAAACTTGGTGTCTTGGTGTCTCAGAACTTGGAATCTTTGAGAAAAAATGCCGGAGCTTTGTTAATGAAGTGTCTGGGAATAGCTAATTTAGTTACTTGTGGTATTCGATCTGAAAATAGGATGGATCAGAAGACATGTGGAAATATTATTAGTGGTTTTTGGTGGTCATGTCCGTCGCCGGCGGTGTTTACTGACTACTTTATGGTGGAGATTGGGTTGATAGTGGTGTTTACTGGTAACTTCACGGTGGTTTTAGTGGCTGTGTAAAAATCGCCCAAAGGAGTTTTATCGCCTTAATTTCTTGTTTTCCGTCTCCATTTCTTTTTCCCTCTTTCTTTACAATTTTCTTTTAAGTTCGGAAAATATCTCGTTCACAGTTTTTGCTCTCCTTTTCTCTCTAATAAAAATGGGTCATTTGTCCAAAAAAATTTAAAACACGGTTCAAATGGACAAGTAAAAAAAAGTACGGGTGAAATTGCCAAAAAAAAAAAGCAAGGATGAAACTGGATTCATCCCGGCTTATACTTAAAAAATAGCAAGGATGAAATCTGGATGCATCCCTTGTAAAATAAAAATAAGAAAAAAATATTTGAAAATGGACAGGATGAAACCGGTTACATCCTGCCTATTTTTAAACTTTTGTCCATTTAAACAGTATCTTTTTAATTTTTGGCTATTTAAACAGTATCAAAACCTAAGTGTCTTTTTCACCCAGGAATTGTTGATTTTGGTCTTTTTGACCAATTTTGTGTTATTTTTTCCACCAAAAAAATTGGAAAAGTCCTTAGGTATTTCCTACTAATGAGTGGATACTGCTAATATATGCATCAACTCAGCTTTCTCCAGCATCTCAGCGCCCAAATATATTACTTGTGATATTTCAATCCTTGTTCTGCTTAAAAATCTAAAATATCAAACGTTATATTGTAAAACAATTTATATGCATAGAGGAGAGTCATGAAAATGGAAATTTGACCCGCTTTTTGTTCAATTGTGAATTTTATACTTACTTTTGCGAATGCAAGACAGAATAAACTACCACATCACTTTTGAGTGTATGGTCATGGCACCAGACGGTTAATGCCTGAGTACAAACATTTGTAATATGAAAAATGGGGGAAAATATGTGTAGCCCAAATTTCCTTTTTTCTTTATAGCAAACCCGCCATTAAGTTACTATATATATGAAACCCATAATTAACTTTAATACTACTAGTTTTACTAGACTAATCAGGGGCGGAGCCAGCCCATTGCAAGGGGTGCATTTGCACCCCTGCCCAGCTGGCTCCAAAGCCCAATTTAAGCCTTATAAGAATTTTTTTTAATAAACAAGCCCATTTTTACACTTTTGCACCCCTAAAATTTTTGGTTGTACCCGTAGTAAATTTTTGTACCCCCTTCTCATGATTCCTGGCTCCGCCCCTGAGACTAACCTTTGATTTTATTAACTAGTAAGGACACATGTGCGATGCACATGTTTGAATTTTTACCTATCCAACAATACTAAATTTGAAAGGCATGATTTTTTTTCCTAAAACAAAAATTTACTATTCTTATTTGTACTCGTTACATAAATAATTGAAAGAGCTTTTCAAATATATAAATTTTAAAAAAATTCGGTGTATATTTTAAAAGATATTAAGTTTTTAAATTTTTTGATCTATTTTTAAAACAATGACATTTATATAAATATGTAAAAATGGGGACAACTAAGTAATTTAAGGGGTCTCCTACCAAAAAGAGCTCATTTCTTTATATTAGTAAGATTATCTTATTAATTACCTTATTTTCTATAGTCAAAACAAAAAATTCGGTAAATAGTAAAAACGGTCAAAACGAACCAAAAAATAGGAAAATCCCAACAATACAAGCTGGTTCATCACGCCCCGTCATCTTCCTTTTATCACGCCTTGTTATCTTTTCTTCCATTTGTTTTTCTTTCTTCAAGCTAAAATAATCCCAGATTTATTGTGGTTTCACCACTTAACATTAGTAAAACAAGAGGAACCCTATTATCACCTTCTTCATAGCTGTCAGTGAGTTATCTTCATTCTTTTACATTAATTTATGCTTCCAATTCATTCATTTATTTATCACCATATTTTACTGATTGCTTCATAATGATGGATGCATCTGATTCGTTGCTTTTTTTTTTTTCATAAAAAGAGGAAGAAACCCTCTAGCATTACAAATCAAGTTCGTTTGCCAAGATCGGGTGGAATTCGACCAAGGAACAAAGTTCATTAAAAAACTGATAATTAAAAGAGGTAATCAAGCCTCCTAGCTCATTTCCTATTCATCTGTGTTGGAGATTGTAGACGTTACAAAAAGTTGCAGTGTGAGCTGCCCATATTACATTTAATCTATTACAAAAGATAAGTTCTGATATTTTAAAGTTCACTACTTCATGATTGGGACTGTGGAAATCATTACTAATAGAGTATCTCTTCTTTCTTGCTTGGGTATACATTCCTTTAAGCAGCATCAGAGTAGGCATTGAATCGCTTTGAAAAGAAACTTCATGTCCACTCCATTGTGTTGCCCACCGGAAAGCAATTTCCGCGCCTTTCTTTTCTAATTCTTCTCTATTGGAGCAAAAGCATGTACTTCCTCTAGCTTCGATGGTGTACCCTGCAAAGTCAGTTAATGTTAAGCCAATGCCAGAAGAAGAAATAGGGTCCATCATGGATAGAGAAATATTTATGTTGTAACACATTTTTCCTTCCACAGTTCTGTTCTCCAAAGTGCATATATCAAGGCATTCGTCATGCATTGGATTATAATACAAGGTTTGAAATAAAGAGTATCTTGGATCATTGATGGTAGCAACACTATTTATGAATTGAACTATAGTGTTAGCCGTAGCCGCACTATTCTGTTTTTCCTTTCTAAAGACCCAATCACATCTGGCTTTCCAAATGTGCCAAGTTATAATACTACAAAACTCAGCCCACCTCATCATGTAACCATTTCTGTTAGTGTTAGAGAACCAAGAGTTAAGCCAATCATGAAAGGTAATATTATTCTCCACTACATAATCCATATTGAAATTTA
This sequence comes from Papaver armeniacum, assembly GCA_023531295.1. NCBI lineage: Eukaryota > Viridiplantae > Streptophyta > Magnoliopsida > Ranunculales > Papaveraceae > Papaver > Papaver armeniacum. The sequence continues at coordinate 741,544 of JAJJWW010003138.1, read as the reverse complement.
AGTGTAACCAAACCTGTTTTACAAAATTACAGTTCATGAATAAATGAGTCAAGGATTCCTCGCCGCTATCACAAAGAGTACACCTGGTATTTATGTATGGTAAGACTGCAGCCATCCTCATACTATTTGGGAGAATAGCATGTGCCGCTTTCCATATAAAAGATTTAACTGAAGGAGGGACTTTCATCTTCCAAATTAGGTTCCAGTCTCCGTTATCAATTTCAGAATTATTAATTTGGTTGTATAAAGAGTTAACAGTGAATTTACCTTTGGCGTTTAGAGACCATTGGGCTGTATCTTCCCTAATACTTGTTGGAATGCTTATTTTCAGAATATGATCGATTGTGTTTTGGTTAAAACAAATTCTCAATTTGTTTATATCCCATTTTCTATCATCAGTAAAAAGATTACTCACCTGTGTTATGTTTTCTGCTCCCCTGTCAGGTTTTTGAATAGGGGGAATGATTTCTGGGATCCAGTAATCAGTCCAAACATTTACTAAGTCTCCTCTTCCTATTTTCCATATACAATGTTTCTGAAGTTGTTCAACACCAGCAAGAATGCCCTTCCAAACCCAACTATCTCTATGGTTTGGCTTTGATTTCATATGTAATATATCTGTGTTTGGAAAATATTTAGCTTTTAAGATTTTAGCACTTAGAGAATCTGGGTTTTCATTTAGCCTCCAACCCATTTTTGCCAACATAGCTAGATTAAAATTTTCTATATTTTGGAAGCCTAACCCTCCTTTAGAAATGGGTTTACAAAAGGATTGCCAGGCTTTCAAATAAACCCCCTTTTTCCCTTGTTCATTTTTACCATTAACATCTTTTCCCCACCAATAATTTCTCTGAAGATTTGTTAGGTTCTTACATATTTTCTTAGGTATCCTAAAACAGTTCATTTGATAAACACTTAAGGAGGACGTAACATTTTTTATCATTACCGATTTACCTGCTGTTGTTAGGTCTATTCCGTTCCAACCAACAAGCCTATGAAGCATTTTTTCAACCAGAGGTTCAAAGCTCTTGATCTTAGATTTGTTAGTAAAAAGAGGAGCTCCCAAGTACCTATCGTCCAAAGGGATAGCTTTGACACCCAAAATATGTTTAACAACATTTACCAAACCTTCAGAGAAATTATTGTTTTATCAAACCTATCGTCCCAAGTACCTATCGTCCATCTGATTCGTTGCTACTACTATATGTTTTATCTCCAATGTTGTTGTACCAAACCTTTGACAGGCAAATCACTCCATGCATTGGTGATAATTTGTTTTTTACTTTGGTAAAATATGTGATATTTTGATTTATCACTAGTCTTCATGTGATAAATATAATTTTCAGCAATTGTACTCATTGTACTAAACCTTTTAGTGATAGAGAAATCACCCATGCATGTTTTGTTTGTTAACGGGTTATGTATGATTTTGGTTAGTTAATTACACACATATGGATAGATTGTACTGTGTTTGTCTGTCATCAATTTTTGGGTGTCGATCATATTTGGTGATGATTTGTTTTTTGATTTGATGAATTGTGATAGTTTAATTTATCACATAATTTAGTTTTTGTGTGCAAAATTTTCATTTTTTTCCTCGTATCATGGTCGTGACTACGGATTTTCTTGGCAAAAGGGATAATTAGCACGATGGCAACACTGCGTGATAAAGAGGCCGATCCTAATGAATCCAGCTCCGACGATGATCATCAGAACGCGAAGAAGATAGAAAACCGAAATTATCACGGTTCAAGGGTGATATCTAAAATTGTCACAATTAGTGAAATATGGAATTATCATACGTAGTAGGCATGATAACTAAAATTATCACCGGTTATAGTTAGTGAAATCTGCAAAAATCACATGTTTAAGTTTAAGTTGTGATTAATGTAATTATCAAAAATTAATAAATAATTATGATTTATAATAGTTGCAAGTTTCTCTAAATAACCATTTGTGTCCTTCCATATTTGTGATAATTAAAGTTATTCCATGATAATTATGATTTTGACAAACAGAAATAGTTGTTTTTGTGAATATGGTAATTATCGTCAATTTACTACACTTGATTTCTCGCAATTTAAGTGATAACCGCAAATTTTAAAATTGGTACATTTTCCTTGTTGGAAGATAAACCACGTCCGAATTCTGTTAACATATATAGTATCCCACTTAATTAGGATCCTAAAATTACGGAATCTTAAATATGCATGCGATAATAAAAAGTTGAAATCTTTCGTTACAAACATGGGCGGTATTGGAGGTGGCTTACCCAGGCTACAGCCCCCCAAAAACTTTGTAATAACTGATTCGGCCTTTGTAATTTTCGGATTTTGAAAAAATAGCCCATGTGAGAATTAAAATTAGCCCAAGTATTGACTTAGCCAAACTACAATTTTGAATCGTTTTGGTGTTTCTAGTCATAGAATCTTACGTTGTTAATTGTTATACCATACGGTAGCCGTTCAAAGAATTAGTAACACGGTCCCACAAAAATAAATCATCAATTAGGTGATCTTAGCCCTTCAAAGACTAAGAAGAGGAATAAAACATAGTTGTTTTCATTTTATTGGTTAAAATACATATTCTTTTTTATTTCTTTATCAAATTTGATTATTTGTTAATTATTTGATATGATTAAAAGAAAAAAATGATTGTATTTTTTAATTTTCTTGTGTAAGAAAGACCGAAAGTTAGGAAAGATCTTAAAATCTATAATTTTAATAACAAGTACTACCATTTTCCTACCTCCACCTCCATTTCTTACGGTGACGGAATTGCGGGTGGCTTACCTATGCTGAAGTTAGGGGTGTGCAACGGACGGACGGTTGCGGATTAGGGATCACCCGCAACCAAACCGTCAAAGTTGCGGATTTGAGAAATTCAACCGTGACTGGCCCAATCACCCGCGGATTTGACCTCTGCGGATCAGCGGATCGTACGGGCCGGATGCGGATTAACCGCAGATTTAGTCAAAATAAAAAGTCAAAAAAGAGGTAAAACAAACAAAAATTTTAATACAGGACAGTTCACATAAAAGAGTGTTAATTCAAATGCAACAAGTCTGGTTCTAAACCAATGGACAGAAGATAGTTAACAGTTAACACAAAAGAAGTTAGGACACCTTCTTTGCTTTATATGGTTGTTCATGTTTGTTGTTCCATGATCTTTACCCCATGAAAACTTCGTTTTACAATGCTTGCACTCAACTTTAGGTGGCATAAGATCAAGACGCTTGGTAAAATGTTGCCAGCAATCTGATTGCTTCTTACCATAAGCTTTAGGAGGCTTTGAAACTTCAACCTGAGATGGTGTAGCTGTCATTGTAGATGTAGCTATGCTCTCGACGGTTGCCAGGGTAGCTGTACCAATACTCTCATCAGGAATGTTAACAGGAATAGAAGAGCTTGAAGCCATCTACAAAAAAATATTGAACACATTTGGTAAATGAACACAGCAAGGACAATAATGGTGTAAATGGTTTTCACATAAACTGAAATTTTCAGCTTTTAATATGTTTGGAGCTTAATTCACATACTCAGAATTGCCAATCATAGAAAAACACACCAAACTCAATTTCAAATCCACTTTAATCAATCAGCTAAATGTCTCAAAAACCCAATTTGAGTGAAGTTATCCAAACTACCAAAATTTAAGGCATAAAAAACAGAACCCATGTCATGGATTACTCACATAACATACAATCAAATCATGGAAGCAGCAATCCAATAACTCAAGAACATGAAAATCAAAAAGAACAACAACTGAAAGATATAAGAGTTGGAGAATCACTAGGAGGATAATGGATATACCTGATTCAGTACTCTAGGGTTGTGATGAATCACAAACCTCTAATCAAAACACCAAATTTAACTTACTAAGATCACAGTATACTAACCTAAAACCTATTATTTAGCACAAATTTCTTATAAAACCTAAAACCTATTATTCAGCACAATTTCTTATAAAATTGTAGTCTCCTTTCACAAATCAAACTAAACCCATTTTAATTTCATGTGTTTCAGACTTAAAGATGAAAAAATCGAATTTTTTTTTTCTACAATTGAATCCAAAATTAAACAGATAAATAAACTTACTGGTTGCAGGTGCAGCAATCAGGTAGTGCGTTAACTTATTCTTCAACACGAACAAATACTTTTTAGTGATGAATCTAATAGGCAGAGAACTACTCAGAGTAGAGAAATGAAAAACCCATCATAGGCAGAGAAGAGGGTTGAGCGTGAAGTGAAATTGTTTTAGGTTTCACAAAGATAAGATGTTTATCAAACTCATACTTCCTATATCATCCCTAGTATTTTTATCAAATTCCTTTCATGTCCTGCGATGCGGGTGAATCCGCGGATTCACAAAACTAACCGCAACCAAACCGCTAAACCTTGCGGATTTGAAAACTCAACCGTGTCCGGACCATTGACTCCTGCGGATTGGTTTTCACCCGCAATTTTGTGGACGGTTGCGGGTGAAATCCGCGGTTTCGATTTTTACGCACACCCCTAATTTGAAGTCCAAAACTTGATTTTCATTGTTCCTAAAATTTATCCCAGGTGTAAATTTGAGTTAGCCAATTATCAAGACAGGAAATTCGCGCAACTATAATTTGAAACTCTTATTTTTATTTCTGTGATACTATGATGCTACGTTGAAAGTCTGCAAGAAGATTGAAACTCGGTCCATATAGATAATCCTTGATAATATGATCTCAGCCATTAAAGGATTCCAAAGAAAAAAAGTAAAGAACTAATACATCAAATTCTCTCTCACACACTTTGTGTTAAATACGATCTGATCAAATCTTATTAGGATAGCACCACGTGTGTTAGTTATTGTTCTACTTCTTCTTTTTCTTTTAACTCCTCATGTTTCACCATGCTACGAAAATAAAAAAGCAAAGGCTGTGAAGAATAACATAACGTCCTCGTGTCTACTTAAGAATAACATAACTTCCTAGATGTATCATTGTTGCATCGGTTCATTTCTGCTTTTCTTCCTCGGCAAATGTAAGTATATTGACGAAGATTACATAGTGTAAGCCTAAAGCAACATTCTAGAAAGACAAAAAGAGCCGCGTGATAGCAAAAACACAACCACTTCCGAGCATTTTGCTCCTAAACAACTCTCAATGTTGAAAAGAAAAAATAGCATGTCGCATCAGGTATTATAACCGCAGCTATCAATATTGCAATCGAAAAAGTAAAATAGAGTATTGGCTAAAAAAATTTTTTTAGCCCACCCATACATAAAATCCTGGATCCGTCGCTCTTACAAAGTCAATTAACTAAATCGACTTAATTAACTGCCCACAAAAAACGCCTCCTAATTGATCATTCAAATCAGCGTTTTTCTTATAAAGATATTTTTGTTAATAATTTGTTAATAATAACTAATGAGGGTTAATTAAGTCCATCTAAAAATATGGAATTATAGATCTAATCTAAAACCACTAATCTTAACCGTAGATTGTGAATTTTGGGCTACACATATATATATACCATCTTAATGATGGGTTTCTGGAAGAGAGAGGAACCATATTTGGGTTCCTCAGAAATTTCCACATTTTTTATACTCCTAATACCAAAAATTTATAGTGATCCCACTAAATACACATATATAGATTTTTTTATTATTGATAAAGGTCCCACAGTCGGTGGGCCCCGCCGGCTTGAGTTTAATAAGGGTGGGGGTTTTGGGTCTCACTGCAGTGAGTGAGCGTTTTTTTTTTTTGTTTTTGCAAGGTTCATCTAGTTTTTTTGTTTATTCAAATTTAAATTTGTGCACGGCAAATTAAAATTTATGGCATTATAGGTTTTCGTTGAGTCATATCCCAACTATATTGTTTTCTAGAACACACCAGCTTTGCAACTTGTGTATCATCAAAATTTACACCACACTGTTGCATTAATGATGCCAATAGCCCAGAATTAATTATATAATATAAGCTTTGTGTAACATCCCAGCCATAGCTTTGTGTAACATCCCAGCCATAGTACTGACACTGTGAGTTATTGTGTGCTAGCTACCAGTGTCTATTACTTTGCAGTTTGTAGCATTAATGATGCCAATATCGATTGTTACCTACACTCTGTTGCTTATTAATGCATATATCATGCATGAGTTAAGATTCGGGCTGTCAATGGCTCCGGTTCCTCCCGGGCATCGTGCTACCCGGAACCGGACCCTATTATTTTCTAACAGTTTCGGATCCTAACGGTTCCGGGTCCAGTTTCTATATTAGTTGGCCCAGAACCGGACCCTATTAAATAGCCAGGTAACCACTGGTTTCGGGCATTAAACGGGTAATTCACGAGTGTTTTATTTTGAAATAGGTTATTCATTTTTGGTTTTACACTAATACTGTTGATGAATACACGTGATGGTGTTATCAGTTTCTTCTTGTGATGCAGGTTCAAGTTGATCTTCCCTCTCTAGAAATGCCATTTGAATGGCTTGTTCAATTGGTCCCTCCACTAAAAAAAGGCATTCTTCATTAGTTTATCTCTTTGTGCTCGTGCTGAACAAATGTTAATCTATACTGTTTTGTTTCATGGAAGATTTCCTTATAAAAAGAATGCTCAACACGGTTGGGTGAGATTGATCCAAAAGAAGTCATAAACAATATAATTAAATGGACGTATAAGATCATAAAACATGATTAATATCTTTTAGTACACATGATTTTTTTAATCTTTTCGTGAGTGAGTAGATGTTAACCTAGAACGGCCAAGAAATTAAGCTAGAAGAGGTTATAGAGTGGGATATCCGCGGAATTATCACGGCTCATGATTTTTTATTAGGTTCTATACAAAATTGAAACGGGTATCCGAGAACCACAGGTACCCGACGGCTATTATCCGTTGGACTCGTTAAGATTCGGGTCCAATCGGGTAATTACCCGTCGGTTCCCATGCGGTTAATGGGTCCAACTTTAGGACCCAGAAATAAAAACGTGTAAATTATTGTAGTTCCGGGTTCGAGCTAAAGATGTTGTTTGGTAGGAAATAGAAACAAGTGAATTATTGTACTGCTCTCCTCAAAAAAAATTTATTGTACTGCATTTATTTTTTAAGGGTCCAAAAGAAAATACTTCGTTCTTGATCTGGTTTTTAACCGTGTTACCATTCATGCTCACTTGTTTATTAGGGTTAGTCTACCTAAATTTGTTCCATATAACCTTGCCCATGTAATTGTTGTATATGAACATTCTATATATACATGGACTTGTGAACTACTTCTCATAATCCAAAGTTTTAGCTAGCTCTCCTTTAATGGCCACAATACCAATTATAATTGTCATTTTTCTTCTCATCATGATTCTTTATCTAACCCTTCTTCTCAGACCTAAACCCATCAAGATCCCAATAAAAAATAGACATGTTTTCATCACAGGTGGATCAAGTGGTATTGGTTTATCTCTAGCTCATCAGGCTGCCTCTGATGGTGCCCGTGTAACCATACTCGCTCGAGATCCTAACAAGCTCGAACAAGCTCGGGATTCGATACGTTTGTCTACAGGTGTCACTGTGAATATCGCCATTGCTGATGTTAGAGATTTTGAAACATTAAAAGCAGTTATGGATGAAGCAGATCCTATTGATGTACTTGTTTGTAATCATGGTGTGTACGTCTGTGGAGAATTAGAATTCCAGAAAATGGAAAATGTTAAAATGATGGTTGATGTGAATTTGATGGGAACTTTGAATTTGATAAAGGCAGCTTTGCCTAGGATGAAGAATAACCGAAAAAATCGAGGCCCTGCTTCTATTGCTCTCATGTCCTCACAGGCGGGTCAGGTATAAAAACTCGGATTTTATATTTTGGACGTGTAAATCTGGACTATCGCCATACTTTAGTTAACCAGCTTATGGATCTGGCTACATAATATGCTTTCTGTAATTTAATTGGTTCCAGCAATTGAAATCGAGAACATAATAGCTGGCTTTTTTTCTTCTTCAAAGCAGTGTGGATTGTATGGGTACACAACATACTCGGCTACAAAATTTGGCCTCCGAGGACTGGGAGAGGCATTACAGATGGAGCTAATTTCAGACGACATTCATGTCTCTCTTATTTTCCCTCCGGACACTGCAACCCCAGGCCTGATTAAAGGTATATGTTCCACCATGCTATTCAGTTCGTCCAATTTTCCAACATAGAAATTCAAGCCTGATTGCAAGTTTGACAGAAGTCAAAAACATAGTGCACGTTTTTGTAGGATTCATTGATGCTTACTCTTCTGTGTTGTTTGACACTATTGATGCACTCCTTACGCATCCACCTATAGTCGGAAACATGATTTCATGTGAGGGTTGTCTGAAATTCTTATTACACCCACTCTGAATGTATGGGATCACCTGGAAAATTCGGTTCTGACCTCACATTTTTGTAGTGCGTCTAGCTATGAATTTCATATGCTTCAGGCACTTTTGCCATTATTTTCTCATGGGTTTTGTTTTCTTTAATTTACTTGATATTGCAGAGAAAAAAAGAAGACCAAGAGTTACGAGAAAAATTGCAGCATGTTCAAGTCCAATGACAGCTGATGAAGTTGCCAAGAAAACTCTAAATGGAATAAAATCTGGAACTTTTCTTGTCTCATGCAATTTTCTAGGATTCTTGATGTGTTTAGGAGCTGCTGATTTTGCACCACAGAGGTCAATCCTCACTGCATCTGCTGAAATCTTCGCTGCCGGCTTTATTAGATTCTATGCAGTTGCTCTCTTATGGAGGTTTTATGAAATGTCATCAAGGTGTAATACTAATTCTTCACACAAAAGAGCAGACGGAGTTACCGAAAACAGTTCAAAACTGATGTAGGACTTCGAATTAAGGTTCTTCCATGCAGTGATAAGATTCTATTATTCTGAAGTTTAATTTCAAATGATATGTTGTGACCAAGTGTAATATGAATTCAGGGACGGAGGCATGTGAGAGCAAATGGGTGCGCTTGCACCCACTGAAATTTCAAATTTAGTAAGAATAGGCTTGGTATTTTTGTAATAATAGAGTCTTGTGGGTGCAAATATGAGTGGCATAATTGAAGTTTTGCGATTTCCAAGGGGTCAAAGTTAAACTGATAATTTTTATTATTAGCTGATAATTTTGTGTTTTTTTTATCTTCATCGAGTCACCGACATTATCTCTTTGGAGACTACAACAAAAGAAAGAAGAGAACCTTCTCTTCTCTGTAACTGTGCATCTCTCCCGCAAGAGATCATTAGCTGATGATACTGAATCACTGATCACAAATCAGTTAAAGGTGAAGCTTAAGGTATATTCATCACCATGATTTCTTTTTTATTCTAATTGTAATTCAGAAATATATAGGATCGTTTAGTTCGATTTGGGTATTTTCAAGATAGGGTTTTTATTTTTCTTAATCAAAAGCAAAATTCCTCTTCTCTATAACTATAATCACACTTTACATAAATAGAGTGAGATTCGTTAAAATACTCATTAATCCATAAGTAATCAGACCCTTCACCCTTGTCTTTTATTTGAATTTTTAGGGTTTTCTCAATATTTTTTTTTAATTCATATTGTTTTTAATTGAAGCATCAATGTTTTGTTTTGTTTGCTTTTGTATATTTTGTTTATTTACAATGTTCTAATTGAAGCATCAATGTAGGTTTATGCAACCAATTCCGTGATCTATGAAAACTCAATTGTCGATGGAGAGGTATTACAAAAGGAAGGCGACAGTTGATTTATCATCGCCTTCAAAACGAGGTGGTGGCAGTACAAATGAACATGGTGAACTTGCTTCTTCTTTACAAACTGAAGTGCAAGAAAGTGATGTGGGAATATCAGTGCCGCAACCATCCCTTCCTAAGTCCAATGGTAACAATTCAAATATGTTAATCGATGTTGAATTGGCAAACCTCCCTTCGAGATCCGGGGCTTCGAAAACCAATTATGGATTATCATCCAAATGTTAGAAACCAAGTTCGAAGGACATATTTGCGAGAATGGGCCGTGCCCCGACCTAGAAACCATACATTTCCCAATTCACGGAAAGGTAGAAAGTTCAATCATTCCCGGTTCAAAGCTCATGAATATTGGCTAGAATACGGCATATCAAAAGATAGAGTATATTGTTTATGTTGTTACTTGTTTAAATCAAGTGGTGCTAATAACTTTGCTTTGATGAAGGATTTTGTACTTGGAGTAAGAAATCAAGACTATGATTCATGTAGGAGATATAAATAGTGCTCACAACGAAGCTCGGAAAGCCTGTGAAGACTTGTTAGATGAAAAGGTACATATTGACACAAAGACTTGTTAAGCAAACAGATGAAACTAGAAGGCAATATGGAATTCGTTTGAGGGCTTCAATACAAATTGTCCGACTACTTCTAAGACAGGGTCTTGCATTTCGTGGGAATGATGAAGGTGATGATTCTGCAAATCGGGGTAATTTTCTTGAGATTTTAGCATGGCTTGGTAACATCAATGTAGAAGATTTGCAGCCTTATATTATGGAAAATGCACCGAAAAATCTGAAATTGACCTCCCCTGATATTCAAAAAGACATTACAAGTGCTTTTTCATTTGAAATAATTTCTGCAATCATTCGAGATATTGGTGATTCATTCTTTTCAATTCTTGTTGATGAGTCTAAAGATATTTCGTCAAAGGAACAAATGGCTATTGTTTTACGGTACGTGAAAGAAGGACGTGTTATTGAGCGCTTTGTTGGGATTGAACATCTAGCTACTACCACTGCCCTCTCACTCAAGAAAACAATTGCTAATTTCTTTTCGAGGCATAATTTAAGTTTTTCCAAGTTGCGAGGACAAGGTTATGATGGGGCTAACAATATGAAAGGCGAGTATAATGGTCTTAAGAAGCTTATTTTGGATGAAAATGAGTCTGCTTATTTTATTCATTGCTTTGCTCATCAATTACAGCTAGCTGTTGTAAATGTAGCGAAAAAAAATCCAGAAATCAAGGATTTGTTTTCATTAGTTACTTGTGTGACAAATGTTGTTGGAGGATCGCCTAAACGTCTTGAGATACTTCGAAAAATAAAAGGTGCTGAAATTTCTGAAGCCCTTAGCAACAATGAACTTGAAATCAAGCGAGATTAAACCAAGAGTCAAACCTCAAGCGTGTGCGGATACAAGGTGGGGTTCGCACCAAAATACTTTAATTAGCTTAATTAATTTGTATTCAATTTGTGATGGGTGTACTTAGATCAGTTTCAAAGGATAAATCTTCCGATAAGAGATTTGAAGCTAGAGGTCTTTTGGTTCATATGAAGTTATACAATTTTGCTTTTCGTCTTCATTTGATGAAAAATATTATGGGAGTTACAAATGATTTGTCGGAAGCTTTACAAAGAAAAGATCAGGATATTGTGAATGCCATGAAGTTAGTTCGGATTTGTAAGACAAGACTACAAGAGATGAGGGATAATGGTTGGAATGATTTACTTAGTGAAGTATCTTCATTTTGTGAGCAGCATAAGATTAAGGTTGTTTGTATGAATGACTCTAGTTTAGGTAAAGGAAGACCAAAACGCAATGTCCAAGAAAACACCAATGAATATAAATACCGTATTGGGATATTTAATGTCATTATAGATTTGCAACTAAGAGAATTGAATGATCGCTTTCTTTGAAACAATTACTTTAGACTTCTTCTTTGTGTAGCTTGCTTATGTCCGAGTGATTCCTTTTCGCTTTTGATAAGGACAAGTTGAAGCGCCTTGCACAATTTTATCCAAGGGATTTTTCTAAATGGACATTGTATTACTCGATGGTCAACTTCAAAACTACATCATGGATGTGAGAACAAGCACTGATTTTTCAAGTTTGAATGGAATTACTGATCTTGCCCGAAAAATGGTGGAAACGAAGAAAGACCAAGGTTTATTCAAAGGTTTATTTACTTGTTGACATTAGCGCTGATCTTACCGGTTACTCTGCCCGGTGTAGAAAGACTCTTTTCTCGCTATGAAAATATTGAAGACCCGATTGCGTAATAGAATGGGTGATGAGTGGTTGAACGATCGCCACTTGCATATGTTGAAAAAGTAATAATGGATAGCATCGTCGATGACATTATTATGAACCGTTTTCAGATCATGAAGCCACGCAAGGGGAGGTCTGTAGGTTGGTACTTGAGTATACAATGTGAAATGGGGAGATGATATAACATAGATTAATTAGCATCGGAGTTGGTTTTACACGAATGATTTATTTTCTCCATCTTTTGGGCAGACTTATGGTTACGGATCTTTTGATTTTTGCAGTTGATGTAATTACAGATGTATATTGTCTATCGACAAATCAACTATAAGATCCTTTTTTTGTTTATATATATATATATAATACTTTTTGGAAAAGAATCAGAATGTCGGATGTTACGTCTAATTTACATTTTGCCGATTCATGTTGTGGTTGTTGGGATGAGTTCATCTATTTTGGCGAAAATGGTAAGCTTTACATTTCTGTATATAAGTATATTAGTTGGAATGGGTTTGCTAGATCGTTCAACAGTCATGCTTTTGAACTCCTTTTGTCTTTGTTGCAGGTATCTCAACCCTGGATCCAAAGGATAAAGTTCGCATATGCAAAGCATAGTCCAGTCATGTAATTTGCTTTGCTGAGGAGGAAGCTGTGCTAAAAATGCTTTTGGAACTTGATATATATCTTGATGGTTGTATCCGAATACTAAATTGCAGTGGAACTTGCGTACGAAGGTAAAAATTTTAAACGACGATTTTGATTCAGTTAAAAAATTTTTTTTTTGCGAATATTAGAAAAAAATTTTCGACCCCACAACCTTTAAGTCCTGGCTCCGTCCCTGTATGAATTCACAAAAAGCCATGAAAAAAATAAACAACCGAGCATTGGCATTCGGGTTACTAGAATTATAGTCAAATATCCTAAACCTTGGGACCAATTTTGATTCTTCAAAATTGTTGGTAAACATAAGACCATTTTGTGTTACCTTCCCTGGTTAATTAGCTAATGATTTGCTTACAAAGAAGACATATATGTCTTCTCGTGTTATTTTTGATGGAGATTGTTTCCCTTTTGCAAAACCTACTGAAACCACTACTTCTAAATCTTCTATTTCTGATGAAGATATTCTTTCACTCCTGATATTGAAGTGCATGCTCCTTTTACTGTTCCTGCTGTTCCTTCTACTTCTACTACTACCAGGTTAACCGCTGGTATTTCTTTCTAAACCCAAACTATAAGTTTTAATTATATAGATCGTTAATTAGAATCGTTGAACCTCATGATAATCACACAATAATATACTAATAGAAGTTTATGAGAAATACCTTATAGCGCTAATCCTTAGTCTGTGATCGATAAACCTGGAGCAGCGATAATACCTTGTGAAGATCATGGTTTCTCTCTCTTGACCTTAGCCGTAATGAGTAATTCATTGGATACAATAGTGATGGTTATTGTTTCCCTTTCATAGGTAGAGAGAGGACCAAGTTCCTAGGATTTTATATTAGACATTAGATCTCGACCGTCCATCAAGGAAGATTTAATAGGAATTAATCCCCTAGAATGGTAACCAAAATATTTAGTAATATTCTTAATTAACCAAAATTATTACATGGGCCCACAGGATATTTCTATATGTATAGAAATATTCTTACATTCTCCCACTGGTCCATGTGATTATTTATTTAACGGTTAATTATAGAAAAACATAAGCGCGCATAATTACTAAACAAATTTAATGGTTAAACGTAATACCTTAACTAAGCAAATCACGTATGCGAGTCATGGCGGTGGCACATTGTCCTGTTATCAACATGTTCCCTTCCATGTACCACAACACAAGCAACTTACTTAATCAGGCCTTAAATGGGGATATCATAATGGTCCAGTTATGTCTTCAAAAGAAAGACAATTTCTGTTAACATTCATCCATTCACATAAGTGTATACTAAATATGGATACAAAAATAAATTCAGAAGTACATTATTAAGAGCTCAATTAGTTTTCAAAAAATAAGCACATAAATTAGCTGAATTCAATAATCAATTACTCCCACAGACCTAAGATTTTAATCTTTTCTTAAGAGGTCTTAAAAGGTAATTGTTCATTAAGTGCATCTCCGAATGCAATTGTGCTTAAGCGGTAAATGAACAACTATTGTTTCTGAATTTCCTAATTCACGCATATATACTCAAGGTTCATGTGTTTTGTTCCTTTTGTATCATATCGTGCTTTAATGCTGCGAAGTTGAGACGATAAATTTCAGCGATATAGAGACAAACTTAAATCTCTAAGTCTCGCAGTCATATTCAAACTCAATTGTGGAGCTAATCTTAAGGGATTCTTCCTTTATAGAATCCGCACATCCAACAAAATTGTAGTCTGAAAACCCAATCAACTCTAATTGGGTTGAGTAACTAATTGTGAGATATAAGTCAAGATAAGTATCTCAAAATCTTGATAGCTTCGGCATAATTTGTTCTTCGATTCCATAGATATATGCTAACATACCAATAACTCGTTATATGTTCCATTTCAGAGACATAATGAAGATTAAATTTATATCTTCATTCCGATATGAAACAAAATTTGCTATGTATGTTATTATCTCAAAAAATTCTTCGAATATTCGATATACGCTTTACATGAGGGCTTTAGTAATCCATACGATATGTGACTATCACATGGTAAGCTTCATTGATATCCTTTATTTCAAAAAATATAGAGATATGCATAAAGTCAAGATCACTACTCGTAGGTAGTAAGTCTTAACATAAAATACCAAGAGTATGAACTTCTCCCACTGATCTTGAGGTATATGCATAAATCTGTAATAATTTCATCTGAAACTTGAAACATTTATAGTTTTGTTGAATTTCATATACCATTATGGGAGGCGGCTTAAATTTCATACTTTGATTTCTGAAATTTGTAGACTAAAATTTATCATTAATAAAGGCTATTTCACATTTAATTAATGCAACTCTTAGGTCATACTGAGCTACTACTAATACTATGATAATTCTGAATAAGTCATTCTTTGACACGAGAGAAAAACTTATTTATAATCAATGCATCGTTTCAGAGTAAAATCTTTGGCAATAAGTCTTGCTTTATACCGTTTAAAATTGCTATTACAGACGTATTAGGTCAGAAAGACCCACTTTCATACAACTGATTTGTGTCTTTCGAGCAATTAAACAATATCCGAGACTTGACTTTCAACCAATGATTTTTACTCACATAGCATCAATCCATTAATCAAAATTATTACACATAATATTTGTGAACCGAAAACCGAGTTTTTGCCATTCCATATCAAAATGTAATAAATTCTTGTAAGAAAATCAATGAAGCAACATGAATAACTTTCTTTCAATCTCTGTTGAGACCTTCTTAATGCTGGTTCATGTTGTTATCAAAAAATTTCTTTATTGGCAGTAGTTATATTATGGAGTATTGGATCAGTAATTTGTGGTCTTTCATTATCTAACATTCTGATAATGAGAAGATTCACAATATCTGTAGAAATCTTAAATAAAGGGATCATTATAATGATTTCTTGAACAAATATATCCACGTACTCCCACTGATTATGCCATCATTAACGAATTTATTTTTCCGGTTTCAATAAGTCTCATACTACGGTTAGAACATTAATGAATACGATTTGGATTATTTAGGAAAACCAATGAACCAATAATAGTTTTCAAATCCAATTTTCATTCTTGGGAATGTAAGCCCTCACTTCCAACTGAACAACCATAACTTAAATGTGATTTAAACTAGGTTTCCAGCCTTTCTAGTCCAAAGTGTGTCTTTGAAAGCGCTTTACTAGAAATCTATTTAAATTACGATTTGCGAAAAGAACAAACATCCACAAATGTATAGCCATTATGCATGGATCATCATGTTTCTAACCATTTTCATAAAAGTATGATTTAGCCTTTTGTTATACACTATTATGCCAAGGATAAGTTGGCCTTGTGTATTGAGCAACAATTCCAAACTTTTGAAGACATTATGCAAAAGATTTAGGATATTATCCTGTTTTGTCATACCTTTCACAATATTCACCACCTTTGTCAGACTTTATGATTTTCACTTTATCTATAATTGCCTCTCAATTTCAATAATGAATGTTCGATAAAACATCCATGGATTGAGATTCATAATGCAATCGATAAATGTATACAGTAACGCGAAAAATCATCAGGTGATAAACAATTTTATCTTCCAAAAACTGGACCATTAAAAGTCTACAGAATAATCATAATATACAATTAATAAGCACAAAAGCTGAAATTTATAATAGAGATAAATGACAATTAAGCTTACAATAGTTACATACCTTCAATAAGATTCTCCTGTGGGTAAAACCTTATCAAGGAACAATGTGATACATGAAAAATATCTGTGGATATTTTACATTCTCATAATTCAACATTATTATGTCTGTCAAATACTATAACTAGAATCACCTGTGGGCAACTCACGTCCAAAAACGTATTAACAAACTCCAATAATTCTAAATATGTTCAACCTAATATAATGTGAGTTGTAGTCACCTGTGGGTGGCTATTATTTCACATGTATATGAAACATTTAGATAACTTTAATGCTTGTTTAAATTTGTGAACCAAAACTACTTGTGAGCAGCAATGTTCTAATAGTTAAATCAAACTAAGATGACCCAAAATATACAACACTTACTAGATAAGAGCATAGCATCACTGTGGTGATAACTAAACTATCCAGCAAACATGTACAATTGCAAATATCACACTAACTTTTCTTGTGATATTGCACAGTCCCACTCAAAGATATGGACATACTTGATCTGATCATAAATTTAGTCGCTTATAAACAATAATGAGTAACCCTAAAACATCAATCACGAACATTTATTCAAAACACATGCCATACATAAATTGTGAAAAAATATCAACACCCTATAATCGAAAAATATCCAAACATGAATTCAATAATGAAATTTCATTGAAGAAAAATTCTTTGATGCATCGCTCATTTAAATATGATACAAGCTTAAAGATCATGATAAATAACGGATATATGATGAATTAATATGAAAAGTGTTAAATAGTCAATGAATATCATTTTCAGAAATATGGAGAAATTTATCAAAAATAAAACCTCAATTTCATAGAGGATGCAATAAGTTTTGGACAACATAATAAAAATATTCATGAAAATATGAAAAATTCGTAATAGGTTACTCAACTCGATAATGACTTAATTTATGTAAATTTTCTTTTATGCACTTTTAAGAAATAACGTAAAATCATGTGCCAATTATTTAATCACCATAATGTATGATCAAATATTGTACACTTCAATGTTATCTTAAACATGTGAACTCAAATTACCTGTGGGTAATTGTTGTTCTAATACATTTAAGAAAAACAATATTATAAGCACTTGACATGATAATGATTATGACTGGAAAAATTATTTGACATCACTGTGGTGATAGCCAAACAACTCAAATAATGCCATAATAACTACTAAACCTTGCCTTTACGGCTTGGCGTATTCGTGCTTACAATAAAATTATTATTATTGCTAAGATAAAACACTCTAGTATCACTGTGGTGATAACTAAAGAATTATGACCTAAGAATCTTAAGCACAATAATTTTATACGTACAATTGAAATTATCATCAACATTGGGAGAAAAGTGAAACATAATGACACAAGACACCCTCAATATTCAAATCAGTTCATATCCATAATGTATGATCAACAATCATATCAGTCAATGTTTTCTTAAATATGTGAACTCCAATTTCCTGTGGGTAAATTCTGTTCTAATATATTTAGGAAAATCAATATTACAAGCATTTGAAAAAATTGTGATCATGGCCAAAAGTGATTTGACATCACTGTGGTGATAGCCAATCAATAAAATAATGCCATTATCACATGATGTCCATAACTGCAAAACCTACACTTTACGGTTTGCAAATTAATGCTTATAATACCATTATGATTATATTGAGATATAACACTCTAGCATCACTGTGGTGATAACTAAAGAGTCCCATAATAATTTCAAGTATAATCTCACAGAATCAAAAAAGAAAAACAATAATCTGAGGGAAACTATACCCTAACGCACAAGCACACAACCATATCATAATAATGTACACACAAATTTAATAGTGTCAAACAATGGTTTTGATCATAAAATCGTTTGGCAAGAAAACGAATTGATTGTGCATTAATATTTTCGATAAAGCGGAAGCAGTAATGGTGGTTGGTTGACATTTCTTTAAGTAGGAACCATTTCTTAATTTCTTACCAGTCATTGGAAATCGATTTTTTATTTTTATTATTATTATGGACCGGTTCTATTCATGAATTTGTTCTATAATGAACTATTCTACATTTGACTAATGAACCGTGGAAAATTTATACCAGATTAATTTAGACCTATTCGGTCGAAATCCACACTCTCTGTCAAAGTTGACAGATAAGAAGCAGGGCAAAAATTATTAACTCGTCAAGGTCATCAAATGCTCAAAGTCAACACTGATGAGTTACTAGTGGACTTGTCAAGATTCGATCGTCCCTAGTTAATGGACCTAGAACACTATTAACCCTTGAAACTAGGTTCAACTTTAAAATGATTACGCACATTTTGACCCTTCTATTAAGTAACAGACATCTTTTCATACGTTAACTTTACACCATCAATGACTATGAATCACATGCCCAAACTAAATTAGATGATCTATTCAGCTGAGGACTTAAGATGCCGTTGATTAGTTAGGTTTTAACTTAAGTTTAAAAATTACAAAATGAAACAAAAAACTTACCTGATTCATTTGTATTTCAGTCTAATTTATAAAGCCCATTAAAGTTATAAATCACAGGCCCATCACTAAAGCTAACTATGAAGCCCACTTTCAAATTAACGTACGAACCCTAGAAGTTTCCTGGCGGAAAAATGTCTGTACGCTCAAAGATAATTTGCGCCGATTATATTTTGATGGGAATTCAACTTTCATATATCGTACGATGATACTTTACCAAAAAGTGAGATGCATCTAACGCCGGGTGAAGTTTTAATACATAATCCCAAATAAAAAAGTCATGATTATTGCATATTACCAACGGATAATCATGGGTTCTAAACACAAGCTCTAGATGCCAACTTTAAGTTTTAATTATATAGATCGTTAATTAGAATCGTTGAACCTCATGATAATCACACAATAATATACTAATAGAAGTTTATGAGAAATACCTTATAGCGCTAATCCTTAGTCTGTGATCGATAAACCTGGAGCAGCGATAATACCTTGTGAAGATCATGGTTTCTCTCTCTTGACCTTAGCCGTAATGAGTAATTCATTGGATACAATAGTGATGGTTATTGTTTCCCTTTCATAGGTAGAGAGAGAGGACCAAGTTCCTAGGATTTTATATTAGACATTAGATCTCGACCGTCCATCAAGGAAGATTTAATAGGAATTAATCCCCTAGAATAGTAACCAAAATATTTAGTAATATTCTTAATTAACCAAAATTATTACATGGGCCCACAGGATATTTCTATATGTATAGAAATATTCTTACACAAACAACTACCATCAGACTTTGTTGATCATTTCACCACCTGCACCCAGTAATCCATTACATTTTGATTTTACTTCAGTTCGCTTATAAGTTATTGTTGGAAAACGATTAATAAAATATGATTTTTAAAGTTTAATAAAAAATATAATTTATTATTTTCTTTTATAAATGAAAAACTTATTAGTCTCATACCGTGGAGTTTCCACTTTTAGTTGTTTTAAGAGACTATATAAGCTTTTTAGTCCCACATCGGGGAGTTCATCTTTTTAAGTTGTATTATTCTATTATATAAAGAAATTCACTACTTTTGTAAAATCTATGGGAAATAGGTTTCTTTATATTTTATAGGGACCCCCAATGGAAGATATTTTATATTGTTTTTCTTATGCGTTCGCGATTTTCCTTAAGGGTTTTTTTCGGAGTTTCCAAGCTCAAGTTGAGCATCTACTACATATGCTAGTAGTAAGTGTATTAGGGTGTTTTATCCTAGAGATATCCGTCCTGCGAGGGCTATATCATCACTCTTGAGTGTACCCGGGCGCTAATGTCTTGAGGCAACGTGTTGAACACGTGACTCACTCTGTTTTTCCAAAGTTTTGCCTTGTTGCTGTTGCGGAGATCTGGGGCCATTTCATCAAATCGATCACTTCCATTATAAAGGAGCTAAGTATCAATAACTTTTGCTATTTGATTTTTACCTTGTTTTTGATTATTGCACCCAACAATCTTAAGACATTAGAATTTGTGATAATCAAAAAAACGAATTTTTGGTCAGCTGTAGAGTTTCAAGTTTATCTCTTAACCTAGAAGGAATTTCGGTTAACCCTTTTAACTTAATGTAGTAGACATCCTGATAGTTACCCACGTAAAATTTCGGAATTTTTGGAGATGTAAAAGTATTTTCTTGATATTTTACAAAACAGAAAAACGTTCCTGAAAAATTCTGACGAGCAGAATTTTGTTGTTGACTAAATTTGTTTTTATGGGGTAACCATGAGTTTTTTGAAATGGTGATTCAAACGAAGTTTGTAGATCTATATGATATCTTCAAAACTCATATTCTATTTTTCGATTCAGAACTAAGGTTTGTGAGATGTGGTGTATTAGGTGATTGGGAAATTACCGTGTCCGTGGTCAGAGTATAAACGAAGATTGTGACATGAAATTGAACAAGGACATGGCTACTAGGCGCATGTGGATGAACACAATTCTTCCAAAGATGACAAAGGAAAGAACATCAAACACAACTCTAAGCGTAGTCTTCATAAGAAAGGTATGTTTCGTAAAACTGAATCCGGCATTACTTTAATTAAGGGTGATTTTTAGGCTTGTAAAATTCCTAGCCACACGACAGTAAATTGTTGACAACATAAAAACCTTAATAAGTAGAAAGTTAATGCTAATTTAGTTGAAACAAACTAGAAGGAGTTCAGTGTCATGATTTCGGAAGTTATTTTAATAATCAATGTGAGAGACCAGTAGGTGGACTCTGGAGCCACCAAGAATGTTTGTTGAAACAGAGACCTGTTCACCTCCTGTCAGAGGATAGGGGATGTCGAGAAACTCTATATGAGTAACTCATCTGCGACAGAGGTTTCATAAAAGGGAAAGGTCGAGCAGAAGCTTTTATCTGTAATATTCTCACATTGAATGAATTTTTCATGTTCCGGGCATATGCAAGAATATTGCATCTTGTTATGTTGTAGTTGGTAAAAGATTTAAGATTTTAATTGAATCTGCAAACTTGTTGTAACTAGGCAGTGATTTTTTAGGCAAGAGTTATTGGACTTTGGATCTATATAAGCTTAACGGAAAAACTGATGAAGTGAACATAGTTGATTCTTGTGCTTTCTTTGAGTGATCGAATGTTTTGCGTGGTAGACTTGGAACCATAAACTTATAAGTCAATGCCTAAACTGGACAGCATAGGCTGCCTACCCAATTTAGTTTGGATTTTGAACACAAAAGTGAAATCTGTGTAGAATCAAAATATGCTAAAAAAACCTTTAGCACAAATGTTCACAGTAATTCTAAGCCCTTAGAATTAATTCAGTTAGGCCTAGTTGACATGAGTTCAACCCAAAACTACTGTGGTAAAAGATGGTTTATAACTTTCATAGATGATTGTACGAGGTACTATCTTGTATACTTGCTTAGGGATAAGGATGATGCCTTAGAAGCCTTAAGATGTATAAACTTGAAGTTGAAAAACCAATTAGAAGCCTTGAACATAATAACCGTATCCTTAAGGAGATGATAATTGCCATGTTGATTAGTTCAGGATTAGCTGCGGCATTGTAGGGGGAGGCAGTCCTCTTAACTAGTATATCCTGAATAGAGTACCCTTTTAAGGATCAGATGAAACTCCATATGATTTATGGAAAGGTAGATGACCTTCTTGTGAATGCGTCAAAGTGTGGGTGTTTGACTAAGATTGTCATTCCTCTTCTTAAAAGAACTAGATAGAAACCAAAAATGTTGATTGTGTCTTCATATTGGGTATGTTGAGTATACTTTTACATGTAGATTTTTGGTTGTGTGTTCTGATTTTTCAGACTTTGGTGTTATTTTTCAGACTTTAGTGTGAATATTATTATGGAATCTAGGGATGCTGAGTTCTTTGAACATATTTATTCTTAAACCTGTACCTCATTAGAGATATGATGTTGATCCCCTAGATTTATTTTCAAATAGTCAGAACTTATCTTAAAGAAAGGTGAAGTTGAGGTTGAACTTAAGAGAAGTAAAACAATTAGACTTGAGACTTCTTATGAAGCCTACTTCATAACATTCCTAGATTAGTCTGAGCCCCGTATTTGTAAAGAAGCCTTCACATCTACTAAAACCCCATTATGGTAAGAAGCTTCATTTAGTGAAATGGACTCAGTCCGTCGGAACCAGACTTGGGAGCTTGCTAGTTTACCTTCGGGGAGTAAGACCATGGGATGTAAATGAGTCTTTAAGAGGAAACGTTCGGTAGATGAAACTGTGAAAAAAAAATAGGCTAAGTTGGTAGCTAAAGGCTATAAATTAAAATAAGGTGCATATTTCCTTGATTCTTATTCATTTGTGACGAGAATTACTTCTGTTGAGATGCTAATTGATATTGTTGCCATAAACAACTTGGAGATACATCAGATGAATGTTAAGACATCTTTTCTAAAACCGTGAATTAGATAAAGAAATTTACATAGATCAACCCGAGGACTTTGTAGTGAAAGGTTATGAAGACAAAGTTTGTAAGTTGAACAAATCTTTGTATGGTTTTCAAATAAGCATGTAAACAGTGACATAGAAATTTGATCATGTGTAGTGGATTTAAGTTAATGAATCTGACAAGTATATTTACAAGTAACTTGTTAAGGATGCATGTGTGATTGTATGATTGTATGCTTATATTTGTGATATGCTTATACTTGATACAAACATAGATGTGATTAATTCCACTAAAATCATGCATTGAATGAGAATGTTGACTTGAAAGACTTAGGCCCTTTTGATGTAATCTTAGGAATGAGTGATAGGTGTTGTAAACACCTTGATATTTATCTATAGTTTATGCTTTCTTTGCTATTTTTCTTGTGAATTATGTATCTTATGTGTGAGTTTGAGTTTATTAGGTGCAATGGAGTCATTCGGAGCAAAAGAAGGATAAATCATTCATTTGGAGCGAAAATGGCAAAAAGACCAATTCACATGCGAGTTATATTTGGAGCCGGCTACGATGTGCGAGAAGGAGGTGAAGAATGAACTGTCAGTTCCTCAAAACTGACAGTGGAGTTGAGAAAGGAATTAGCTTGTCAGTTCTGCAAAACTGATAAGTCATATATGAGCTTGGTGGCCCATGTTGATTTGCTGGGTGCCATTAGCAATTCTCATCATTACCTGAACCTAAAATTGAGAGAAATGTTCTCTCAATCATTTTGTGCGGTTGTGCTTTCAAGGTGGTCTGAATTTAGAGAGAAAAGAGAAGAAGCAACATCTCAGTTGTTGTACAACAACTAGGGCCTTTCACTCAAGGTGCCAAGCTATATAATGATAATCAAATCACTTATGTCCGGAAAAGGTTGTTTATGAAGCTAAAGGAGAAACCGGAATTTTACAAGACAATGTTGTCCGATGGGGATGCTAGTCTCAATGTGCAGTTTGTTAAGTATCATATGCGTCTCCACGGGGGAAATCCAATCACAAGGGATCATTGGATGGGCATGCCGATATGTGGGCACTTAATCGCCGAAGCATTCAATTGCGTGGTTCACTATTTCTCAAAAGGTGCTAGTTTCACATACACTCCGCAAACAACCATATGTGTGTCGAGCAACTTAGACGTAGGAGAGTGGTGATTGCGTTTTTTTAACAACAACCATTTTATAGGCCTACGGTTAGAAGACGATTGTCCATTGCCTCTAATATGCGGAAACTCTTATTGGCATGGATTTAACCCCGACACAATGTTGGGTTGGTGCATTATGTATGAGCATAACATGGAGATGTGGAAAGCTTTGAAGGATTCGGAAAAAATTATACACAAAGGTTCAATTTCCCTTGAGGATGATTAAATGTACCATTAATTAAACTAAGTATTCTTTGAACATCAACATAAGAATTAAAGATTGTGTTTTTTGGAATTTGGTCTTATTTTTGGGTTACTTGGTCTTATTTTTGGGTTTTTTGCAATGCAGCTTATAGAAGTTTGGTTAGGAACTTAGATTAAAGGACATCGCCGAACTATTACAGGACAAAAGTTCGGTTAGAAAATGAAATGACAGGACATTGACGAAATATTACAGGACATCGCAGAAATGAAATTACATAACATTTAATATCCGATATGAAAAAGTCTTTAAGGATGCGGAAATGATCTTCATATTTGAAATTCTTTCTCTTCCATCTTCGCCATTCATTTTTTTATGTTAAAATGATGTCGTCGAATGTTTCACCCCTAAGTTGATACCGCCTAACAATACGAAATAAATCCATAAATTCCATAAATTTATTTTTAATCTTTCCAAATCGAATGAACAAAGCTATATGATCACGGTTATGAGGGTTTGTTGTGTCGGAGCAGAATTTCTCATGAATTTTCCCCCAATAACTTTGACCTATAATACCATTCATTCTTCGCCTTCACCCCTCTTTGGATAGTATAGTATGTAGTTTCTGCAAAGAGAAAGATCTTCATCTAGAGTAAATTTAGGACTAGTAGCTGCCATTTTTAGAAGAAAATGAAACAAAATGTTAACTATGAGACACATATATATACCACTGAGGTGTACAACGGCTATAAAAATAGCCGTTACTTGATATTTTTGTCAGACCAAGTACATTATAATTTCAAAATTAAATGTTCGGTTACATGAAAAATTTGTTACCAAACCGAACTACGGAGTTCGGTTGCATGAAAATTTTGTTCATAAAACCAAACTTTACAAAGAAAAAAAAAACTGAATTTACAGAAGTATATTCGGTTACCTGGTAAAACATGGCAGGTAACCGAACTTATTTGTTCGGTTACCTGCAAAAAAATGGCATCTAACCGAACTTATTTGTTCGGTTACCTGCAAAAAAATGGCATCTAACCAAACTTATTTGTTCGGTTACCTGGTAAAACATGGTAGGTACCCATCTTCAGCTTAAATCCAACATCAACACCACCAGTTCCATTTAAGAATTGATTGACAACAACAGCTCAATCTCTTCATCACCCCTTACATCTCTCTCAGCTTCAAATGCTTCTCGAGCCTAACCCATGGTGTCAATTCCTAAAGCACCAGCAAAATCATCTAATTCACATCTCAAAGCCATCGCAACCACCAGCTTCAAATCTCATTCATCTAATAAGAACTGATGTAACCATTCTTCTCCTTATTTCACAATTTCTCTGTAGAAACCCCCAATTTAACCACCAAACCCTAATTTCCATTCTTAACAGCAACACCAAATCCACCTCCAATTACAGCAAACCCCCAATTCCCCCGATTCACTTCTCCACTGCGTAACTCCATAAAATCCTCTCTAATTCCAAATCCAGATTCACCTCAGACCACAACTTGCTCTTCTCGGATTCAAATCTAAACCCATTTAAGAGAATGGGAAATTAGAGTTACGCATCAAAATCAAAACAAGAGAAATCAGGTTTCTTCAAATCGTGTAATGAATTGCAGCTTCTTCATATTTTGGAAGTTAAGATTCTAGATTTAGGGTTCTTAAAACAAATCGAAGCAGCTAATGATTTCTGTTGAAGCTATGGCCGATCCGTGGAAGGAAAAAAAAGCAGAGAAAATTTTTTGACCTAGGGTTTTCTTCTGAGGCGCGGAAGATTCGAGAGATTAGAAGAGAAAATGGAAGTTAAGTGGGGGAAATTTCTTTTGGTGTTTTACATAAAAAAAGTCTAAACGGTAGAGATTTAGTTAGAGAATGTCACACTGGTAGACTCAAGAAGCATAAAAACTATGAACCATGAAGCTCCGACAGGGTTCTGACTTTAAAGCAAGTGTGTTTTCTTTGTGCTTTCTCTATGTGCTTTTGTGCTTTATCTTTGTGCTTCCGGCAAATTTCGACTAGTCACATAAGCCATGAAGTAATTTCGACTAGTCATACAGGTCATGAAGTAGTTTTAGTTTGCATTGGTAGACTCAAGAAGCATACAAACTATGAACCAAGAAGCTCCGGGAGGGTCCGGACTTCAAACTTAGCAGGATACATCATCGAAATCGATAAATATGAAGCTCGGTGTCAAATCGAACTTAAAATGTGGTATAACGACATTCAAATTATGAACCAAAAAGCTCTGGGAGGGTTCTGACTTCAAACTTAGAAGGATACATAATCGAAATCGATAAATATGAAACTTAAGTGTTAATTCGAACTTCGAATATGGTATAACGGCATACAAACTATGAACCACGAAGCTCCGTGAGGGTTCAAACTTCAAACTTAGCAGGATACATCATCGATATCGATAAATATGAAGCTTAGTGTAGATTCGAACTTGAAATGTGGTATAACAACATTCAAACTATGAACCAAGAAGCTCTGGGAGGGTTCTGAATTCAAACTTAGAAGGATACATCATCGATATCGATAAATATGAAGCTTAGTGTCGATTCGAACTTCAAATGTGGTGTAACGACATACAAACTATGAACCAAGAAGCTATGGGAGGGTTCAGACTTCAAACTTAGCATGATACATCATCGAAATCGATAAATATAAAGCTCGGTGTCGAATCAAACTTCAAATGTGGTATAACGACATTCAAACTATGAACCAAGAAGTTGTGGGAGGGTTCTGACTTCAAACTTAGCAGGATACATCATCGAAGTCGATAAATATGAAACTTAAGTGTTAATTCGAACTTCGAATACGGTATAACGTCATACAAACTATGAACCAAGAATCTCTGGGAGGGTTCTTACTTCAAACTTAGTCGAAAACTTCGTTAAAACGATGAATCTAACCATTCATAGGTAAGATTCCATGGAATATCCTCTGAAACCTTAAACAAACCCTTTTCTGGCAACTACGAGAAAGAAAGTAGCTCTGAGCTCGAAACCTGGCCGGGAGTTGACTACTATAAGTCGAAAACTTCGTTCGAACGATGAATCTAAACATCATAGGTATGATTCCATGAAATATTCTATGAAACCTTAAACAAACCCTTTTCCGGCAAATACGAGAAAGAAAGTGGTTCTGAGCTCGAAACTTGGTCGGGAGTCGACTACTATAAGTCGGAAACTTCGTTAGAACGATGAATCTAACCATTCATAGGTAAGATTCCATGGAATATTCTCTGAAACCTTAAACAAACCCTTTTATGGCGACTTCGAGAAAGAAAGTGGCTCCGAGCTCGAAACCTGGCCGCGAGTGGACTACTCTAAGTCAAAAACTTGGTAAGAACGACGAATCCATCCATTTACAGGTAAGATTCCTTCGGAATATTCTACGAAACCTTAAACAAACCCTATTTCTGCATATTGTATGCATACCAAGCTCCGAGATCGAAACCTGGCCGCGAGTTGACTACTCTAAGTCAGAAACTTGGTAGGAACGATAAATCCATCCATTTACAGGTAAGATTCCTTCGGAATATTCTACGAAACCTTAAACAAACCCTATTTCTACATATTGTATGCAAATCAGGCTCCGAGATCGAAACCTGGCCGCGAGTTGACTACTCTAAGTCAGAAACTTGGTAAGAATGATGAATCCATCCATTTACAGGTAAGATTCCTTCAGAATATTCTACGAAACCCGAGTTTCTCGTTCGGATGAACTGGACAAGAAATATATCAGAATTGAACATCCCAGGTTCGAAGATTACCAGAGTTAAAATGACCATATTACCCTTACTAGAAATAAAGGTAATAAATATTTCAGAGATTGTGAAAATTACCAAACTATCCTTATCTGAAATAAGTAAAGTAAATATTATAGATAGTGAAAATGACCATATTACCCTTCATAGAAATTTGTGCAATAAATATTATGGAAATTGTGAAAATGACCAGTACCCTTATCGAAAATAAGTAAAGTAAATATTACTGACTGTGAAAATGACCATATTACCCTTCTTGGAAATTAGTGCAATAAATATTATGAAGACTATGAAAATGACCAGACTACCCTTATTTGAAAATAAATAAACTAAATATTATAAATTGTTAAAATGAGCATATTACCCTTACTGGAAATAAGTGCAATAAATATGTAAGTCTGAAAGTTCGCAAAAACGATGAATCCAACCATTTACTGGTAAGATTTCATGGGAATATTCTCAATAACTTCGAACTTCCGGGTTCACGATTTTGGTCCTGGAAAAGTTTTCGGATATTTCTACCCAATCTCAATAACCCTAAGTTAGTGATTTAACCCAAAAAAAAATTTCTTTTTTTTTGCAGAAGTGAGAAAATTTTTGCAGAACCGGATAACAAAATATATTTTTGCTGAAGTGAGAATTTTTTTGCAGAAGTGAGAAAAATTTATCGTATCCTTACGACGACTTTTCTTAAGAGTTGTGGAAGGGGATGTAGAAAAACTTTCATCACAACCATCCATTTCCATCTAAAGTCGTCCGTTAATTTTTTTTTTCTATTTTCCATATTACCATCGTATCTATTCTTTCCTTTTCCATTTCAAATATTTTTTTCCCTTCACAGAGGTGCAACTTCATCTCCCCCTCCGTCGCAGAGCTGCAAATTTATTTCCATCGTATCTATTCTTTCCTTTTCCATTAAAGAACCACAAACTTGACAGAACATGTGATAGTGTAGGTATGGTGTTGTAGACTTCCATACAGGAGGCCGAGGATCAAATCCCCCCATCCTCATTTCTTCCAACGTTCTATATTTTTACTTCAACAACACTTATAAGTGTTGTTATATATTTTTTATTAAAAAAAAAGAACCAAAACTTGTGAACGGTAAGATGGTTGATGAGCTAGACTTCCATGCAGTAGATTCATGTTCGAATCTCCCCTCTAACCTTATTTTTTCCAACATTCTATATTTTTACTTCAACAACACTTATAAGTGTTGTTATACGTTTTATTAAAAAAAAAAGAAAAAACACTAGAACTTGTGAACTGTAAGGATGGTTAATGAGCTAGACTTCCATGACGTAGGTTCGTGTTCGAATCTCCCCTCTAACACTATTTTTCATCATCATATTTTGGTGTTCTTCAACAACTCTTGTGAAAATTGTGATAAGCTTAGTCACTACCTTTATGGAACAGAGTTGTTATAGCTAAATGTCGTCACAACTCTTTTGCTTAAGGAGTTGTCATTTGTTTTCTTAGCGCAACCCCTTGTTTCCTAAGGGTTGGCAGTGATGATATACGACAACTCTTCCTTTGAAACCAGTTGTAAAACATAGGAGTTTCTACGATGTTTGCAAAGAGTTGTAAATCTCCAGTTGTAGATGTATATTTTTCCCGTAGTGAAAGTACCGTATGATGAGAATGTGGCAGACTTATTTACTAAGTCACTTCTTAAGTCCTTATTTGAAAATCACGTAAAGAGTATTGGACTAAGGAAATTTTCCGAACTCCTTTGAACACAATCAGGGGGAGATGACGACATCAGGGGGTATCTGATGATATGATGTCGACATCTAGCTTGGTGTGCTGAACTCTTTTTCCCTTAACCGAGATTACTTTTTCCCACCGGGTTTTGTTACCCGACAAGGTTTTTAATGAGACGATACCAAGATTACAATTTCTTGATTGAGGTTTTTCTTTTACCACAGGGTTTTTCTATTGTAGGAATTTGAGAAGCGACAAGAGAAGTGGTCAACTTTATGGAGCAACTTTACTAGGACTAAGCACGTTGTACTCTTTTCCCTTCGTCAAGGTTTTGTCCCATTGGGTTTTCCTTGTCAAGGTTTTAATGAGGCAACACATTTGAAATTCCACTTATGAACCGCACAAGGGGGGTGTTATAGGGCCTACGGCCCATGGATGTGTGGTCCATTAGATGACTAGGGTTTTCCCTTTGTTATGTATATAAAGAACATTGTGCCTATATGTAATATCCCTCTGCCTCTTTATCAATAAGAAGTTTTCCCTTTACTTTTCCCTAATTATCACTCTAAAAGGAAAAAAATTAACTGAAAATGAAAGAAAAAAACGTGTCAAATCCGAGTTACTGGTGCGTCCAAACCAAACGCGCAAATTAGTGCATCAGACACGCGTCGTGTCAGCGTCCCACATGTGTCCCGTGTCTGAGGCGAGTCGGACGCGGTCACTGTTCAAAAAATGGAGCGTCCGTGCAACCCAGGTCCACTTGATAATAGTAATATTGTCAAAAGTCAAAACCTGCTTGGTAGGATTTTGGTGGAAACTAAATTCGTTATGTGCCATGGAAAGTAACTGCGAAAATATTAGAATCTGTATCACTACTGGGCGTAGACGATGTAAACAATTACATGTTCCAGGTATATTTTCATTGATATTAGCTAAAGATTGGAAGCCCCAATTAAAAATTGCCAGCGACCGGATCAACGGAGGAGCTTAATTAGATAGGTTTATTAGTGGACGGAATGTGATTTTTCTTATGTTTTCCAAGTTTGGTTTCTGTATCCCTCTCTTCTCTGTAATTTACTTGTTGTAAATTGCTCTTTTGCTGAATAAGACTTTCTTTTCCATCAAAGATAAAAATAAAACAAAATAAGGTATTTCAGTTATTACAATATGTGTTGACGTTCACGACTACAATTCTGCTCAGAGTCTCAGACATCAACTTCCACTTAACCATAGCATGGACGGTCTATCATCACGAACCCTGAACCATTGCAGCCGACAGGCCTACCATACACTAGACTAGCTTCTTACAAGTTACAAGTTTACAACCGATTGAGATGGGTTCTGTTGAACAGTCATGACTCATGGGGCAAACGGCAAACCTTTGGGGCAAAAGACATTTTCTCAACAATTACCGGAACATATTGAAACAAAAACGACTTCCAAACAGGAAACCATCTAGAGCCAGCCCTGACAGAAACTTCACCATTCACTTCCCAACGTGCGCCTGAATACAACTTGAATATAATTACGGCGTCAAATGTTTTAAATATGTTCGGTAAAAAACATTTTCTAAAGTATGTTAGTCAATTGATCATATTTTCACTACATGTACCTGCAGTCGAGCTTTATGGGCTGTTGTTTTACCAGTCAAGGATGGATTACAGTGGCAACTGCCGAGAACCTTTAAATCATTCGTAGAAGATTGGCCCAAAGTGAATTCTGAGAAGAAAATTTGGAAGCTTTTACTACCTGCCACTATTTGGCTGACAAAAGAAATTCAAGGATATTTGTGAAAGGACAAATAGTCCCACGTCGTTATAATCCGCTTAATTAACTTAAATATAATATGGAAGTTGGATAAATAGTTGATGCCAGCAGATTTTAACAATATTTGATCATAAAAATCAACGGGTTCAACATGTTCCTACAAACATCAAATCTTTAATTTATGCTTGGTGGCTGTCTCTTTTGGAAGTTGGATAAATAGTTGGGATTCTTTACTTATTTGGGACCACTGGCTGTCTCTTTTGGAAGCAAGCTTGGTAAAGGGGCGGCAAGAAATGGTAGAGGGGCGGCAAGTGTGATAACAATGTCCCTCTTATTGGTTAGGGGGTGTCCTATAGGGGGTGTAGATTGACTAGATTACCCTTTTCACCTTAAATTAACCAAAATCAAATCATTTTTTTTAAACCTAATGAATCAGAGAAAATCAAATCGAGTTTTTTTTTCTTCTTCATCTTCTCTTAACTCCATCAACCCTAACCTCCATTAAAACCGAAGATTTCATCGTCTTCGATTAATCGACGATTTGAAAAATGTTTGGAAAAACCCAGTTAGGGTTTAGTTTATCGTGTTGGATTTAAGTTAATTTTGTGTCAAAAATTAGGGTTTTGTATGAAAATTGAAATTGAAATTTCTGGGTTTATGCTAGTTACGGTTGGTAATAACTCAAATACGAACCGTAACTGTAGATTGGGTTGATGTTACGGTTGGTTTAAACTCAAATACCAACCGTAAGTTCTTAGTTTTGAGAATATGTTCAGTTACGGTTTTTATTTGCATCATATTTATCAACCGTAATTGAGTTACGGTTTGTTACTCAAACAACCATATCAACCGTAAATAATCCTGTGTCTTAAGAATTTATCAAATAATGATTTACGGTTCAAAAGTTAAGTTGACACACCAACCGTAGGGTAGTTACGGTTGGTCTCGATTCATTAGTTACCAACCGTAATTTAGTTACGGTTGTTGTCCAAATTTAATTACCAACATGAATCGGTTTTACGATTGGATCTTCCCCAAATTTAACCAATTCACGGTTGGTATTCGATAACTTACGAATCAGTAACTCTTGGTCACGAGCAAAATTGCAACGTAAGTTCTTCTCAAAATTCAAAAGTTTTGATTTTGTTATGTAATTTAGATAATTTTGAGCGAGAAAAAGCTAATTGGAACTAATTTAGAAGTATATCGGGTCACTGGAATCACTCATTTTGGTTGAGTGAATCACAATCTAGGGTTTCACAAATATCACATAAGTTTTCTTTTTCTTCTCCTCTAATTTTTTTTTTTTTATAACTCTAAAAATCTGATTTTAGAGTTATTATAAGTGAAAATTAATTATCAACACTAATCTTGATTATCAACACTAATCTTGATTATCAACACTAATCTTGATTATCATTACTAATCTTGATTATTAACAATAAGGGCTAATTACTCATTTCCAGATTTTTCATTGATAAGGGGCACTTGAATTTCCTTGTAATGACCTTTTTTGTCTTATTAGGTTGCCGCCCCTCTACCATTTCTTACCACCCCTTTACCAAGCTTGTTTGGAAGTTGGATAACTAGTTGGGATTCTTTACTTATTTGGGACCCACATTCATATTTTGCTGGATTATTAGGACTGTTCCAATTTTTCATTTTATTTTATTTATCTATTTATTTTCTGGCTGGATGATGAGACTATCGTCTTCCTGATAGCTTTTGTATATACCTTTTCTCTTTAATATAATCTACCAATTCAAAAAAAAAAAAAATATGATGTAGTAGTTTTCACATTCACATAAGTGAGTAAAAAACTCATAATGGACAAGCAGGTCAGCTCAAATTTTCATTTTAAGACATTTCTCTACGTATATAAACAGTTTATAGTGTTTGATGTTTTAGATTCTTAAAAACCAAAGTGAAATATACCTTGGAGATGAGATGCTGAAGAAAGTCGATTGGTTTATATAAATTAATGGCATCCACTCATTAACACAGCTAATATGAGATACATTAGAAACTCTACAAATTAATGTTATTGGGACCACATGAATTTATTAACTAGAACTAGAACACCGTTGCCACGGTGGAGAGGGCTGACCAAAGAAAATGAAACACTCCTAATTGCATAGTGCGTTAGACTCCCTCCGTTTCTAGAAAAATGTTACTTTCACTTTTTCAATTTGGCCTATTTTTAGGCTAAAATGAAAAAGTGAAAGTAACATTTTTCCAGAAACATAGGGAGTATATCATTTTTCTGCCGTAATGTTATTTTTGAGTCATATATATATTTTTTTAGTGGTTGCATAACCAAATTAGTGGATGCATGAACCAAAAGACGACTTTATAAACTATTATGCATCCTTCATGGTAGCTTTATAATTCGTGATGCATCTTCTTTTTTTTTTTTTTTTTTGAATGATATTTTTAAGTATATACTACCTCCGTTTCAGAAAAAGAGATACTTTCGTAATCTTAGTTTTGTCTAAAGTAGACCAAATTGAAAAAAGTAAAAGTATCACTTTTCCTAAAACGGAATGAAATTATCACTTTTTCTGAAACGGAATGTGAAAATACCACTTTTCCTGAAACAAAAAATTAGTCGATGCATAAACCAAAATATGGTTGCATAATGTATTATGCTTCCTTTGTGGTGGTTTGATAATTGTATGCATTCAATTTTCGAGAATTGTGCCTAAAGTGAAAGAATCAGTTTTCTTGAAACAGAGTGAGTACAACATTTTATTAGTTGCAATGAAAAATTAGTTGATGCATAAATCAAAATATGGCTACATAAAGTATTATGTATCATTTTGGGTGGTTTGTATAATGGATATACATTTAATTTTCTAAAATTGTGGCTAAAATGATAAACACCTCCGATTTTTTTCGTAAAAGCTCTAAATTTGGTATTGTTATTTGCACTCATTGCGTAGATTTTTTTAAGACTTTTCTTACGAGATAAAACTTATAAAAATTTAAGGCACCTATTTTTAGATATGCTATATTAAAGTTTGGTTGCTGATTATGCCCCTAAAAGAATAGGATAAAATATGAGGATATTTTGGTATTATCAAGTGCACACTACCAAAATATTTACATCAAATTGCAAATTTATATGAGGTTTTTGATTTTACAAAAAAAATGGCCATAAAAAGGACTCCCTCCCTTCGGGCCCTCCGATAAGTCGGCCTAATTAAGCGAGATATCAATTAACCGATAATTAATAATTATTTAATTTATATAGTAATTAATGAGGAAGGATCCTTTCACACTTTTATTCTTACACTATCTTACACATTGGACCTTATATTTGGAAATAAATACCAAACAGTAACGGATTTGAAGCTAATATTTTGGGAATATGTTCCCCTTACAAAGCTTTATGTCCCTACAAAAAATGAGCGTATTCCAAGATATTAAATATCATCATCTAGCTATCTTAATTTCAATGGTTAAAAATCAGTGGATTTTCAACAACTCATTTTTAAAGTAGTAGATTGTGGTGTTATACTTTTCAGAATACTCTCATTTTTTGTTTATATATAGAGCTTTCAAGAGGAAGATATCCCCAAAATATTAGCTTCAAATTCAATATTGTTTGATTTTTAATCACAAGCGCGCGTTTAGTGTACTGCCACATTGAAAAAACCCTCAAATTTATTGGTTTAGCCATCCGTTTTCTCATGTTTATCGAGCCCATGGTGGGAGCAAAATGAAAATTTCTTTGATTTGTTCATTCCATGGAACTGCTCTTAATTAAAATTCAAACGATAGACAAACCCCACCAAGTTCAATGTTAATACTCATGATACCCCCTGTTAGGTTTCAACTCCCTTGTTCATTTGACTGTATATATTGTCCCTGGCGCACCATTACGCTCCCCTTTGATTCTTTTCTCACCGGATGCCCGGCAACTTTCTCTCCATTCTATTTTCTTTAATGGTTTTTTTATTTGAGCTAATGAAAGTGCTATTACACGATCATAGAAGTTAGGAGGAGATGAATAGAATTTTTGAATAATCTAACAAGTCAGTTGGTTTATTACATTTCTACAAATAAACCGCATTTCCAATCTGGAAAACTACTGCCCAGATATTATAGTAAAGTTACCGTTCACTGCCTCTACTATTGAAGATCAACCAATAATTCATGTCACCAACTTTTCCCATAAGAAAAATGTAGAACTCTTGGTCTTACATGATGATACACGAAAAGATCATGTGGTAGTTTTTTGTTTGTTAAGGATCTAATTCATTCTTGAATTCGTATCTGCGAATAATAAGAAAAACAACCCATGTCAAATTGCATTTTCATGACACTTGCGTATGTATTCAAATTGAGTAATTTTAGAATTTCAGAAATTAGATTTGGAAAACTATGAAAAAAACATAATTATACATAAATTGAGTTAACCCATACATAAATGAAACTATTTCTATCACTCCGTAGAAATGAGAAGACATATACAATTTGAAGATTTGATAGATTTTCATATAGGCATAGAGGAACCAAGGATAGGCGACTACATCTAAGACTGGCAAAGATGGGTCAAAAATATGTATCTTTCTGGCATAGTGGGCTAAGACTAAGAAAAGCCACATGGTTAGATCGGTACCACCATAACTTAAGGGTCAATTTGTAGTTTGTAATTTCTTTCGTTTGCTTAAAATAAAATAAAAAATAAAATAAATTGTAAATTATCACTGTGAATTTGTTTATCAGGAATGAAATGTCAAAAATAAATTAGATTTTGTAAATTTTTCTTTCGTTTTATTGATAATTGCGATAAGCTAAAGAACCTTGTTTTAGGGCATACGTAAAACTTTCAGGGCATACAAAACAATATTCCAATCTTGGGTGACCTTATAAGGGGTACCCTATGGCTAGTTCAATTACCTATCTATCCTTACCCTTAATACAAAAACCTAAAATCAGTTTTCAAAAAAATCAAAATCAGTTTCCCTTAATATCTCTTCTTCTTCCTCCTCTAGCCGAATTTTCCCCTTCCCGCGAAAAAAAATTTCATTACCGTGATTAATCGTCGATTTGTAAAAATTTGATCGTCAATTAAACTCAACTACATAATGACTCGTACAACGAAAAAAGCAAAGACTAGGAAAATCAAATCGTTTTCTAATCCATCAATTGAAGATGAAGGTGTAGAAACTGAAAATCAACCACCAATTGAACCAGAAATTGAACCAACTGCATCTCCAACTTCGGAAATGAGGATAAGAAAGTAACTTTTACAAACCCAATCTCTTATTTGTTATTTTTCATCGATTAAATGGGTTTAATTCCAAAAAAAAAAATAGTGTTTTTGACGGTTACAATGCTGGGTTGGGCTCAAAATTGAGTTGCGTTTTCAGCCGAACTGTTCTTCGCAAAAGCTTCATGTAAGTGTATATGAACAGTTCGGCATGAAATTTCATGAAATTTCAAGCCGAACCTAGTCACATATAGAGATGCATAGATAAAACTATTTTACGCTGAACATATGTTATTTTCATTTTCACAAATCGTATAAGTATATGAGTTCGGCTTGAAAGAGTTTTTGTAATATAAGCTGAACATGTCACTGTGTTTAAAAATCAACTAATGGTGGTAGGGTTCGGTTTGAAAGAATTTTTGAATTATAAGCCGAACAACTCACTGTGTTTAAGAATCAACCGATAGTTGTTGAGTTCGGCTTATATTTTCTTTTTCGGGCTAGCCGAACCTCTTGATTTACTTCGGAAATTGTTCTTTGGTAGTGATAGAATTGGTTAGTGTTGACATATAATGACTTTGTTTAGTGTTGTGCATTTTTCTTCATCTTTGTCGGTTGATAAATTCCAAAATCGCTCGACAAACATGAAGAAAATGCACTACACTAAACAAATATTATTACATTTCAAACGTTATCTCTTACATTTCGTGAATTATGTCTACGGGATCAGGTTGATTTTCCATCGGTACATGTCCATCAAGCACGATCTACAAAGAATAACACAAAGTAAGATAATACAATGAAAAATTAATGGAGAGGTTCGGCTAGTACTATAATCTAAATACGTGTCGAACCTAGCACATTTACGAGGTTCGGCTATTACGATATTCACAATAAGTGCCGAACCATGTATTGTCAAAAGGTTCGGCTCTTACGATTTTTAAAATATGAGACGAACCTTTAACGAACTTTCTTCCAGAAGTTCCAGTGTATGGTTCGGCTCCTTATAAAAAATTTAAACTAGCCGAACTATGGTCTTCAAAGTAGGTTCGGCTCATAATTATAACACTTTCATAGGGGGACTGTTCATCCAGACTCGCCGAACCTTAGTGAAAAAACACAAACTTTTGATGATTTTAAGCTACAAAAGCGAGATTGTTTAAGATAGAAGTGTACCTGTGTATTAGAAGTATTAGGTTTCTCATATATGTATTCATCATCTGGATTTGGCTCATAAAAATCATCACCTTGAGTTTGTGCTTGAGTTTGAGTTTGGTGAAGATTGACCTTCATCCATTGAATCAAAATACAGGCTTTTTTCTCACTTTCCCCTTCTCCCTCAAAAAAAAAAACTTTTTTTTTCTTCCTCAAAATTTTTCATGTACTCAAACATATATAACTAAATTATCTTAATCACTAATCATTAATCACTAATCAGGATTATTATAACTAATTATTAATTAACACTAATCCTAAAAGGGCAGATTTGTCATTACTATAAATATTTGGCTAAGGGGTTATTGATTTTGATATTTACATCCCTATTTTGTCTTTATTCAGTATACCCTGAAAGTTTTCCGTATGCCCTAAAACAGGGTTCAAGCTAAATCAGTTAGGCTGTGATAAAATTTATCTCTCTTCCGACTAGGGTCGAAACTCTTGATTCCTTAGGTTGAGTGAAAATTTCCAAAAAAAGGCAACACACCATGTATTATTTTAAACTTGCAGATAGATAAAAAAATTAGATTATATTGTTTACTAGGTATCACCGGGGCCTTACGGCCCCGGCTCAACCTCTGTTTAGTGTCCTACCTCACGTAGTTTTAGGTGTTAAACAAAGAATTTTTAGCGCCGCATGTGCCATGAAAATGCATTAAAATATATTTAATATGCTTCTGCCATTGAGGTATTGATATAATCTATTTTTCTTAAATCCAAATATCACTAATTTACGTTGATATAATCTGGTTTCTTTTATCAAAATATCACTAATTTTCATTGATATAATCTGGTTTATTTTATCCATATATCACTTATTTTTGTTGATATAATTTGGTTTCTTTTATCCAAATATATCACTAATGATTGTTTTTAAAAAAAAAAAATCCTTGGTGCCATTTGTACTCGTCTTTTCCTGGGTAACTAAGTTGTATCAATTGAAATTTATACCTGACCATCACCCATGCGAGATTATGGCAGTCAAAATATAATTACTTATGTGGACGATCAAAGGCGTTAACAAATTAGAAAAATAGCACATGCAAGCATGGTTTGAATTTATATACAACATAGGTTTTTGAGCACCGACGGCTATTTTTAGAGACAAACAGATGATCCAACCATCCCAGTCTCATCCTAGCAATAGACATCCGATGATCGTAGTATTTGTAACCTCTTTCATTATGAACCCTAATTTATTGACCATTAATAATGGATCACATAACTCTAGATATTAGTTAATGGACAACATAACTCAAGATATTAATTAAAATATTGAATGTTGAAACAAACAAAAAATGTATATGACATATATATTACGGTTACAAACACAATAATAAGATAATTTTGGATCGGATCAAACGTAAACTGATGATTAAGATATCTAACCGTACATTTACTCATTATGTGTAAGATATCTATAGTGAATACATGTATGCATCAACTAGATTTAGTGATTCAGAAGAGAAAAAACTAACTATATTTAGTGGTTACAATGTGAATTTGATGGAAAGTGATATACATATGTAGACTATATATTACTTAAATAATTTGGTTATTATATTTTGATGATATATATGGCTAATTAATTTTGTTACGTATGTATGAACATTATTTTAGATTAAAGGAAAATACATAACTCTCTCGCAATTTAACCATTAAAACACTTTGGAAAAAAATACATCATTCGATTAAGGCAAAGGCTTGAATTCTGACCGGGTTATCTCTAGTATATAACAAAAGTTGAATTATTTACTTTTAAAAAAAATTAATTAGGACACCTAAAATGATCCGCTTTAATAGGGGCACCTACAATGATCCACTTTTACGAAAATTTAATAAGGGTATTAAAGTGATCCATCCATAAAATGAGCCGTTGTTATAGAAATTTATTGAGCGCTGCCAAGAGCATGTTTGATTTTTTAGACTTTTAGTTTCAGTGAAAGAATTGAGGCTAATGGAAAAGCTCTATCAAGCTAATATTATCTTCCAACTGTCTTTGGGAATTTCATAATGAAGGAGAAAATAATTTTTTCTCCTTAATGAAAACTAAATAAAAAATACTGTTTTGTCGTGTGTGTGAACACTGTTTTGCTCACTGATTGTATCAGTGGTAGATGGTTTGCAGCAAATGCAAATATTTTCTAAGCCATTGCCTAGGAGCTTGAATGAAAGTCGGTGATGGACTTCGATTAATAGTCTATAATAAGCAGAGGGAATCAAGTATATTTCTTCGAATTCCCTTCTAATTATTGCACACTTCAGTAGTTGTTTCACTGTATTTTGCACCGCCAACCTCTTAGTGTATGTTTTTAAGCTTTCCAGTTTGTCTCGGTCTTCAAACTCCAGTACTCCTGCAGAATTAATATAACTGGTCAGCTGCGGGAAAACTTTTAACATGAAATAGAGGATTCAAATCACATGTTTAAAGCTTGACCGAGCTTTATTGGGGTTTGGAAACTTTAGCTACTTATAGACACTATAAAGGATGATGATTGGCCTATAGCCCTTGACCGTTTCCAATTGATTCTTTTCTTAATAGCCAAAGAAAAATAATTAGAAGCGAAAAACTACTGTAAAGAAAAAAATCCATTCGTTTTAACAAATCCAAGCACTTCTGAAGAATATTAATGGGTGTGCATCAGGTCCCAGTGCTTTCTGCTAACCAAGATCTCTCACTGCTTCCTACAAAACATAATAGAAGCTAAAATATTTAATTTTAGATTTCTCTCTCTCAAAAATATGCCCATTGATATCCTTCAAACAAAGAACTCTACTTGACAGTCTTCTAGAGCTCGCACAAAGAATTGAGAGCCTTCTAGAGCTCACGTATCGATGGATAGCCCGAATTCTATTCATCTAA
The DNA here is from genome assembly GCA_023531295.1 of Papaver armeniacum. Taxonomy (NCBI): domain Eukaryota; kingdom Viridiplantae; phylum Streptophyta; class Magnoliopsida; order Ranunculales; family Papaveraceae; genus Papaver; species Papaver armeniacum. Next base: position 700,867 of record JAJJWW010003138.1, on the reverse strand, counting down.
TTTGATAATTGTTTGATGCGACCTCTGCCTTGGTTCTTTTTCCTTTTAAAGACACTAAGTTTCTATTTTCCGCTAGAATAGTTGTTACAGATTAAAAAAATGGATTGTAATGGAACTCGAAACATTAGCAGTCTGGTGTTTGATACAAAGTGGAGAAAATGAAATGGCATTATAATTGTCAACAAACTTTTATGCTGGATGAATTAAGAAAACTGCATAAATTAGCACCTCCAATTTGAGCTAGTTTGGAAAAACTTAAACAAACTGAAATCTAAATAGAAAAAATTGCCACACTAACCATGTAGAAATTAAGGTTGTCTTTGAGAGATTCAGGCATCTTAATATCTCTTACACAATAATGAGATAGCACTCCCTGATTCTATCGTTAGCCTTACAGACTATGGACTTCTCTCAGTACACAGAGTTTCAGGTTTCCCTAGAGGTATTAAAGCTTATGAATATTTTAGGTGTATTGGCGTTTCACATACGAAGATAAAAGAGATATCTGATTCTACTGCAAGCTACAAATACTCCAGAGTGCTAATTAAATTTCAATTTGAGAAAAACTTAGAAGCATTACCTCGAAGATGTTGGAGAATAAAAACTTCTGTGGTGCCTCAACCTTGAAGGCTTAAGTATCGAAGTTTTACCCAAGTCTTGCCTTAATAGCTTCCAACAGCGCTTGGCCAGTTCCCATTTCTTGAGATTGAAAATTTGTAATCTCCAATTTTATCAAGTAACTGCGTAATGAGTTATATATAGGAAGAAGCAGAAGGTTTACAAACACCTAATCCTGCATCTTAAGAGTCAAGTGTTGCTCTAATCGATTCTGTAACCGTACCTTTCTCATCCTATCCTTTAATAAATAAAGACTTATCAATAAATCGAACAACAAAAAACCAAATTTAAAACATACCCACACGCTCTCTAATGAACCTGATTATACTCGCAGAATGTAGTAAGCAATTTGATTTTGAACCTTTAATGTACTCTTAGCTCTTAATCATTACGAAAAAACCATTTCCCCATTGCATCTCTCTCATTAATAATATTCACGCATGTTTGGCATGTTGCCAAGCTTTAATATCACTTGATGCGTCCACCACGAAACTTAAGTCAATATAATGGCTGGCATTGCTTAGGTCTCCCTGAAATTTCTTAGTTTCTGCAGCCAAAGAAGCATGTAACCTCTCTATAGCCAATATAGCTTCTCTCTCAGTGTTGTGAGGATCTACAACAACATATATAAAAAATACCTAGATAACAAAGTTAGCAGTCCGCATCTCAAAGAAAAAACAGAAAATAAAACTTCAATTATTTGTAGGACCGGCAATGGGACCTCGACGTGAATCAAACACGTAACCCTCGACATGGAGTCGGATGCGCTACCATTGCGCCACCGATCCGTGGTTTAAACGACTTATCTTAGTATGGAATAGAAGCATGATCTACCTATGGTGCTCGTCTTTTCAATAAAACAAAATGGTAAAACCATACTTTTTTGCAGTATCAGTTATACTAAAGTTGTATTCTTCTATTTCATCTATAAGATTGCCATGATTCTTTCCTCCATATGTAATCTACAAAGAAACCATATAACCATAAAAAGACTAAAAGAGATCACCTTAAACCAATTTGTTTCTCAGCCATAATGGGCAATACTCATATATCCATAGATGCTCTATTATCCCAGCATAAGGAAAAGAAAAAGATCGATTAAAGTTTTCAAATAGCTATACATCAAACTATAATCAATATATTAAGTGGAACAAAAGGTGTATATATTACCTTGATATACAGTAAGCTAACAAATTTCCTTTTTCTTCTTAAAACTTCTTGATTCAAAACGATCTCCAATGATGAGGAAAAGATACCAATGATGACAATCATTATGGATGTGCACCTAAGAGAGAAGAAAACAATATTCATTTGTTTTGGAAAAACACCATATTTAGCATATTTATCATCAGATATCGTATTCATTGTGATGGGTAGTCTAGATAATGATTGGAGATATCGTATTTGTTTTGGAAAAACACCTAGATAAACAAAAGTCTTAGCGAGTATCCGAGTGAATTGAAATTGGAGAAACTATATCATCCATCTTACGAGTTAATTGTTGATAATGATTTTCGTTGGAGAAACATCCTAAGTTAAAGGGAGGAAGCACTCATTAGATGGGAAACCACAGTAGCTTCAATAGATCCTTAAAAAGTCGACCAATTAATCCCATCTAAAACAATATACCAAACTACACAAATTCTAATAGCTAGAGCCAAAACACAACCAAACACCATCTGTCTTTAGATCTTGAAATCAATTAAAAATGCCTAAAACCAAACAACAACAAAACAATCAACAGTAAAAACTTCAAATTTTTAGATTGTTCAGTTTTTAACCTTTTACCTTTGTCTACGTTGTTGTCGAGTTAAGAGTTCAATGCATTCCTGCAAGAAAAAAGAAATATTATTAATCGTTTGTTTGTTATTGCAGGTCATGACGTAATAACCCGGATGTTGATTTCCTATCTGATTATGATAACAATTTCTCACCATTACCATAACAATGGAGAAGCTCGATAACAAAGTGAAGAAGCTAATAACTTCAAACTGTCTTTGTGAGATCCAATGCAAAGGAGAATTTTTTTTTTTTAATGTGAAGAACAGTATAATATAATATCTTCTTGAATCATTACTATCTACCATGACGTAACAATTTGGCTGTTGGTATTCTATCTGATTCTGATAACAATTTCTCACCATTACCATTACAATGGAAAAGCTCTGTCACGAAGGTACAAAGCTAATGCTATCTTCGAACTGTCTTTGGAATTCCATAGCGGAGGAGAAAACAATTTTTGAACATAAAATGTGAAGAACAATATAAGTGAAAGAGAATGTTAGGCAATGAAAATCCAAGAAGTTTACCAAGCTATAAGTTACACTGCAATTAAACCATATCAAGCTACCCAAAAGTCTATAAATAAAGAGCATATTCACAATTTATAATACATCCACTCACCATAAACATCTATGGATGCAAATTCAGCATCATTAATAGTTATGATCTTCTACACTTGGCTCTAAGTTCCAATAAATTAACAGTTATGAAAACCGAGTTCAACCAAAGGAATGAACAAAACCACTAAAAACTCCAACTTTATTCTAGAATCAATACAACTGAACGAAACCCGATTTTTATTGTAATTATTAATAATGGCGAGCTATAACCGAGGAATGATTAGTGGGAGAAGGTAGAGATATGATAAACTCCACTTTCTGAAAGCTATAGCGTGTGAACATTGTTTTTCTTCTATCATAAAGCGGGATCTGCAGTGTGTAGGACCAACCTTGTAAATTGATAGTCAAAACAACTATGTGCAATTGCCTACACAATACAAAGAACACCTATATCTACAGTTGGGTAACTTCCTAAGCATGATTTGAAGAAACACTAAAGCAACATACCTCAATAAGGACCAAGAAGTGTTGTTTTACGGTGTTATCATTTATCCTAAGGCAAGTGTTATTCAAAGAATGAACATGAAAATGATTCACTTCTTGGTTCTTTTTTCGGGTTGATTTAGCCAATTGAGACTTTAATAAATTCCACACAAAGGCTTCCTCAGTAAGGATTTTTATAGAAGTATACCAACATAAAAAAAATAATGATTTCAAATGAAAAAAAAAACATAAAATGGCATATTACCGCATAACACCGAGAAAGAATGAGAAAAGGAGATCTCATTGCTTGGTGTTCCTTTAAGGATTGTACCTAGCATCCTCCGAAGATACCTTAGGTAAATCCAAATCATGCATGCGTTAAATAGGAAGCTTGAAAGGTATGGTCCCGACTCTTCTATAAAGAAGCTCAAGACTCCAGAGTATGCATAGAAGTAGCAAGAAGAATGGCAACCACTGATACATGTTGAAAATGAAATCAAAAATTAGTTCATTTTTCATGTTGCTGCAATTTAACTCATAATATCTTTGTTTTGTCTTGAATGATGCAAGCAAAGACGATTCCTCACTGTGTAAATTTTGTTTATCGCCAATCATTAACGAATCCAATAAGGACTCGTTGGAATCCAAAATTGGTGTACAAATCGAATCGAGAAAGAAAAAAATTCAATAATGTGAAAGTTGGATATAACCAACTAAAAAAAGCCCGAATTGATCCTTCAAAGGATATACAATGTTAAGTGTCTCTCAATAAACGGAGTATGAAATTCCAAGCTCGTTAGTAATTCCACAAAATCAACATAAAATCATAATCCAAATATCCATTCAAAATAACCTATCAACACTCTCTAGTTTAAAATCAAGAATTTTCCCAATGTAATAATCAATTTCGAGAAATTACTTAAAATCCTTCTTTTTAAACATAGCATGTTGCTTTCGCCTCTTCTTCATCACGGATGAAAGTTTCCTCGCCTTCTTACCAAATTTCGCCTTTTTATTTTCGAATAACTACCCATGCCATAATAACAAAACCCATTTAATCAATTAAATAGAAAAATAGATGAGATCAGAGTTGTATGAATCGAAGTGTATTAATCAAAACTCACATCATGAAAATGATATAAAATCTATGTAGAGACATAAAGCAGATTAGCACTGTGGTATTAACAAATCAAAAACAAATAAATGATCAGAAACAGAAAAGCGTGAAGAAAATTTAAAACTCAATGAACTGACAAATGCAGAATTCCCAAATCTCAAATAAAAAACCTATAACTTTGAAAGATGAACTCAATACGCCAATCCAAATAGCACCCCAACACACCCATAGAAAATAGACTAAACAATATAAGAAATTGATCTCGAAACAATAAACCCACCTAAAGCTATTGCGGGTGTTGCGGAGATCGCATTATCATCATTGAATCATTTAGACAAAGTACCCAACGTCATGTTGATAGAGCAATTACATTATTATAATTTGAGTTTAAACTCCATCCTTTGCCCATCCATGTCAACTGGATCCACACCATGGTTATTAAAAAAAAATTACAACTGGTCTCGGTTGTATTCTTCTCATTGGAGTTGACACATCTCAATTCGGATAATAACAAAAAAGGTGACACCAAGAACACAAATTTCAAGTGGTTTTCCGTAAGCACCTATATTATATATAGAACTTACTCAGAAATATCAGAGGAATAACTTGCCAAGGTTAAGTGATAAACCACCTTGTGTAGCTCGTAAACCATGTGCCATGAGGACTAATGTGGTTTCTATGACAGAATTCAAAAGAAGAGGATAGGGGTGGTAATGGGCCCGGGTGGTGGTGGTGGTGCCAAAAAAGTGAAAAGCCGGTTGTTCTCTGAAAACCAAAACTGACGATAGTGTATGACTTAGGTTAGTTTTCTTTATGAGATAAAGACTGTTGGCTTCCTTAAGTTGCAGCATAGGACATTTACTATGTTTTTAGTTGAATTTGTTCTTTCTACGTCGGAATCTAGATGATTAATTTATTGATTGTTCTCTTTCTCTCCACTTCTTTTTAGATGCTTTCCAAACATCTAACAATCAATATCAACTTAGATTGTACGGTTACACATCATCACTCATATGCCACTACATATGCTAATCATATTTTCTACATCTATTATCAACCAAGATAATATTAATGAAGGATGCAATCTACTAATTATGACATTTGGTTGAAAATGAATGGCATATTTAGAGATAAAAGTTCAATTTACATACTAACTGGAAGGATATATTTGGTCACTTTGAAAACAATACAACATGCATGAAGATGTCCTTAGCGAGTTGAGAATTGTCGATTCCAAAGCAAAGACATGGCACTATCTAGTTATACTACTTGTTTAGATCGAGAGCTAAATCCGATTCAAGCAAAGACTTCTACTAAGCATTTCCACAAACTTTGAAATCAAATATAAGAAAACCAAACTAAGCCTGATGATTAATTATACTGGCTATCATTCTCGGAATTTCGAGCTCTAATTATCTGCAAACAATTTACATTTTCAGAGGAAAAAGGAAAAGGGGAAAGAGAATTTCGTCTATCTTGTACATCCTAAAAAGATCTCGTTTCAGTGGGCGAACGGAATGACTTGTATCAATTAACAAAGGAATGACTAAATGCGGCTATAAACACGAAATTTTTTTCGTGGGTTTAAGGCAGTGGGTGATACATGATGTCCTACTCCACATACTCTTTCTAATTATCCTACAGATGTTACAGATCGACAAATAAATAAAGAAATTACATCCAATTTAAGAGGCTCTAACATACATTTCTATGCCGATGAAAAGAAACAAATAGTTTGTGTTATAAAACTCATTATCTGAAGTTATAAACCGATCTAGCGAAACCCACAATTAGTATTAACTTCTAAATATATCACAAAGTTCAACCTCATTACCTATAGTGTTTATGCTTTAATTATCTGAATTCGATAAAAAATATAAGAGCGAAGAGCAACATCAAGTAACTTGTAATCAATAGGAGGATGAATATATGGAAGAAACTTACAAAAGTTTGTCATCATTTTGGCCATCTTCAATAACCATAGACTTTAGTAACCCGATTATCTATATCGGGTGTAGAGAAGGGGAACTAATACTTGGTAAAATTTGGTTTTCATCCAATTACGACTAACACTTAACATATCAACCATCTTGCCAAAAGGAACTAATACTTGGGGCCAACATTAAGAGTCAGTCAAAGAGTGATAGTCGGGATTAGCATGATATAATGTTGTGAAAACCAAATTTAAAATTCTATGGAACAATGGTAATTTTCAAATTCCAATTTAGACCAATTTAAAGGAATGGGTTATGACATATGTACACAGCTAGCCAAGTGGTAAGAACCCAAAAACATAATTTATGAAAGATGGATTGATAATATAGAGTTAAATCTTAATATAATCCCCGCCTCAGATTTGGAGGAGTAACGTTGTAAAATAATATATCCAGTGGGTTCCTTCATGCTCCGTCCTAAAAATAGTTGTTATCCTAGATTCACTCTAAGTTGTGCACACTGCACATGTAGTTGAAAATGATCACTTGATAGTCTAAGATAAACCGTACAGTGAAATATGTCCACTATGAACGGAAGTATTAAATGTCCGAAATTGGAGTCCATGTGATACAAATAGCATCCTAGTCTAATGGGGAGTTCCATTGAATGGTAACAGTATAACCATGCACCATATAATATTTAGTATTACTGCTTGTATATGAAAAGTGGAGACCATAAGATGAAAATATGTGCAACAGAGAGATTGGGAAAATATGAAGCCAAAAGATTTTCTTACATGGATAGATTGCATTTTTACGCAATTCCGCAACTTCGTTCGGGCGCTGTACATAGAAAAAGATCCATCGGTTAGTATGAATGTATGATGCCTTAGGTTCTATAACTTGTAAGTATACTATCGTTTATCCATAAGAGCACAAACTGCCCTCTCAGTCATGACTTTGTAATTTGCAAGGCCAATACTTATCAGAAGATGAGAGGGTTTCACGGGTAGATAGTTGTAAATTGGTGGTTCCATCACGAATAATCCAGATGAAAAAAATAGAAGAACAAATCAATGGATAATCTCCACACACACCAATAAAAAAAGAACAGATAAATCATTGATGTAAGGAAATAAATGTCCCATAACGTTTAAATGTTCCACGACTCACAAACAATATTTACATCTGTAGATTCACACAGCCAAAACCAAACCAAGAAGAAAAAAAGATAATCTTTTGAGATAGAGAATTATACCTTGACTTGGCCACTGATACCAACTTGCCTCTATGATTTCTAATCTTCCTCAGTGATTGGAAGTGATATTGGGGAATTCTCCGTGATCACCCCGGTGATCTTTCTCTAAGATTTAAAAAGAAGAAGAAGAAGACGATGAAGAAACTGAAGAAGAAGAATTTGAAGGGTAAATAACCTTGTACGTAGAGATTGTATACTCAATCTCTCAAACATGTCCAGGAATTCAAATATACAAACACAATTATAAAATTGACACATTCATAACAGTGTTGTTAATTATTCAGGTTAAATTGAATCAAAAACATATGGAAGTACTTATACAGAAGAACGTATCATCGATGCCGAACCAAGTGACATGCTATTTCGATTGTCTGAAAGTAGACGGTGAGTTCAACTAATTTGAGTGGGGGATATATGAAGCTTTGGCAGACTAATTAAATAACCCTACCTCTCTAACAGTTGCGGAAAGGGTTAAATCAAAGAGGTCCCTCAAAGTGTTGAACCAATAAGAAATCCTTTCAAGAACACCTGATTCTAGAGCTTCACATACAATCTGTCTATGAAATTTTTGCAAATAAGAAAAACCAAATAAAAATTCGAAAAAATCCACAATGACAAACAAATCCGTTAACAGAATCGACATCCTAACTTAACCATTCAACACCAGAAAGACATGGTATTAGATAGACGGACCTTGTTCAACAGTTTGTCTATTCCCTCAGAATCCCCTAAATTAACCTAAGCTCTCAAAAGAAAAAGCAAAAAAAAAAAAACCAAACTTGATTAAAAATTAAACAAAAATTAGGATTAAGATTTTAATTTGGGACTTGAAGTGAATACCATGTACATTGCAAAAGAAGAAGAAATCACCTTCCCATTAACGATGTTAATACCAAGGATTCTGCTCGAGGTGGTTTCAGAGAGAGAGAGAAAAGAGGGTGTTACTGTTTAGAAATCTCGAGAAAATAATGTTTTATTCTCCAACCTATCCCGAATTTCGTACACCCATAACCACCCACGTACTCCGAAATTTCGATTATGAATGATAATTTTATGTGCAAATTTTAGGTATCACCTGGGCCTTACGGTCCCTAGGATCAACCTCTCATTTTAATCATAAGTACACATATTTATTTCTTTATGACAATACATTAATAAAGACTATAACTTAGTTAATGTATCCAAATACTTAAAAAGACTACGACTTAGTCAATAATAGTATAATAAAGACTATAAGATTAGTACTAATAGAATCAATCTATATTTAGGCACACAGTTCCAGCAAAGATATATCCAAAAGAATATCAATATTTATCCCTCGTTAATTTTAAAATCAATCGTCGTTGGCAGTGTATTTTATCAACTTTTGTGTTGTTTTTTCCATCACTATGAGTACGGCATTATATATGTCATCTTTACATCCAAATTCAATTTGTCTTGGTGTATATCCTAAGGCGTTAGTAACTCTCGATGTATTATCCATCCATTTTATTTAAAAATGTCGTACATTCTCACCATGGTATATCATGGAACGTCTATCTAAATTAGTTACCAATATAGCTAGAACGATGGTAACTCCACCAAATGGTTTTTCCTTATTCCCAATGTCCTGTAGAATTCGATAACTTCTTTAATGGAAAATTTATGCTACATGGGAACTTCGTCATGTATAATTAGTTCCACTTGGTTTAGGAGCTTCGAATTTGCATCATGTTTTTCAACTCCACAAATACTTTGTTCTTGGCTTTTTCTATGAGAATCATGAGCATCGGGTAAGCTATTCGACCTCTTACCAACGAAGTGAAGCAATTCTAGGCAAGCAGTAGTCAAAACTATGTGTCTATCCTTACGGAAGCTAGTCGCCTATGTGTGGTACATAAATGTTTTACCACTTCTGCGCTGCCATTGAGTTTACCGTCACATCTCTAATAGAACTAAACACGGAAGTTGTACGCCGATTCTTGGATAAAATTTAACTTGTTAATACTTTCTTTGACTTGACATCACACACTGCAGTTGAAGGCATCGATGCTCCTGCATGAACTTGTCACCGACAACATTACTCCATATATGTTTAAATTTGGTCTTGGCATATCCTCAAAATATTAAGGCGACTTGCTAGATTCACGGCTCTTCATCCAAGAGGTACAACCCAAAATCAAGTACCTTCTCATTGGATGGCATTCGATATCATACTTTGTGCAAAGTTTAAAATGTAGATCATCGCATATGTTTAGTATAAAGTTTGACCACTAAACGTCTAGATGATTTGGATTATAGTCATAAAGAATGATCTTGAAAAATTTTCTTAGGCGAACTCTAGTTTTCATCACTTCCGACTCTTGTAAACACTTAAAAATTCATTGTCATCTCCTAAAATTCCAAGCACAGTTCACACTCCTTTAAAAGTATGATGTAGTTTCCTATCATCACCATCCCCAACTATTTTTAGGTTGTCAAATGAATTTGCACCGACTACAAAATTTAGTAATAAATGCGGGTAATATAATTCACCCATTTGGGTGACAAAGTACGTCCTTGCGAGTTGAAAACCCTTGCTTCCTTACTTTTCATTTGTTTATATCCCATACAAAATCTTTGTGGGAACTCTTGATAAGCATATGCATTGACAGTGGGATTTTGCTATATATAATACTCAAAACGACATCAACGTTAACTTATAGTTTTCCACGTCAATATTAACCTTGTCCATTTACTTAGTTGCATCATACACGATTCTTTCTTGGCATGGAAGATGAATACCTAGTCGAACTACATTAGGTTCTTCCTAATATATACATTGAGTGACCGTATAAACGCCCAAGCAGCCATAGGTGACCTAATATACCTTCCATCAATGAACTATTGCACCTCATCACATTCACCCAAAATTAGTGTTGCATGATTGTGACCTTTATAGATATATTTGTATCAGTATTAAACAACCCTTACACCACACACATATCTCAACATTAACGTGGCGTTGAACATCCTAGATAAATATGGTTTGTACGAAACAATATTTGTATACCCTGCGGATAATCACCTCCTTTCCATTGTCGCGATGATGATATATTCGATATGCACCTTCACCTGTACTTGTACTCTCGGTATGTTTCTTCAGATATCCTCTGCTGCATTCATTCTTCATTCACATGGATTCCACACCATATGTACCATGTACCATGTATTTTCTAACATTCTAAAACTGGATCGGTTTTTCCATGCGGAAATTAGGCGCACACAAATTTATCAACTTGTTCAACTGGCTTAATTTTTTCAATACCATCCAAGAATAACATCATGTATATGAGGTAAACCATGTTTCTTAATTCAATTATGAACATATGAGCAACTAATTTTTCGAACACATTCCCTGTTTTTATATCTTTCATCAACTCATCTCTCTTCAACTTGTAAACACGGGCAATGAGATCAGGACGATCTGAAGCATATTGATGGGGTGGAAGCTCAACTTGAATTTCTGGCCAATGCGGATTCGTAGTCATTGTTAGAAAGATATCTGGATGATGATTAAACGGTGTAATGGGAATTGAATCTTAAATCTCATACATATTCCCCGAACCATCAATAAAAGTCGATTGCAACACTACAAATTACCACTATCATCGGGATTCAACTCAGATTCCGCCAAGTCCTTTGTATTTTTGTGAAAATCTGCTCACGATTTATTTTAAATTTTCTTAAGATAATACATGGGGTCATGTTCAATTGATGTCCAATGACCCACCAAGTACTCTTAAAACAATTATTTTGCTCGTAATGGTAGAATACTCGCTTGGATGACGGAAACTTTAAAATTGTTTCAGAGTTAACCTTTTCATAGTATGTAAATTTCTTTTGGAATTAACCTTTTCATAGTACGTCTTCATGTATCCGGTTGTTTCATATCAGGATGCCAACTCATCTCGTCGTGTGGAAAGAGTAAAACGCAATGCAGGGGAAAGTATGCAGGGTGAGAGTGTGAAATATGTTTTAATCCATTTTTACCCTTACCTTGGAGTATGATATCCCTGCGGTTAGGCTTATGAGAAGCATCTCCAAGTAGTATACCTGAAACATCGTCATCCATTGGCGGGTTATAACAACTTTCATGCATGTCTTTATGATTCATGATGACTTTGGCATTTTGTTTGGTGGGATTGACATTGCTCGGAATCTCTCGTTCTGATAATATTAAGTGCGAAACATGTTTTGAGATAATTTTACGAATTTGTTCCAAGAACGTCTTTATCCGGTTGGGGATTCCTTTTAGCACGAATATCCGAGGCTTGATTAGGATCATAAACATACAGTTGTTGATAGATTGGGTTTTTACCCTCGTCGGGTAGTAACATTTCGATGTTGTGCCGGAATTTACCATGAATTGCAAAGTATTTAAGGATGTTACTCTTCACCACTCTATTATCCAGTTTACAACCAAGACTGGTAAAATATTTGAAGCATTGTACTCTCGGAGGTGATCTCTGAAAACCCATGACTTGGCTCTATCTCCATCAGATAAATCCATCAGTTTCCGAGGATGCTCACGCAGCGCATTGAGTATCACTTTTCCTTTGCGATTTTTTTTTGCAAAGGTTGAATTTTTCTTGGATGAGTCGGACGTCGTCTCGTCGATCCAATGCTTTGCTTCATACACTGGTATTCGATATCCAATTTACCAATAAAATGACGAACGTATAAGTGTCAGATCATCTTTCTGGTTATGATCCTATGTGTAGCAACGTTTTCTTCATCATCCAAAAAACCACGAAATTCATCAGAATAATCTGACGTAAAATCTTCGTTATCAACTGACATATACATGTCAACAAATATACACATAATTAGTGGCAATTATATATATAAGAAACTATCAAGCCGAAAAATTATGTAGAAGTGGGGTTACGTTTGAATATAAGTTGAATCCAAAGGTTTAACAGTTAATTCCTCATGCCAATTGATTCCACATACTCAGTTAAAGCATCTACAATGATATCACCATTGTTGCTCGGAATTCTTAAATTCCTTTGTACACCAATTTGCAATCAAATAGATATTCTTAGGTACTTAGGCTTGTGAAGAAGGTATATTCCAAAAAGGTAATTAGTTTAGACATCATTGGACTCTCTGAGACAATACTCTTGCAAGTGGCTTGTATAACATGTGTACATCTGTTTGGGATGGTTATCCTGTAACATACACATCTAAATTTTGTCAGTAATATATACCATTCAATAATTCATTGCAAACAATAACAACAGAAGCATCCAGGCTTGGCACCGTAAATAACTCATGTTGTACTTTGATGGATGCTCTCTCATACCGAGCTTCCTTCTGACGACCTGCTTGCTGGGCAACTTGTTGATTCTAATACAAAGAGAAAAAATAAATTCCAGTCACACGAAATTTGCCTAATTATTATGTATTAAACCATGTAACATGGCAGTAGAACAACAATCTATACTGATTATGGAGATGAAACATGTCCAAATTTTGCAAAGATTGCATCGGACTGTTAATTGATGTTCCATTTTTCAACAAAATAAAATTATAATCGACTCAAATTCCTTGGATATTAAACATATAATTGTGTATTAAACCATGTAACATGGAAAGTAGAATAATAATCTATACTGAATTGTGGAGATGAAGCATGTACAACTTCTACAGAGATTGCATGGGACTATTTCCCTGGATGTCCTATACTTCGAATGAGTTGTTGTTGTCTTTTTTTCCCAGCGTTTCTGCTAGCCTAAGGACCTTTTATTACCAAGGTTAAGAGAATCATGCTATAGCGGCATGTCCGCTGCATTAAACTATGTCACCTGGCAAGTCAAACAATTATCAAAATTGTAGATATGAATTACAAAAATAACGACGCATCTATACAATAAACAACAAAACTACATTAATTTGAGGAGAGGAAAAATATAAATTTAGCTTATTGTTTTCCGTCTTTGAGCCATTTTTCCCTTTCTTTTTCCAACGCTTCAACACATGTACTTTGAACCCGAAGAAAATGGTCAAACACAATCGGGAAGAAAGTCATACATACTTTTTGATGCAAGTAGATACAAAGCATTGACGATTCCTTAAATTTCCAGCCAGAAGTTATTCAACCTCCGTAAACATATTAGAAAGATAGATAAAATCGATTTGTCATATCGGAGTATGACGATAAGATACCCACGAACCGAAGTTTCAAGGCATCGATAGTATTCTCCCGAAGTTCAAAGATCACCAATTTGGAGCTGCAAAAATCGCTTTCATTCAACACAAAATGACACTTCAAACTTAGTGATACTAAACTCCCTTAGCTGAAAATTGAATATCCACCCATTACGTTCTCATTATAACTTATTACTACCAAATAATATGATGCTACAATAAGTAATAAACTATTATTGTAAATGCTTAAATTTAAGAAGGAAACCGAGACGTTTTTGATTGATAGCTACTTATACATAAATCACAATAAGGCCGATGGAGACAAACTTGATAAGTTTATGGCTTTCATGTCTATGTCTTTTAACTTGCAAATGGTGTCACACATGACACAACAACTTGGGTCAGTCACCATGCCTCAAATACACAAAAGGATTGAGCCAACCATATCTGAATAACAAAACTTATCAAGGGTATGCTTTCATCAATGACAACGTATTGAGCCAACCATACATACGAATCACCATTTTTTAAACTTACCTAAAGTGATACGTCTTATGCATATATTTGAATCACCACAAACAAATTGTGGATAACAAATAGTCTCGCTAGAACGGAAGGAGTTCCTAATTAACTTAGTCACAAAAGTAAAATAGTTGTTTTAGAGATGCTCTGAAAGAAAGTTTCAAGACATTTATCTCTCAAAATTTTCAATATCCGATGTTTAGAATACCACATTTTGTGCAAATTTTCAAAATTTGTTTGTGCAAACAAATTTGTATCCTATGAGTCTTTCTAGCTAAAATCATTGAATAATGAAAGAATATTGTTGAGTTACATAATTGATATATTCAAATATAAACAACTAATCGGAATATAATATTACATACTAATCTATTGAATTGATATATCTGGAACTTATAAATTAATCAATAAAGTTAGTAAAATTGACCATGATCCAAAAAATGCATAAAACCAAAAACACCCCAGCTTAACTAAAAATCCAGCAGGAGTATTTCAGTGTTCCCTATATATAAGAGAGAGATGTCAGTATAACATGTAAAATTAATTACCTCTCCGTTACCGAAGAAACCCTTCCGATTGCTGATTTCGTTCTAGCTTCTAAATATCTTGGTCGTACATAGAAAAAAAAAAAACTAAATTTCTTGGTCGGGAAATGAAATCTCTAAAGCTTACCCAATAATCTCGAACTATTCTGGTTTTGACATCAAGAAACAAAGAGGGTTGACTTGGTCTCCACTACTTGTATCTAGAACAGTGGAACCACATTTTAACATTTAGAACTATGTATCTACCGTGTGAGTCAGTAATCAAAGAAGAAAATGGTATTAGCATTTCTAAATTTTCAAGTTCACGAATCTCTAAAAGGTGCAATTTCATTCATACAGGTAACCATGAAGTCAACAAATTCAGGAATCTTATCTGTGAACTTAGAGCAAACCTCAGTGGACGACTAAACCCATTTATTTGGTAAAAGAACCAGACGTAGCGGGATGGACCATCGACCAAATCCCAGACTAAACCCAAATTCGAGACTATATTTGGTCTGGGACCAAAGACCATACCCAAATTTAGTCGAGCGGTGATATAATCTTCGTTTCTCAACTGGCGGTTATATAGTCTACGCTCCACACCAGACGTGCTTTATACCTCCGTCCCAATTTTTTTTTTCCTTAAATGTGGGGCGTGGTTTATACCTCCGCCCCACTCATTTTTTTAGGGAACTTTATTTGGGGCGTGGATTATACCAACGCCCCATTGTGTTGTTTTTTTTTTTTTTTTTTTTACTCGTTCGGAACCAGGCGAACGTATACTTCACGCCCCATACCAGGCGGTGGTATAGTTTACGCTCCACCAAAATTTAGTCTTCCAGCGTCACACACCAAACTAAACCCAAATTTTGGTCTTTTTTTCCTTCTTTGGTCTTTGGTTTTACTCGCACCACTGCAGTTGCTCTTAATAAGGCAATTCTAAAATTATTTTGTGGGGCAAATGAATTTTAAAACCTTGGACTAAACATAGGAACTTACGAAGGAGAAATCATATAATTCACAGACAATGAATTACTACCAAGAAATTAAAGAACCTAAGAAATGAGAAATTCATATACCTCACAGATAAACCAATTTAAAAGAATCGATAAACCCTTATCCTGATAAAAATTACAGTACTTTCGGTGACGATGGTTGAAAACCCTCTTCTTTTTCGAAATGCAAGGTGGGAAGGCATGTAGGAGGGAGCTTGAAAATCTAGAGTGAATTTGATTGTTCTTCAATATAGGGTTTTGTGCTTCGCACTGATAAGATCGGTTCCATCACTACTCAGTTAGCAAACACCACACATGCGAGTATTGAGAGCACATGCTCCAACTTGAGCTTTGTGAGCTTTTTGAGTGCGAAAGCACATGCACTTTGTAACTTAGCCCAAAATGCTTGTATAATTAAGCATCTCCTCAACGCCTATGACGGAATACCAAAAATATAATACAATTTTCCCATTAATTCAGTGACTCAAGAACATGCATACCTCCAAAATACTTGTGGTTCTCAATTGATATCTTCATTGCATTTTCTGGCCTAAGATTAACAGCACAAGGAGAAGTAACGACTTAAAAGAATGACCTACTTCAGTTTATAATCAGGATTTTGATCATCTTCGAGTTCCGTCGCTCTGTCTTGATAATAACTTTCAAAAAAATTGGTGGAATAACTGCAAAAAAAAATCTTGGAATTTCTCTTCAGCTATAAAAAATTGCTGCAAAAGTTGTGATTTTTTTCCGTATGAAAATATCATAAAGAGGAAAAGATCATGAACAATCAAAAATCATCAGAGCACAAAATCAAGAATAAAGATTCAAGAAAAAAAAATGTGATATACATGACTTGCTTTATGGTCTCTCTATCGGATGATTCTAGTTTTTTTCTTTTTCGATTCGAGAATTCGAAGTGATTGTGGTTGAACAACAAAGAAATTTATTTAATTTTCTGATTGTTAATCTCCAAAATAATGAAAAAAATGATATCATAATTTGAGTGCAAATATCAATAGATTCAATACTATTAAGGTAGAACGTACTTAGTACCTATCTTTTGAATGTTTTGTAGTAGCCATGAAATCATCACAGACACATATATCTTTATCCCGGACCCAGCACCTGTAGAACAAAGGGAAATCCAAATAGATGAGTAACAGTTTAACAAATAAATAAAAATTGTAATATTCAGATTCCATTAAGTTATCAGAGACCGAACTGAGAATTGCTGGGGAACATAAACTATCAAGCAGTAATGGACAATAAAACATGAAAATCCAAGTCCGCATCAACAATAAATCTCACGGGCTTTAATCATTAAATATATCAGACCACCAAAATGCCTTTACAAACTTGCAGGTAATGTGATATGGAATAAAATAAGTCACTTCTGCTAAGCACAACATAACCATTTATAAATGCTATTCGGGGGAGCAAATAAAGCAGTCCGCCACCTATCATATCTACGCATGTGCAATACCAAACCCGTCTATCACCCATTAGGATAGATACATATATCCTAAGCTTAGAAACAAATGGTATGTGCACCTAAAGTTCTCCCAACTGAAAGTATATTAAGTATGCATAAAATTTTATGCATAATTACACATGGAACAAAATTATCGATCTGGAAAAGTTATGGACAATCACTTCATATGAGGACCTTAGTTATGAACAATGAAATTGGAAATCAGCGTAGCTGGAAAAACAAAAATCAGCAAGAATAGAATTATACCACATGATTAGCACAAATTATGTTCATAATTATACCACATGAATAGCACAAATTATGTTAGTATCACAGCACAAACCTATCTTCTAAAGAGATAATAGTCACTGTTTTTAACAGACACTGAGCTAGGATTTATGCATCTAGTATCGACGCTTCCCTAAGCATTACAGATTAAAGGTACATACACCGTCCCCATCCGATTAACAAAGGTGACTTCCTCAATTAATCAGAGATTGTTTATCATTCTCTTCTGAAACCATTCCAATCTAAGACTTCATTGAAAGAGTTGGAATTCTTAAAGATAATGCTATCTGAAAAATGAATACATACCACCAAAAACAAATGGCCACAATAAATATCAATGGGCGACTTCAAAACGAAAAAAACACCAATGAGGCATCAATTGCTTTAAATCTAAAATAGAAAAATTCCCAAAAACCTATTAAGTATACATAAACTCAACCATAGGAGAAGATGACTTAAGGAGACATTCAATTTACCTGTGATTTTATCTATGTGCAAATAAGTAGTGGACACAAAGTAACAGGGAGGATGCAAATATCAATGCTAGCTCAATAAATCTTTGAGGCGAAGTTCAATCATAGCTGCGCCCTTCACTATCCACTCCGATTACCATCATACACTTTCTGCAAAGGTCACCGAGATTGATTACAATTCCCGATGAGGAAAACATGGGATTTACCTAGATCTATGTCATATACGCACCTATATTTTTAAAAACATTACTCAAAAATATGTAAGAGAGCAATTCTAATAGCATACTATAGCATAAAGGCATTTACCCGAGAGACATGGGAAGACAAAAAGAAAGTTGGGAAGCTACTATCGTAATATTCTTCAAGCCATTTTCACTTCTAACTGAAAATGCCGACCAATATCCTGAAATTCCACTGCAGATTCTGTATTAATTGGGAACAGTAAAAAGAGATAAAATAAAATTATTAGAAAAGCAAGGTTGTTATTTTCTAATCAGACTTTACTCCAAAAATATATGCAGATGAAAAAAAATAGTAGAACTGCCATGTTTAGTTCCCAAAATAAAGTAATGATAGACATCAATGGTGTTATGTTTGCAAGTACTTCATAAGAACCAAAAGTTAAAACGCTTACCTATTTACAAACTTGTCACCTGTAGTCATGATTGTTGAACACCTACATGACATTGAATACAACACCTTATAAATCCAAAGTGAACTCAGTGTTCTCTCAACTAAACTATTGTCTTTTCCTAGATGTTTCTAAAACCATATCCAAATACTTTCTGCCTCAACAAACCTTTCCGTTTCCTCAATTTTTGTCAACATAATCTCAAACCTTTAAAACAAAAAAGAAAAACAAAAAAAAAAAATCAAAAGCTTACAACGAATTAAAGATCAACGCTCGAAATCTGGTCGACCCATCTCTGACAAATACTACGGCCTGCTGATAAATCTAAACTATCCTATTCTTGCATGGAAAACAAAATTGATTTTAATTGACGATGAAAATTAGGGTTTAAAAAAGGGATAATGGAAATATACCTCAAAAACTTTGTTGATTATTTGTTTAGTGGATGAAATTGTTTTCTTATATAGAGAATCGTCGAGCTGAACCTCTTTCCGTGAGGAAGAGAAAGGTTAGCAAAATACCCGCGAACGACGAACACAGAATCAGGTTTTCTTTTTCTTTGGAGCATATGACAAAATCATTTTACCCACACGCGATCACTTCATATTAACCGAAATTTCCCAGCCGTCTAATGACTTTCCAATCCGGAGCTTCCCGACCTTCGGATCAGGGTCCCCATTCAATGACGTCCGTCTGATAGCCTAGGCTATCATGGACATAAACCTCATAGGTTTTTATAACAATGATTTAAAATTTTTCAGTCTTACCTGTCACATAAATTTACGGAAATGATTGATGTCCCGTGCGGGATTTAAGCCGACTGAAACAATGGGCGTGGGTCCCACCCCAAACCCACCCCTGCTAAACCGCCAGATCAGGGGACCCTAATTTCTGTGTCTGGCGGGATGGACCGCGGGTTGAAGTCAGTACATCATTCCCGATAAATTTGTGAATTTGTTATTATGCATCGGAAAAAGACAAAAGAAAAGAAGATTGGGATTCAATATCTGCGTTCTTTTTCACGTAAATATGCCATGTAATCTAAACTTGTTTGATTTGAAAAATTTGTGGCACAGAAGGTGCGAGAGAGTTAACGCTGTTGAAAAATTAGTACCCCTCCATCCCAAATTAATTGAGCTATTTGGTTTTAAATTTTGACCCATAAATAATTGAGCTATCTCACTAATCAAGGGGGTATTTCTAAAACTACCCTTTTAATTGATTATTGTTACTATAAGATGTTGGAAAACGATTAATAAAATATGATTTTTAACGTTTTAATAAAAATTATAATTTATTGTTTTTTTTTGTGAATGAAAAAACTTATTAGTCCCACACCGTGGAGTTTCCATTTTTAGTTGTTCTAAGAGCAACTGCAGTGAGCGACTAAACCCATTTATTTGGTCTCGAACCGGGCGTAGCGGGACGGACCATCGACCAAATCCCGTTATATTTGGTCCAGGATCAAGACCAAACCCAAATTTTTAGTCGAGCGAACGTATAGTTAACGCTCCACACCAGGCGAACCTATAGTTAACGCCCCACAACAAGGCGGGCATAAAGTTAACGCCCCACACCGAAGCGTTAACTATACGTTCACTTTGTTTTTATTTTTTTTTTTTTTTTATGTTGGGGCGGTTGTTATACCTCCGCCCCATCATTTGACAACAACATTCTTGAATGGGGCGGGCATTATACCCCCGCCCCATAAACATTTTTTTTTTTTTTTCCCGAAGAACGTGAACAGGATCTCGCTCCATCGGGCGAACTTATAATGTACGCTCCACCATCGGGCGAACTTATAATTTACGCCCCACCAAATTTAGTCTTCTGCCCGTCACAGCACGGACTAAACCCAAATTTTGGTCTTTTTTTCCCTCTTTGGTCTTTGGTTATGCTCGCACCACTGCAGTTGCTCTAAGAGCAACTGCAGTGGTGCGATCATAAACCAAAGAGCAAAGAGCAAAAAAAAACCAAATTTTGGTTTTAGTCCGTGTTGTAACACAGTGGAGGGAGACCAAAATTTGGTCGAGCAGCAAGTTGAGTTACGCCCCAATCGAAGCGCAACTCCAAAATACGTCCCATTTTTTTTTTTTTTTTTAATGTTAGGCGCAACCAAAATCTTGCGCCCCATGTATTTTTTTTTCTTTTTTGTTGGGCGTAACTTTGAGTTACGCCCAATCAAAGCAAACAAAATCTTGCGTCCCATTTTTTTTTTTTTTTTTTTTAGTTCGGGCGCAACCAAAATCTTGCGCCCCATCAAACAACTTTAATCTACGCCCGACCAAAACTAAACCAAAGACCAAATATGGTTTGGTTTTTGGTTATAGTCGATATTTGATCGATAGTCCTCTCCGCTGCGTCTGTGTTTTCGACCAAATTTTTAGTTTTGGTCGATGACTGTGGATGCTCTAAGAGACTATATGAGCTTTTTAGTCCCACATCGGGAAGTTCATCTTTTTAAGTTATATTATTCCATTATATAAAGAAATTCACTACTTTTGTAAAATCTATGGGGAAGGGGTTTCTCTATATTTTAGAGGGACCCCCAGGTGAAGATATTTTATATTGTTTTCTTATGCGTTCACGATTTTCCTTAAGGATTTTTTCGGAGTTGCCAATCTCAAGTTGAGCATCTACTACATATGCTAATAGTAGGTGTATTAGGGTGTTTTATCCTGGAGATATCCGTCCTGTGAGGGCTATAGCATCACTCTTGAGTGTAGCCGGGCGCTAATGTCTTAAGGGCAACGTGTTGAACACGTGACTCACTCTGTTTTTCCAAAGTTTTGCCTTGTTGTTGTTGCGGAGATCTGGGGAGCTCGTCCGTTTCATCAAATCGATCACTTCCATTATAAAGTAGCTAAGTAACAATAACTTTTGCTTATTTGATTTTTTCCTTGTTTTTGATTATTGCACCCAACAATATTAAGACATTAGAATTTGTGATAATCATGAATGTTAATTGTGGAGTGAAAAACAAAAAACGAATTTTTGGTCAGCTGTAAAGTTTCAAGTTTAGATATTAACCCAGAAGGAATTTCGGTGAACCCTTTTAACCTAATGTAGTCGACATCCTGATAGTTACCCACGTAAAATTTCGGAATTTTTGGAGTTGTAAAAGTATTTTTTTGATAGTTTACAAACAGAGAAACGTTCCTGAAAAATTCTGACTGATGCGTGTCGTACCACAACAAATTAATTCAAGATTTTTCCACCTAATTAACAAGTAATATAGTGTAGTCAAGTCCGTTCCCACGAGGAGCAAGAGATTCTAGTTGTAAAATTGTCACAAAAAGGTGGGTGTAAAGCAAAAGAAAGTAAAGAAAGCAATTAAAAGTTAAAGTTGAAATCAATAAGAGAGACAAGATCAAGGAATCCTTCTTCGTTGCAAAACAATGAATCAAGTTATGTTCTTTTCTACTTGTTATTAGTCACATTATCACCAACCCGTAGGATAGCAGGGTCCGCTTAGCTAGCCCCAAAATCCCTAATTTCACTCGAGTAACGTGTCCGCTTAGTTATCGATTCTATTCAAAAGAACCACCCTGAGGTTCGCTTACAAGATGTAATTCCCTGAATGCATTAAGATTTATGAATTTAGGTTTAGTACTAGTAGTTAAACTCGGTTCGCTTGGTCCACTTTCTAGCGTTGTTTCTACACACAATTGCTCCACGGAATCCCTCCGCAAGGTCTCGTGTTTGCTACTTATGTAAAGAGTCAAGAAACGATTACTTATCTCCTAACTTTCACTAGCTTTAGATCAAATTAACAAATCAATTTAGTTGGCCACCTAAACAATCTATCAATCAATCATGAATGTCTTTAAGATCATTCCTATTAGTAAAAACAAACGATAATCATGTGAACAACTTCAAGATAGAATTGAAACAAAAACTCAAATCATATGTTTAGAACTAGGAATTCATCCTCAATCAATAAAATTAGCTACTCATGTTAAAAAGTTCACACAAAGAATAAGAAAAGAAAAGTGTTGTGTGTGTAGAGAGGTGTGTGTAGAGAGGTGTGTAAAAGATGTAGAAAACTTCTCTATTTATAGGCTTCAATATTCTCCAACTCTTCCAAGGATTAGAATCCTTTTCCTTTAGCAATTCAACTTCCAAATCCAAGCTTTTCTCAACTTCCATCTTCTCTTTCCAAGTTTGAGCCAAATTCTCCATCCAATTCCTAGTCCAAGTCTTCACACCCATGAGAGAAGTCCATCGAAAATTCTGGAATTTTTGCTCGCCGGAAAACTGGGATTGTGGCCGGAATCCGGCCGGAATAGTCGCCACCGGCCACCTGAAAATTTCTCCGTCAAGGGAATATTCAACGGAATATTCCGTCAGTCCACCGTTAGGACTAACGGTCAAACGGGTCAAACTAACGGTCAGTCGTCAGTCAACAGTCAAGGGAAAAGGAATGAGTCAAAGAAATGAGTCACCGCTTAGTTAGCTGAATAGTCTGACTCGGCTGAGCTGGATCGGCTGGATATCTGAATCGGCTGGAACGCCATGTTGACTCGCCAGGAGAGAAATTTGGGCAGAGTTCTGTTTATTTCAGGGCTTTCTCAGGCCAATCTCCAGGCCGATCTTTTGCTCCAAACCTGCTAAGAAACCTAACACATTCATCTATTGAGCAAACCCATCTCAGTGCAACTTCACACTTCTTAATTTCAGACCCATTCTGCAGCTTATTCACCTGCTACAACCTGCAATCATCTCTACAAGGCCATCAGTGCTATTACAGACCCATTCATTCCCTGATCAGCTGCAACTGCCAATTTCTATCTGAGTTCATCTCTCGAACCAATACATCACACTGCCGCTTCTCTCGATTCAACAAAACCCATCACAAACATCTACACTTCATCCATCTCCCGCCTTGTCCGAACCGCCTGCAATCTCGCATCAATTATGCCTTCCATAACACCATCGAGCAGCCATTCTCTCATACCCCGTAATGAGGCATCACCACCACCTTTATCTTCATTCCCTGTGACTTATGAATAGCAACTCAACTCACAACCCCTGACAACACCAGGTTCAACCCTATACAAGCCCATTCTTCCATCTACAGCTGCATACCACCCAGACTCTGTTCAAACACCACCAGAACCTTCAAGCCATCCATTGCATTCCCCTGAGCAGCAACACTGAATTACTCCACCACTTCCCTGTAAATTCTTTCATCACCTGTTAAGAAATCCTAAGACATACATCTAAGCATTCTTCAATACAAAGATTTCATTCACAATTGTTGCCTCGCACCACTTATTTATTCACTCCTGCTCATCGTGTTCTTGAGTCAATGTAGCATCAACACAAAACACTAATCTCAACTCTTGATTTCAACAGCAACAAGGACCCATCGGCATCATCAAACCCCCGATTCAGACATCCTTCAATCATCCATTTTCTCTGTGTTCTTCATAACTTCAAGATAACTCAAGTACCCGTTTTTCTGATCTCTCTTCCTGTGGCTTAAATCTTTCACAGAAATCCCATCTTCACCACCAGAACCATCTACACAGCTCTACTATCTCAATTGAACAAAACCCATCTTTCCTTTCCAAAATCATTTTCAGATCGAACCCTCCTCTGGTTCTTCAGTTGGAACCCTAAATTTGAGCTCGTCTGAGCTTCACAGCGGCACCCATCTTCACAGATCGAACCCATCTCTTGATTCTTCATTTTACAGCTCTTGACTCCATCGATTCCAGCAAATCCCATCACCGATTCACACCCATTACTCTCTGCATCTCTCGGTTGAACATCGACCACCATTTTTGAGTGTTCTTCTGCAGACGCCTCTCTTCTTAACTCCAATTTCTCGATCTTTTCCTCTTGATTTTAACAGCAGCCATGGCTGTGTTTTTTTCTTTCTCACTTTCAGGTTTTCTTGCAAATGATTGAGAAATCAATTCTCGGTTTTTAGGTTCAGGTTATAATTACATGGATCCGGGTCGGGTTTGGATCCGGATATAAGCCATGGATAGGACCGACCCAATTGGATGCTATCCAAAGATAACCATCCTCTCGGATAAGGGCTACCCTGTTAGTAACACCCATTCACGAGTGATAAGGGGTACCACTGAATGAGAGCCCCTTAACCACCTCTCAGGCTCCAAATAGTCTTCGCCCTGTAAAATGACCTTTTTGCCCTTTTGGCTCAAATTGGGTGCTTTCTTCTTCTTTTCCTCTGTGCGACTCTAGAGTACCTAATAACTCAAAAACACACGTAAAATACATAATTTACAAGAAAAATAGCAAAGAAAGCATAAACTACTAGATAGTAAATTAGGTGTATTCTACACCTATCAAATTCCCCCACACTTAGACTTTGCTAGTCCTCGAGCAAATCAAACTAAAAACTCACAACTTCAAAGCGTTCAAGCGTCCTAAGCATCCAAAGAGTTATGAGGACATAGAGTTTCTCGCATGCTAGTAATAAGAAGTTAGAAATACTAAAGAACATATTCTCATTCTTAAATGTTGAGTGAGAAATAACCACACCATAATGAGAACGCGTGTTTGAGAAACGATCAATAAGCATTTCGCCTCGACTTCTGCCTCACCAAAAAGGATTTTATGATAATTGCACTCAAAAAGACGGCTTTTTTATGGTTCTCACATGTGTGCAGGTAGGAAATGAAGAGAGAAATCCTGCGACACGTTGAATGGCGGGAAGGACAACTTCCGAAATATTTTTAAAAACCCACATCTTTTAATATTTTGAAAAACCATTTTTCTGACGATCTCTACGAAAGGAAATCAACCATTATTATCGAGGATGAGATTACTTACTCACCTTCACATCCGATCGCCAATTATGATAACACCACTCTCACGGCATCCAATAGAAACGTCTTCCGCTCCTCGTCTTGATCTTCTTAGTCTTCGTCTTCGGTTTCAACTATTGATGATAAACCCTCGAATTTCATAAATCCTTGACAATTTGTAACTCTTTTACCTTAAAACCTTGTCGCTTGAAACTTCCTTATAGATTTTTCCTTCCGAACGGCTTATAAAAACAAAACAAATATTTCTCTTCTTTTTTTTTTTTTTTTTTTTTTTTTTTTTTTTTTTTTTTTTAAATGAAATTTTTTTTTTTTTTTTTTTTTTTGAAAACAAGAGAAATAAAATACGAAAAATAAACCATGGCCGTGGGAGAAGTATTTTACCGCTTGATTCTTCACAACTTGTATCGCCTTGAAATCATAAACTTCAAAAATTCTCACCTTTTAATTTTCTTCGCTTTCATGAATAAGTCTTCATACTTTGATATAAAATTACCTCATTGTATTGTAAGTCTTCAACATATATGTGAAATCCGCTCTTTGTATGTTGCTTTACTTGTATTTGAAATTTGCTCTTTTTCTCATTTTGTTGCTTATAAACCTTGAACTTTTTCAACTTTCCTTGTAGATTTTTATGTCGCTCCTTGTTGATGATGAATGTGTTTCTATGGATCCGTTGTTGTCGAGAGAGAGAATGGTGCTAACTGCAAATCGAACTACAAGAAGGAAGCTTTCATCTATAGACGTCACCCTCATGATTGACAAAATTAGCACTCAAGAGATCAAAGAGTAGTGCTTCTATTGGTGGGATGTTGGGTAGCTCACCATTCTACCCTAATTAACGTACGGTGACACACACTCAAAAGAAAGCTCTTTAGTAGATGGAAGAATTTACTGGTCGGTGCCTCACATGATATGAATACGGGTAGTCTCCACTAATGATTGATCAGCAACTCTAATAACGCATTTCTCCCTGCACCAAATTCGCATCACCGGCATGATTAAATCCATTATTTAACACTCTAACAAACAAGAAATCCGAATGTAGTTCTCTAACATTTCCAAGTTCAATTATGTCGGTCAAAATCTCTATGTAAACATACCTAGAAATATGCTAGTGACTCTAAAATCTTTAAAAGTTGGAGTTTTTATGTAAAACTTTTTTTTGTTTTGTTTTTTTAAATTTTTAAATTTTTTTGTAATTTTTGTTTTAAAAACATGCTTAACCACTCCCCCACACTTAAACCTTACATTGGCCTCAATGTAATTGAATCCTCCTAGTAAAGTCAAGGTGGGAAATTTTAACATGATAAGAAACAAGAAAAAGAAATAACAAAAATACAAAGCAAAAGGATAAGAAATACAAAACTTATGGGTTGCCTCCCATTAAGCGCTTGTTTTAAAGTCGACGGCCCGACTTAGCCCTTGCAAGATTCATTCCCCATATACTAACAATCTGAAAATTTGAGGATCCACCCATAATACCTGTTTTGCAAACAATAACTCCATACAAATATTAGCACAAGAAAACAATAGTGAAATTATTGCTCGATAGAAATTTCCCCCACACTTATTCTCGTCCACACTCGGAAGTGTATAAAGAACATAGAATTTGGGAATTTCCATGTATTCCTCTTGGCAAACTCTGCATAGTGTTAGCATCAAGTGTTTCCAATGGTGGATATTTAGAAACAAAATCATCCAAAAATACTTTCAAGCACATACATTCAAACCAATAAGAGGTAAAGGAGAAGAATCAATATGCAAAGGGTTAGACAAACCTTGCACAATCTCTTGTATTATAGAATCCTCTTCATCCTTAAAAAATTCAAGTGAATTACTTACCTCTTGTATATCGTGGTCCTCTATTAAACCTTGCAACCATTCTTCGTCGTTTTCTACCTTAACCAAAGTCTTGGCATCATTAAAATCATTGGCAAGTTCAATTGGGTCTTCCAAAAAATCAATTAATTTGGTTTCATTAACGAGCATCATCTCTTCAACATTCTCATCATCGGAATCGGGCCATTCTTCTCTCATATAATCTTCCTCGGTATAAATTGTAAGATCTTCTTGTGAGGGTGTTACTTCGTTTACAACAATAGGCAAGTGATATCCAAACTCCTCCTTTTGAATAGGTGAAGGATCTTTAGTATGATCCGGAGTTGGAATAACTTCCTCATTGTTGCAACGTTCATACACTTCCGCGGACTCATATCTTTCCCTAAGAAATTTTTTCCAAGCAATAAATGCATCTTCCTCAAGCTCTTCCTTTTGAATAGGTGATTGATCATTATTAAGATCAAGGCTCGAGTAAGCTACACTAGCGTCTTCAAAAGTCTCTAAAGGTTGATTAATTTGTTCGTATAATTTCTCCGAATTCCTTTGAATTTCTCGATGTGATTCTTGCAACTTTTGTTGAAGATCCCCAATCATGGCAGACATCTTATCGGCAAAACTAGAGAATTTCTGATCATAAACAAAACTATCCTCCCATCCTTGTGATTGTCCACTTACATACCCGTCATAAGGTTGTTGATATGTATGAGAATATCCATAATGTTCTGTAGGAATTTGATCATAGCCAAAAGATTGGTTTTGATTGTATCCTAAGGATGGTTGGAAGTTGTCATAATGTTGAGGTTGAAAACCGTATTGATTGTTGTAATATGCTTGCTCTTGTCCACCATACATGGAAAACCGGCACCTGAAATAAGATTCAAAAACCAAGTTAGATACGGAATAGAATCCAACAAAGCAAGAATAAAGCAAAAAGAAAAATAAAAACAACTAAAATCATCCGCTGCTCCCCGGCAACGGCGCCAAAATTTGACCCGGATGTCACGCCTGTCACGCGGGTGACCCGGGTTCGATCCCCGGCAGCGGCGCCAAAATTTGATGCGTGTCGTACCACAACAAATTAATTCAAGATTTTTCCACCTAATTAACAAGTAATATAGTGTAGTCAAGTTCGTTCCCACGAGGAGCAAGAGATTCTAGTTGTAAAATTGTCACAAAAAGGGGGGTGTAAAGCAAATGAAAGTAAAGAAAGCAATTAAAAGTTAAAGTTGAAATCAATAAGAGAGACAAGATCAAGGAATCCTTCTTCGTTGCAAAACAATGAATCAAGTTATGTTCTTTTCTACTTGTTATTAGTCACAGATTATCACCAACCGTAGGATAGCAGGTCCGCTTAGCTAGCCCCAAAATCCATAATTTCACCGAGTAATGTGTCCGCTTAGTTATCGATTCTATTCAAAAGAACCACCCCGAGGTTCGCTTACAAGATGTAATTCCCGAATGCATTAAGATTTATGAATTTAGGTTTAGTACTAGTAGTTAAACTCGGTTCGCTTGGTCCACTTTCTAGCGTTGTTTCTACACACAATTGCTCCACTAATCCCTCCGCAAGGTCTCGTGTTTGCTACTTATGTAAAGAGTCAAGAAACGATTACTTATCTCCTAACTTTCACTAGCTTTAGATCAAATTAACAAATCAATTTAGTTGGCCACCTAAACAATCTATCAATCAATCATGAATGTCTTTAAGATCATTCCTATTAGTAAAAACAAACGATAATCATGTGAACAACTTCAAGATAGAATTGAAACAAAAACTCAAATCATATGTTTAGAACTAGGAATTCATCCTCAATCAATAAAATTAGCTACTCATGTTAAAGAGTTCACACAAAGAATAAGAAAAGAAAAGTGTTGTGTGTGTAGAGAGGTGTGTAAAAGATGTAGAAAACTTCTCTATTTATAGGCTTCAATATTCTCCAACTCTTCCAAGGATTAGAATCCTTTTCCTTTAGCAATTCAACTTCCAAATCCAAGCTTTTCTCAACTTCCATCTTCTCTTTCCAAGTTTGAGCCAAATTCTCCATCCAATTCCTAGTCCAAGTCTTCACACCCATGAGAGAAGTCCATCGAAAATTCGGAATTTTTGCTCACGAAAATCGGGATTGTGGCTTAACCCGGCCCGGAATAGTCGCCACCGGCCACCTGAAAATTTCTCCGTCAAGGGAATATTCAACGGAATATTCCGTCGGTCCACCGTTAGGACTAACGGTCAAACGGTCAAACTAATCGATTGATCGTCATCAACAATACCAAGGGAAAAGGAATGAGTCGCAGCCGAGTCACCGCTTAGTTAGTCAATAGTCGACTTCTTAGCTGGATCTACTGGATCATCGAATCGGCTGAACGCAGGGTTGACTCGCCCAGAGAGAAATTTGGGCAGAGTTCTCGTTTATTTCGAGGGCTTTCTCGTGCCAATCTCCAGTAGATCTTTTGCTCCAAACCTGCTAAGAAACCTAACACATTCATCTATTGAGCAAACCCATCTCGGTGAACTTCACACTTCTTAATTTCAGACCCATTCTGCAGCTTATTCACCTGCTACAACCTGCAATCATCTCTACAAGGACATCAGTGCTATTACAGACCCATTCATTCCCTGATCAGCTGCAACTGCCAATTTCTATCTGAGTTCATCTCTCGAACCAATCAATCAGCACCACTGCTTCTCTGATTCAACAAAACCCATCACAAACATCTACAGCTTCATCCATCTCCCCTCGCCTTGTCTCAACCGCCTGCGATCTCGCATCAATTATGCCTTCCATAACACCATCAGAGCAGCCATTCTCTCATACCCTGTAACAGAGGCATCACCACCACCTTTATCTTCATTCCATGTGACTTATGAATAGCAACTCAACTCACAACCCCTGACAACACCAGGTTCAACCCTTATACAAGCCCATTCTTCCATCTACAGCTGCATACCACCCAGACTCTGTTCAAACACCACCAGAACCTTCAAGCCATCCATTGCATTCCCCTGAGCAAAGCACACCGAATTACTCCCACCACTTCCCGTAAATTCTTTCATCACCAATTGTTAAGAAATCCTAAGACATACATCTAAGCATTCTTCAATACAACATTTCATTCACAATTGTTGCCTCGAGACCACTTCTTTATTCACTCCTCTGCTTTTGTGTTCTTGAGCTAGGGTCAGAGCATCAACACAAAACACTAATCTCAACTCTTGATTTCAACAAGAACAAGGACCCATCGGCATCATCAAACCCCGATTCGGATGACCTTCAATCATCCATTTTCTCGTGTGTTCTTCATAACTTCAAGATAACTCAAGTACCCGTTTTTCTCGATCTCTCTTCACAGCTTAAATCTTTCACAGAAATCCCATCTTCACCACGGAACCATCTACACAAACTCTCTACTATCTCAATTGAACAAAACCCATCTTTCCTTTCCAAAATCATTTTCAGATCGAACCCTCCTCTGGTTCTTCAGTTGGAACCCTAAATTTGAGCTCATCTGAGCTTCACAGCGGCACCCATCTTCACAGATCGAACCCATCTATTGATTCTTCATTTTACAGCTCTTGACTCCATCGATTCCAGCAAATCCCATCACCGATTCACACCCATTACTCTAGCATCTCTCGGTTGAACATCGACCACCATTTTTGAGTGTTCTTCTCAACTGGACTCACAAAGTGCGGACGCCTCTTCTTAACTCCAATTTCTCGATCTTTTCCTCTTTGATTTTAACAATGCCCATGGCATTGTTTTTTTCTTTCTCACTTTCAGGTTTTCTTGCAAATGATTGAGAAATCAATTCTCGGTTTTTAGGTTCAGGTTATAATTACATGGATCCGGGTCGGGTTTGGATCCGGATATAAACCATGGATAGGACCGACCCAATTGGATGCTATCCAGCATAACCATCCTCTGGATAAGGGCTACCCGGTGTTAGTAACACCCAACTCGAAAGTGATAAGGTTTACCCCGAATGAGAGCCCCTTAACCACCTCTGGGCTCCAAATAGTCTTCGCCCGTAAAATGACCTTTTTGCCCTTTTTGGCTCAAATTGGGTGCTTTCTTCTTCTTTTCCTCTCAGGCGACTCTAGAGTACCTAATAACTCAAAAACACACGTAAAATACATAATTTACAAGAAAAATAGAAAAGAAAGCATAAACTACTAGATAGTAAATTAGGTGTATTCTACACCTATCACTGACGAGAAAAATTTTGTTATTGACTAAATTTGTTTTTATGGGGTAACCATGAGTTTTTTGAAGTGGTGATTCAAACGAAGTTTTTAGATCTATATGATATCTTCAAAAGTCATATTTTATTTTCCGATTCGGAACTAAGGTTTGTGAGATGTGGTGTATTAGGTGATTGGGAAATTACCGTGTCTGTGGTCAGAGTATAAACGAAGATTGTGACTTGAAATTGAAAAGGGACATGGCTACTAGGAAAGAACATCAAACACAATTCTAAGTGTAGTCTTCATAAGAAAGGTATGTTGTGTAAAACTGAATTCGGCATTACTTTAATTAAGGGTGATTGTTATGCTTGTAAAATTCCTAGCCACACGACAGTAAATTGTTGACAACATAAAAACCTTAATAAGTAGAAATTTAATGCTAATTTAGTTGAAACAAACTAGAAGGAGTTCAGTGCATGATGTCGGAAGTTATTTTATTAACCAATGTGAGAGACCAAGTGGGGACTCGGAGCCACCAAGAATGTTTGTTGAAACAGAGACCTGTTCACCTCCCGTCGAGGATAGGGATGTCGAGAAACTCTATATGAGTAACTCATCTCACGACAGAGGTTGCATAAAAGGGAAAGGTCGAGCGGAAGCTCATATCTGTAATATTCTCACATTGAATGAATTTTTCATGTTCTGCATATGCAAGAATCTTGTATCTTGTTCTGTTGTAGTTGGTAAAAGATTTAAGATTTTAATTGAATCTGGAAACTTGTTGTAACTAGGCATTGATTTTTTAGGCAAGAGTTATTGGACTTTGGGTCTATATAAGCTTAACGGAAAAAATGATGAAGTGAACACAGTTGATTCTTGTGTTTTCTTTGTGTGATTGAATGTTTTGCGTGGTAGACTTGAAACCGTAAACTTATAAGTCAATGCCTAAACTGGACAGCATAGGATGCGTACCCAATTTAGTTTGGATTTTTAACACAAAAGTGAAATCTGTGTAGAATCAAAATATGATATAAAACCTTTTAGCACAAATGTTCACAGTAATTCTAAGCCCTTAGAATTAATTCATTAGGCCTAGTTTACATGAGTTTAACCCAAAACTACTGTGGTAAAAGATGGTTTATAACTTTTATAGATGATTGTACGAGGTACTATTTTGTATACTTGCTTAGGGATAAGGATGATGCCTTAGAAGACTTAAGATGTATAAACTTGAAGTTGAAAAACCAATTAGAAGCCTTGAACATAATAACCGTATCCTTAAGCCTTGAACATAATAACCAATTAGAAGCCATGTTGATTAGTTCAGGATTATCTGCGGCATTGTGGGGGAAGACAGTCCTCTTAACTAGTATATCCTGAATATAGTACCCTTTTAAGGATCAGATGAAACTACATATGATTTATGGAAAGGTAGATGACCTTATTGTGAATGCGTCAAAGTGTGGGGGTATTTGACTAAGATTGTCATTCCTCTTCCTAAAATAACTAGATAGAAACCAAAAATGTTGATTGTGTCTTTATATTGGGTATGCTGAGTATACTTCTACATGTAGATTTTTGGTTGTGTGTTCTGATTTTTTAGACTTTGGTATGAATATTATTATGGAATCTAGGGATGCTGAGTTCTTTGAACATATTTATTCTTAAACATGTACCTCATTAGAGATGTAATGTTGATCCCCCTAGATTTATTTTTCAAATAGTCAGAACTTATCTTAAAGAAAGATGAAGTTGAGGTTGAGCCTAAGAGAAGTAGAACAATTAGACTTGAGACTTCTTATGAAGCCTACTTCATAACATGCCTAGATTACTCTGAGCCCCATATTTGTAAAAAATCCTTGACATCTACTGAAACCCCATTCTGGTAAGAAGCTTCATTTAGTGAAATGGACTCATTCCGTCGGAATCAGACTTGGGAGCTTGCTAGTTTACCTCCAGGGAGTAAGACCATGGGATGTAAATGAGTCTTTAAGAGGAAACGTTAGGTAGATGGAACTGTGGAAAAAAATATTAGGCTAAGTTGGTAGCTAAAGGCTATAAATTAAAAGAAGGTGCAGATTTCCTTGATTTTTATTCACTTGTGACGAGAATTACTTCTGTTGAGATGCTAATTGATATTGTTTCCATAAACAACTTGGAGATACATCAGATGGATGTTAAGACAGCTTTTCTAAAACCGTGAATTAGATAAAAAAATTTATATAGATCAACCTGAGGACTTTGTAGTAAAAGGTTATGAAGACAAAGTTTGTAAGTTGAACAAATCTTTGTATGGTTTTCAAATAAGCATGTAAACAGTGACATGGAAAAATTGATCATGTGATAATGTGTAGTGGATTTAAGTTAATGAATCTTACAAGTATATTTACAAGTAACTTGTTAAGGATGCCTGTGTGATTGTATGCTTGTATGTTTGTGATATGCTTATACTTGATACAAACATAGAAGTGATTAATTCCACTAAAATCATGCACTGAATGAGAATGTTGACTTGAAAGACTTAGGCCCTTTTGATGTAATCCTAGGGATGACGATTAGAAGATAATCAAACATTTATAGTCTTAGTCATTCTCATTATGTTGAATTTTTGCTTAAGAGATACAATCAGTCTGATTGTAAGCCTGCTTGTACTACATACGATTCTTCTTGTAGACTCGAGAAAAATAAGGGTAATGGAGTATCTTAACTTGAATACTCAAGAGTTATAGGATGTCTCATGAATTTAATGAACTGTAAGAGCCCATACATTGCCTATACTATGAGTAAGTTAAGTTGATATAATTGTAATCCAGAGCAAGAGCATGGGGATGCACTTAGTAGGGCATTATGGTACCTAAAGTACTATATTACCTTTTGTTTGATTTATGATAGGTATCTTGTTGTCCTTGAGGGACTTTGTGATGCAAATCGGATAGGTGACTTAGAGGAGTCTAAGTCTACGAGTGGATATGTTTTCACTCTAGCAGGAGGGTTTGTTTATGGAAGATTTCCAAACAGACGTATATTGCTCAATTCATTATGGAATATGAGAGTATTGCGTTAGATAAAGCACGAGAGGGGGCCAAGTCCCTAAGATTTTTTTTATAAACATTCCTCTCTGGCATAGGCATGTGCCAGCTATATCTATACATTGTGTTAGCCAAGCTATAATAGCTAAAGATAAAAATAATTAATCTCAATCGGCGTTATTTCCATTGATTGGATAAAGTCCAAGGAGAATATCACACAACCTTTGACGAAAGGTTTGTACAAAGAGATAGTTAAAAATACATCGAGGGGGATGGGGATTAAGCTCATAAATTAAACTTGCCATAAGGATACTCAACCTTGCTTGATCGGAGATTCCAAGATCAAGGTTTTGAATGAGACAACTAATTTATGGTAGGTAAAGGTAAACACTATCGAGAGAATTTCATTCTCTGTCCCTTCCTATGGTGTAGACGTGATAGTGTGACTCGCATGTGAAGGATGACTTTTAAGAAGTCTTAATGAGTTCTATAGTTTCAATTTAAGATTGAAGTGGGGTGTAGCAGTAACACTCTTTATGGAAACTCACCTATCTGAATGAGGAAGTGGGGCCGCTTCCTATGAGAATATGAGCTATGATTCTCTAGAGCATTCTGAGAAACAGGATATGTCCAGGGCAAATTGGACAAAACCACACGAGCTTGGAAGCAACCTTGGAGATATCATCTGTGGTTGTTATCGCGAATTACATCAAACGCTAGCAGTTCAAGACATAGTTCACTGTCTCTAGCAAGTAATTCCTGTAAGATCTCACTAAGCATAGGTTCAAGACCTCATGGACACCTCTGCCTAAAATGGTATTTCCTGCGCTTTCTATATGATTTTCGTTTTGATGGTTTTGGTATTACTGGAACTTAGGACCTAAGGGTCACTAAGGGTTCACTAGTTCATATTTTTGCACTTTGGTGAAAGGAACCTTTAGTCTCACTTGTGAGGAACTAAAGATGAAAGCTCTCTATACTATATGATTTTTGCAATCCATAGTATGACCCTGGGGTCAACACACTATTGTGTGAGAGAGATGACGTTGGAATGGCTAGTATGAATTCAACATGCACGATCTATCCAGTGAGATTTGATTGTTGATTTACCAAGATCTATCTCAGTGCTTTCGTGTTTTATTGAGTTTTCATTCATGTGGGGGATTGTTGGAAAACGATTAATAAAATATGATTTTTAAAGTTTTAATAAAAATTATAATTTATTGTTTTCTTTTGTGTATGAAAAAACTTATTAGTCCCACACCGTGGAGTTTCCACTTTTACTTGTTTTAAGAAATTATATAAGTTTTTTAGTCCCATATTGGGGAGTTCATCTTTTTAAGTTGTATTATTCCATTCCATTATATAAAGAAATTCACTACTTTTGTAAAATCTATGGGAAAGGGTTTCTCTATATTTTAGAAGGACCCCTAGGGAATATATTTTATATTGTTTTCTTATGCGTACGCGATTTTCCTTAAGGTTTTTTTCGGAGTTGCCAAGCTCAAGTTGAGCATCTACTACATATGCTAGTAGTAGGTGTATTAGGGTGTTTTATCCTGGAGATATCCGTCCTGTGAGGGCTATAGCATCACTCTTGAGTGTAGCCGGACGCTAATGTCTTAAGGTCAACGTGTTGAACAAGTGACTCACTCTGTTTTTCCAAAGTTTTGTCTTATTGCTGTTACGGAGATCTGGGGAGCTCGTCCGTTTCATCAAATCGATCACTTCCATTATAAAGGAGCTAAGTATCAATAACTTTTGCTTATTTGATTTTTTCCTTGTTTTTGATTATTGCACCCAACATAAGAAATATGTATAATTTAATAGCCATGTTTATATTCGTTATGTAAGTGTTTTAAAACGCTTTTCAACGGTATAAAGTTACGAAAAACCGTGGTATATTTTAAGAGATAA
Source organism: Papaver armeniacum (assembly GCA_023531295.1). Lineage (NCBI taxonomy): Eukaryota > Viridiplantae > Streptophyta > Magnoliopsida > Ranunculales > Papaveraceae > Papaver > Papaver armeniacum. The sequence goes on along the minus strand of JAJJWW010003138.1, from coordinate 664,260 downwards.
ATCATTTCTAAGTTTTATTAGTTATCAGCCATTAGGGTTTAATTGTAAAAAATACTTAAACATACTCCCATTTTCTCATTGCCTTAATAATTGTGCAAGCTACAAATAGCTCAACTAATTTGGGACGGAGGGAGTATTTATTAATAATTTTAATTATTTAAGTAACTGAAAGTTAAGTCAACTGTTTGGATTAACTGTCTCTGACGGGTCTAGGTACCAACCCTTAATATTTCAAATGTTGGGTACCAATGTAGGATCATAATATCGCAACAGACAGGGCTCGCGGGATTAATAAACGACGATGTCGCGAGGGAGTCGCAGGAAGCTAAAATAAACGACGCAATGAATAACGACAGGGAAAACATAAAGAAGACGTGAGATCTGGCGAGGGTTAAGAAGTGTCGCGAGAAGCGAATGTTTGTGCATCTGCGACACTTCGCGGGACATTCCTCGTAAAATAAAGGGTAGCTTAGGCATTGCCATCCACTATGTATCACCCTATATAAAGGGTTGAGTGAGTCCGTGAGAGGGATCTTTTTGGAATGGTTGGGCAAGTCATAGGAGAGAGAAAGTTTAAGAGTGTTTTACTTGCTAAAGTGTAATTCTACTTTTCCGTAGACAATTCATGAAATTAATCAATAAACATTCTCAATTATACAACTTTCAATGAACTAATTAAGCAAAATCGAGTAAGGGTGTAGTGTGGAAAACCTCGCTACTACAACCAAAGCTATGTGTTGGACATTTCTTTGGTACTAAACGTTAAATAGCCCTTAATTTTGTCACAGTCAATCGATTAAGCTAAGTACAACCATTTATTTAAATAAAAAAGACTGGGAGAAAATAAATACTCACAAAATCTAATACTACATTTTTTTCATATTTCAATCTTAAACAAGAACTTGATAGCATTCTAGATGATAATTATATTTTGTTACATTTTGACCCATATTTTTGAGTGTTACAGGGGGTTAGTCAATTGGGATTAGTAGAGACATTTAGAAACTTTTTATGCAAGAGATTTTGGGTGACTCTCAGTGAGTTTAGAGATTTTGAGAGACTCTCTAGATGATTTTCAAGGAATTATGGTGATTCATTGAGACAATAAAACATATATGAATTTCAGCTTACACAAATGGGATAAGCAATATATTTATTTATATTTCAAAATGAATATATGGGTATTTCAATGAAAATGTATTAGTCCATGCATGGCTAACATAAATTGTAACCATTTTGCCAATAAAATCAAAACGAGACGAATTAAAGGGATTTGAATCTCTAATAAAGGGTTTGCAAGACAACAAACGGGATTTTGAAGGAAAGAAGATTACAGACAGAGAAATGATATCACCTTTGAAAGATTGGGAAAAACAAGAGATAACATTCACGACGAGAGATATCCAAAGAAAATTTGGATCACCCATCTCCATTGGTGATCGCAATTAACGCGTATAAGGAAGGAGAAGAATCGGAGAACACAAATAAAACATGGGTGGTAAATGGAGTTTTAATTGATACAGGAGTCTGGGTGAACATAATGTTCTATCACGCTTACAAAAAGATGGGATATGGAGACGAAGATATGACTTTCATGGCATACAATATTCAAGGTTTTGGTAAATCCATAACCAAAGTTAGAGGGGGAGATAAAAATACGTATTCCATTAGGAAGAATCGAAACTCGGGTGACATTGAGTATAGTAGATATGGAATCACCGTATAACTTGTTACTAGGAAGACCATGGGTACATGCAATAAAAGGCAAGGCGTCGACGCTCCATCAATGTATCAAGTTTCCAACACCAACTGGAATAGGCGAGATCAAAGGGGATGTTGCAAAGGAAGAATATATTATCAAAATGAAGTAAAATGTTGCGAGGAACAAGTAAACAAACAAAAGAATATATCTAAGCACCGCAAAAGATGGCGAGGGCGGCTAAGAAAGAAGAAGAGTTCGTGAGTTTACATGATCGGAGCGAAGGAAGGAAAAGGCATACCTAGCGATATCTCGGGAAAGAAAACGATCCCGCGAAAAGAACCGAAGGACCAACCCCTATGGAAGAACCAAAGGCCCGATTACGTCGCGGCGAGCAAACTAAAGAAGTGAATATTGGAACTAAGGAAAAACCCAAGATGTCAAGATTGGAACTAACATGGGAGCGGAAGAAGAGAAAAGAACTATCGATCTATTGCGGGATTATAAAGATATCTTCGCGTGGGATATGGGTGAAGTGCACAGTATAGATCCGTCGGTAACTGTCACAAATTGGAAATTGATAAAAATGTGAAGCCATTCAAACAAAGAATTAGAAAGATAGCAACATGATATCACCCTCGGATAGAAGAAGAACTGCAGAAGATGCCGGATGCGGGAATTATTAGACAAGCAAAATATCCCGAATGGAAAGCGAATATGGTTATAGTTCCAAAGAAGAATAAGGGAATAAGGATTTGCATTGATTTCATCGATCTAAATAAAGCTTGCCCTAAAGACAGTTTTCCATTACTGACATTCCACAACCGGGTCGAATCGGCGGCATTGGAATGAAAGAGTATCATCGGGATTCGGATACAAAAGGTTACAATCAAATTCCTCTCGCGAGGAAGACCAAGAACACACTGCTTTCTTTGCTCCAAGAGGATTATACTTTGTTATACTAAAATGCCGTTTGGTTTGCGAAATGTCAAACAACGTATCAAAGGATGGTAGAAGATGTATTCGCGAGAATGGATACATAAAACATTAGAGGTATACGTAGATGACATGTTTGGTGAAAAGTAAAAATGCGAAGATCACGTGCGAGACTTGAAAGAAATCTTTGAACAAATGAGGCGTTTCAACATCAAAGTCAATCCAGAGAAATGTACCTTCGGAGTTGCGTCAGGGAAATTCTTGGGTTATATTATATCAAAGGAAGGAATACACGTTGACCTGAGAAAGTAAAAAGCGTTCGCGATATGCCGACACCTGCGACAAGTAAAAGATGTTCAAAAGGCGAATGGATTACTAGCATCGCTAGGAAGGTTCATCTCGCGGTCATCGATAAATGTAAACACTTTTTCAGTGTTCTGAAAAAAGGGTCGAAATTTAGATGGACGGACGAATGCGAAAAGGCTTTACAAGGGATCAAAGAGCACTTAATGGATATATCCATTATGCAGAAGGCGAGAACCCGGGAGAGGAATTATTAATATACCTCGCGACGACTTCGCATGCCTTAAGTGCGCTTTTGCCGCGAGTGGACGCAGGAGTAGAAAAACCAATTTATTATATCAAGAAACTTTTAATGCTTTGCAGAAAAGAAATTATTCAAGATTGAAAAACTAATCTGGCATTAGTCTATGCGTCGTTTAAACTTCGCATATATTTTCAGGCACATCTTTGTTAGAGTGGTAACGAAGGTACCAATCGAGTCGATAATGAAAAATTCAAAAGATCGGGAAGAGTCGAAAGATGGAATGCTCAAATAAGCCATTACAAACTCAAATATGAAATATTATCTTCAACCAAGTCACAGGAGTTGTCGCAGACTTTCTCATGGAATTTCCTTTGGAAGAAGATGAAGCAGTGGATGAAATGATGGATGTAGAAGAAGAGCATGGAGATCCAAAAGATTTGTTAACTCGAGCCGATCGGTGGGAAATATTAGTAGATGGATCATCCAACGGAGAAGGAAAAGGAGTGGGAATTGTTGTGATTTCGCCGAAGGCAATAAGTTAGCTTTTGCTTTTAGATTGGAATTTGAGTCTACCAATAATGAGACGGAGTATGAAGCTATAATACATGCTCTAAGATTTGCAATAGAAATGAAATTGGAGAATGTGAGGATTACCAGTGACTCACAATTGGCAATCTGTCAGATAACAGAGAAGTATGCTACAAATGATCCATCCCTACAAATACGGAAGCTTGTAGAAGTGTTGTCAGACAGATACTAGAAAATAAAATGGAGGCACATATCAAGGAGAGATAATAGACTCATGCAGACGCTTTTGCCTTTATATCAAGTATGATGACAGACCCAACTCATGGAATATCAAAATACAACAAAGCACGGCGCCATCAATTAATAAAGAGGAGGGACAAGAAGCAAATATAATGATGGAGGTAGATGAAAGGCAATGTCGCGAGGAAGATTGGAGAGTAGAGCTTCACGCGTACTTAACGAAAGGCGAGATACCAAGAAATAGATTTGAAGCACACAAGTTAAAGAGCCGGGCAACAAATTATGAATTGCGAGATGGCGCGCTTTATCGGCGTTCTTTTGAGGGACCTTCGCTTCGATGTCTGACAAGGAAAGAAGGAGAAACCATATTGAAGATGTCAGCATAGTGGGGATGCAGGAAATCATAGCGGCGGAAAGATCTTTGGCATACAAGGCGAAGACGCAAGGATATTATTGGCCATATATGCATGAGGACGCTAAAGCAATAGCCGACTTATTTTGAAGATTGTCAAAGACACGGGAAGAAGATACATGCACGGGAGCACCGTTAAATTCTTCAAGAAGTGTGTGGCCTTTTTGGAAAATGGGGTTTAGATATTGTGGGACCATTTTTACAGGAACCCGGACAAAGAAGGTACCTAATTGTCGCAACGGATTATTTCACAAAATGGGCGAGAGGTGAAAGCGGTCCAAAGACATTCGCGATAAGGATGTTTTTACTTTCATATTTGAAAATATTATATGCGGATTTGGGATCCCCGCACAACCGGTATCGATATTGGGAAGCAGTTTGAAGGACAAAATATAGAGTTGCTTTAATGCATTTCGAGATAAGATGTGGAAAATCAACTCCATTATATCCACAAGCTAATGGCCAGCAGAGGCAACAAACAAAACAATTGCTGATATATTGAAGAAAAGTTGGAAGGACACAATAGAGGATGGTGCGAACAAGTACCCAATGCGGTGTGGGCCTATAATACAACTAGAAGAGAAGCTACGTGAATGTCTCCTTTTTGCTTAACTTACGGGTTGAAGCGACTCCCAACAGCAGGTCGTGATTCCGACAACCAAAAAAGAGGTCTCTGGGATAAAAATCTTAGCGCAGGCAACATTCTAATCAAGTTGGATGAATTGGAAGAAAAACGAGAAAAGGCCTTGCGACACATGGAGAATTATCAGCGAAGATTGGCTAGAGAATATAACAAGCGTGTAAAAATACGTGAGTTCCAACCAGGAGACTTGGTGTTGCGAGAAACCCCAATATATCAACGTGAAAGCGGAGGCAAGCTGGCGAGGAAATGGGATGGACCTTATATCATCAAAGAGGTAGTTGGTACAGGGGCTTATAGATTGATGGACCCAGAAGGAAGAGATGTGGGACAAAAATTGGATAGACCATGGAATAGGTTATATCTAAAGAAATATTACCCGTAATAAGGAGAGAGGAAAAAGGAATCAAGATGAAGTACTTCTTCTTCGATATTTGCGACGTTCGGAACATGCGGAGAGAATCACGAAGATCTCGCGACAAGAATAACAAAAAGTCATGAATGGCTTAACAAAACAACAAGAGATAAGGAATGATTAAATAAATAAATCGGCGAGTATCTCGCAGACAAAATAGCAAATGATGAAGAATGAAGAATTAAATAAAAGAATGAATGAATGGGACGAACCTTTATGGCGTACACCCTAGTTCTCGAATTATATTTACGTAAAGAGGCAAATGTAAGACCTAAAGTGCGTCATATAAGGGGTATCTCTTAACATGGCTCGGTGGAAGGTTACACGCTCCTGAAACCCGGGTCATGCAGATTTGGGGCCCCATGAAAGCCTATCCTAGGAGATACCTTGGATTCCCAACTATATATGTGGTTATACCACGGTTGGGCGACCGAGGTCTCTTCCAAGAGTCGGTGTATGCACAAGGCGCCGAGGTACACGGTTGGAGCGGAGTGCCCGGGATGGATGAACCTACCCCTACTATTCTTGGCAAGTCTTGGCATGCGTTGCACTCGCTCAAGAAAACTCCACTTAGGGTGCGGTCTCGTAACCATAAACCATATAGGTATAAGGGATAAGAGGCTGCGAAAACAATCAAGTTGTTGTTAAGACCGGATGGGAGGAGCTAGTCTTGTATGGCCGATGTTTACGCCTCCTTTGAAGGGGCAAACCGGGGAGATGATAAGGGCGACGCTCTCCATTAGGGGGGGTGTCAAAACAGACGCAAATGTCATAAGGCTATGTTTTCGCAAGAGAACGTAGGCTCGTCATATTTGTGCAATGATCCTGCGAGGCAATAATACTAACGCGAGGGTAAGGCGAGATCAATGGGTCTTCACATGAAAGTGTACGGACGTCTGCGATTTCGTCGCACGCAACAATGTCATGGGGCTTTATGTTCGCGAGGATATCTAGGCCTGTCATATTGTCGCAACTAAAACATCCCTGTGAGGCAAAAATACTTGGAAAATGATAAGACAAGATCAATGGGTCTTTACATGCAAGTGTAAGGACGTCCTGCGATTTTGTCGCCATAAAATGTGGCGGGGAGGACCTCTAATTAGGGAGGTCTAACTTGGAAGACCACGCAAAAATGATAAGGCAGGGTCAATGGACCTTTGCATGAAAATGTAGAGGTGGCCTGCGACCTTGTCGCCACAAAAAGAGATAGAATTCTCAATTCATGAAGATACCCGCGACTTCGTCGCGACGATCCATCTCAATAACGATAAATTATTACCAAATACATGAAGAATTAAAATCAAATCCCTAATTGGGATGGGTTTACTTCATAAAAATTCCATGAGCGAACATGCTCGCAAGGTTGTCTTAAATAAGAAGAAAGAAATATGGGAATTACTCAATCAAAGAGTTCGATTATTCACACAACAAGGAATCTGGCAAATTACAAAGAGAGTTTATTTCTCTACATCAAGATTATCAAATACGAGAGGATGGTTGAGACTTTTACTGCCTTTATCAGCTTCGCCTATTTCAGTTGGTGGATTTTCATCAGAAATGTGTTCATCACCTTCGTTCTCGCCAGTTACCGGATTTTCATCAGAAGTCTTTCTATTTGGATCTTCATTAACAACTTCCTTATCAGGGAGATCTTCGCAGCTTTCATATTCATAATCACTATCCAGGAGCATTAGGAACTTCATCATCACTTATTTCTAAAGGATCGACGTGAATAGGATCAAGAGACTTTGACAAAGAAAATATTATTCACAAGAACTTCGCTTTAAGAGGGAATTGGCGAAGCAATGCCTTTTGACGATTCTTACTATCAATATCCTTACAATAAGACATATAATCAAATCTTCGCTCCGCACGGTCATGAGAACGAGCAAGATGCGCTGAGAGAGTCCATTTTCCTTGCGAATTTTAGAATAATCGGACACGAGGGTGGAGATAGTGGAACGCTTTCTCTCGAGTCCGCATAACAAATAAACAAGATCGCAGAAAATTCTTATCGAACATTGTTGGCATTTTCGGGGTAATAAACCATTCATGGAATAAATACATAAATTAAGATAGTCAAATAATTTGACTACCTTCCTTTGAGAAGTAAGATGTTGAATTAAAGTGCGAAGTTATTCCCCAAACGGTCCATGACATCATCAAATGAATCTCCAACTAAGCCTTTCAATCGAGATCGCAAATTCTTTTCATTGGAAACAAGTATGGAATTTTCGGTCGCCAAAGTAGAGTTGGATTTTTCTAATTTGACACATTGATCTTGGAATTGCTTCGCTTTTACACTCAAGGTTATTCTTCCTTGAATAAGTTTATCTCTCTCGGCAGTAATTTCTTCAAGTTGGTTTTTCAAAATATGTTTAGCTTGTTCGTGTTCTTCACATAACTTTTGACAAGCGGTATACTTTAAGCAAAGTAGCTCGCCATCTTATTCAACAGAGAACGTTTCTCTTGAGAAAGAGTTCGATTCTCATCTGATAAAGTTTCCAACTCCAAATTAGTTTTAGTCAAAGCATAAGAGAGGCGAGATAAGTCATTACTTAATGAGTCTTGCTTTTGCGATAAATCAAAATTCTCTTTCGACAAGTTATTTATTTGATCAGTTGCATAGGTATGAAGATTATCTAAGAGATTATACTTGTCTCCATCCAAGAATCTCTTTCAACTCGAACTTCTTTCAACGATAGACTCAAATGGATATATCTCCATTATTCGTTTCGGTTTAATACTTTGAAGACGAGCAAGGGTTTGAGTTGTAAAAAAAAAAAAAAAAAAAAAAAAAAAAGATGGCGAGAGCATACCTTTAATTCTTCATTCTTCTTGCGAAGGTTATCACGATCTAGCGAGATGTTGTGAAATTTTTGATTTTCAAGGTGGAGACCATTGCACTTCGCGGTCATAACCTCGGAGATCATCCTTCAACTTACTAATCTCTTGAACCAAAGATGCTTGCGAGACCTTATCGGGACCAAGGTGCTTGCTTAAAATCTCGCGGACGTTGGATTTGATAGGATCGGCAGAAGTCCTCTTGGCATCATTCACGAGATCTCGAAAGAACCTTAAAGGCCACATCTATCCTCCAAATTTTTAAGAATGAGAGGAATTTGTTCAAACAAAGAAGACGCAGTCGTCCTTAGTCAAAGGAACCTCATGAGAAGAGGAGGTTCCGGGAGAGAGGTGATTGGAGAAATAGCAGGGACATTGATAACGGGAGGAGGTATAAGATCGTTTGTAGTAGGACAGCTTATAAGGAACTTGGTCTATGAGAAGTTGAGGTATAGAAATATTATCGGGGTAATATTATCGGAAGAAGGAGGCACAAAATTATCTTGCGAAGATTTCGCATCGGAGACGAAGGCGTGAATGAAGGAAATGGAACGTCGGGGTAACAGTTTAGAGTAGCGAAGCCTTTTTTGGGAATGTGACTTTTAGTTTTATCATCCCGCGAATGACAAATTAAATAAGAAACAGAGGCAACAACGCATTGTTAATAAAGACAAATGTCCCTTAAATACCTTGTCACTGCAGATTTGTCTTTTTTAACCGTAGATTTTGCTCGAAGTGGGCTTTGGTTGCGTGAGGATTCTTGTTGTGAAGTAGATTTCGATGGCGAGCCCAAAGAAAGAAGAGGGTCCTTCACGGTAAATTTAGTTCGGTTGGTTCTTGCTAAACAACAATGGCAGAAAAAGAACCACAAAGTTAATCATACCAGCGTGATTTCAACAAGAAAAGCCAATCTCAAATTTAATCAACCACAAAATCAGTCAGATATGGCAAAATTAACAAACCCGGACGCCATGAGAGTAACAACTGGAAGAGAATAGCAAAAGTGATGAAGAAGAAGAGCACTTGCGTAACGATGAAGAAGAAGAACACTTGCAGGCGATGAGGAAGATGAAAAGGAAAAGGAAAATTCTTCACGAGGGGATGCTCCTATAAATAGATGAGAAAAATGTTATGACCGGATAACATTAAATGCACCATTAAAAAGAGGTAAATATAGACACGTGTAAACGGTCACTACCAGATCCAAGGAAACCTGACAAAAAGAACTTTAGCGAGAATCCAAATATACTATGCATATTTCCTAATAGGCGAGAAGAGATTGCGAAATTGATTATTCTCTCGTAACACATGAGGCAAGAAATGACACTTCGTATATAGGAGCTTTTAACTTCCGCAAAAGAATAGAGGCAAGTACGTACTTTTCAAGTACGGATTCTTTCCGCTCATTCCCTCATCGGCAAAGACCAAAGATTACTACAACAATGCATTTTTCCTTAAAGATCACTCTTCAAGCAATATTCAAGGAAAAAGAGGCAAGATGTAGGATCATAATATCGCAAAATGCACGTGGCTCATGGATTAATAAAAACACGATGTCGCGAGGGAGTCGCAGGAAGCTAAAATAAACGACGCAATGAATAACGACAGGAAAACATAAAGAAGACGTGAGATCTCGCGAGGGTTAAGAAGTGTCGCGAGAAGCGAATGTTTGTGCATCTGCGACACTTCGCGGGACATTCCCGAAAATAAAGGGTAGCTTAGCTGTCATCCACTATGTATCACCCTATATAAAGGGTTGAGTGAGTCTGTGAGAGGGAGATCTTTTGAGAATGGTTGGGCAAGTCATAAGGAGAGAGAAAGTTTAAGAGTGTTTTACTTGCTAAGTGTAATTCTACTTTTCCTGTGTAGACAATTCATGAAATTAATCAATAAACATTCTCAATTATACAACTTTCAATGAACTAATTAAGCAAAATCGAGTAAGGGGTGTAGTGTGGGAAAACCTGCTACTACAACCAAAGCTATGTGTTGGACATTTGCTGGGTACTAAACGTTAAATAGCCCTTAATTTTGTCACGGTCAATCTGATTAAGCTAAGTACAACCATTTATTTAAATAAAAAAGACTGGGAGAAAATAAATACTCACAAAATCTAATACTACATTTTTTTCATATTTCAATCTTAAACAAGAACTTGATAGCATTCTAGATGATAATTCTATTTTGTTACATTTTGACCCATATTTTTGAGTGTTACAGGGGGTTAGTCAATTGGGATTAGTAGAGACATTTAGAAACTTTTTATGCAAGAGATTTTGGGTGACTCTCAGTGAGTTTAGAGATTTTGAGAGACTCTCTAGATGATTTTCAAGGAATTATGGTGATTCATTGAGACAATAAAACATATATGAATTTCAGCTTACACAAATGGGATAAGCAATATATTTATTTATATTTCAAAATGAATATATGGGTATTTCAATGAAAATGTATTAGTCCATGCATGGCTAACATAAATTGTAACCATTTTGCCAATAAAATCAAAACGAGACGAATTAAAGGGATTTGAATCTCTAATAAAGGGTTTGCAAGACAACAATTTTTTTTTCTCATTTTTTACGAATTTAATTATAGCTTATTTGGTTATTGTGTTTAATATTTTGATCCTTAAAGAAAAGAGAAAGAACAAAGTCTCTCAAAATATCACCTACTTAGGAGAGACTTCATTTTAGCCATTTATGGTATGTTTTGTAATAAAAGTCTCTACAAGTCTCTCAAAGCCATAAGTCATTGATTTCAAATTCTAAATCCAATAACAAAGAATTCTGAAGATTTTTAGAAAGTCACGATCCAATAACAGAGATTGTTTGAGATTTTGAAGAACTCTCTATTGACTAACAAGAGATTTTAGAAGTCTCTAAAATTCTTTCAATATCTCCATAAATCTCAATTGACTAACCCCCTGTTAGATTTTTCTAAATTTAATTTGCTTGTCACTAAACGTTAAATAGCCCTTAATTTTATCATAGTCAATCTGATTAAGCTAAGTGCAACCATTTATTTAAATAAAAAAGACTAGGAGAAAATAAATACTCACAAAATCTAATACATTTTTTTCATATTTCAATCTTAAACAAGAACTTGATAGCATTCTAGGTGATAATTCAATTTTGTTACATTTTAACCCATATTTTTGAGTGTTAGATGTTTCTAAATTTGCTAGTTCCTAATTCATTAAATGTAAATCTACCGATCTTCAGATTGTATATTTGCCTTGCGGAAAATGGGTCATATGACCACAACCCATAAAGTGTGGGAGCAATGGACTTCTAAAATATAGGTCTGGGTGAAAAAGACATGGGAAATTTTGGCCATATATACCCTTTGCTTTAAATTTTATTCTTTTTCTTATCCTTTTCTCTTTCTTATTTATTTTCTCTCTCTATAATTAAAATTAATCGCGAGAAATGTCTTAACTTCCGAAATATAAGTCGGATTTTAATAAAATTTATATTTTTGGAAAGGGCTCGAAAATGTCTACAAAACAAGATCCATTGTTGATATGAAATTTGAAAAAAAAAAAATTTATTTTCAACCAGGCCGAGTATACATTATGCACCTAGGTGCAACCTGGCCAAAAATTATTTCATATAAAACTATCATTATGCACCCAGGTGCAACTTGACCAAAATTTATTTCATATAAAAATACTATTATGCACCCAGGTGCAACCTGGCCAAACTATTTTTTCTATAAGAATCAAAAAAATATGCATGATGCACCCAGGTGCAACCTGGTCTAAAACCTATTTCTTTTATGAATCTGCATTATGCACTCAAGTGCATATTATGTATTTCGTGGATAAATATATGTTCATCCTAAAAATCACTTGGGATATATTATACGCGACCAAAATCAGTAGCTCATGATCTCGAGCAATAAGTCCACTATCATTATCATCACATTCATCATTAAAACATCAACCAAAACAAGCATTGAAGAAGAAAAAAAAAAGAACAACAAAATATTAAAAGAAAATATATATATATACATTATGCACTCGGGTGCAACCATGGCAAAAATATACATTATGCACTCGGGTGCGACCAGACAAAATCTATTTTTATGTCAGAATTACATTATGCACTCAGGTATAACCTTCCCAAAACCTGTTTAAAACTATGGAAAACCCCATTGAACCATGGCTCACAATTGTATAAAACTATGGAAGATCGGTTGGGTAATTTTGTCGAACAGTTGATGTGCCAACACAAATCAACTCCTCCCCTACAAAATATGACAAATCAACTCTCTTCTGGCTCACGATTTTCAAGCCTTGATTCCTTCCTTCGTTCAACAATTTATGATCCACTATAATTAAAATGGTATTAGTTGCTGGTGAACTGGAGTAACCAATACACGGAAGAAAGACAATGGAAACACAATCAGCAGACCAAAATCTCACATTTTTCTCTTTTTCGTCTTCTTATTTGATGACTTCCAATCCTTCTTATTAGACTATCGACCACCACGGTGAACATTTGCAGTAGCAATTTAATAAGGAAATCTCTTTTTGTATATATAAACAAAAAATTGGTTGTAGCAAATCAATGGCTTTGGCATCAAGTCAAAAGTTCTATCAGTGTACTCAATTTTTCATCAATTAGTTAGGTCCACTTGATGAAGGCAATATCACTAAATTGACAACGCCATCAAATTTGGTTCTGTTTCAGACGATATTGATTTTTTTTTGGCTTCTCTTAAATGTAGCCCACACTTTTATTAACCATAGCACAAAAAATTTAAGTTAAAATATAAAATCAATATTACCAAACAAGTCTTAATTTTGTAACTAATAATTTTACTTCTTCCCCAAAATTAAGTATGAACCCTAACTACTTTTTTTTCTTTTTTTACTTTAGCCATGTGAAATTCGATGAGACATGAAAGAATGAATGCACGAGTCCTCAGCCATGTAATGGTACTTGGATTCTGAATTGTGAGTTTATGTGTAGCTCGAAATTTGGATTGGAAACTGATTATGAGCTGCTGGATCCCAGTCTCTCAAATTCCATTGGTGGATCCCAATCCTTCTCTGTTACAAGTTACTATGGTATCATGTCGGTGAATGTGCAGATGGGGCTCGCATAGATGGGGAATCATAAAGAAAGTCACCAAACCTGAAAAACATTGCTTGGGTTTGGGATGTGGTGCCCAATGTGGGAAGCTCGTCCCGAGGGAATTTTTCTGTTAATCCTTACATGGTTTTTGTGGAGGAGTCAATCCATTCATATTGTAAAAAAGCCAATTTCACGGTTGAATATGGCGTTTGTGCTAACAAAGTCCCCAAAGCAGTAGGGGTCAACCTGCGCACTCGAACCTGCGCACTCGAAATGCAGAAGCCAATTTTGATAATTTTTATGGGCTACATATAAAAATTGTTTATAGTTTTGTGGGTTATGTTAATAATCATAGGAATCCGTTTGGTAAAATTAATGACTTATTTTATGTGGGTTATAGTTAATAAAAGTATGGGCTATATTTAAGAGAAGCCTTTTTTTTTCTTGGTTTTAAACATGCAACAACTAGGATCGAAATTGCTTCTTAGGAAAAGAACTTTCACACCATCAGTTGGTGAAGTTGTGTTAGTGACGGAGGCGGATGATTACATGTGTGGTTGTGTATCGGCGGTGGTTATTGTTGACGTCGTGGTAACGAAGAAGAAGACGAACTTATATTAGCTCCGTAAAGAAAAAGGGTAGTGAAGTCAGTTAAACTTTTTAGAAAACAAATTCTTGGGTTAAATAACCAGTTTTGGATATTTAAACAGTATATTTAGACTTTAGGATATTAGAACATTAGTCATATTTTGACAGTCTTTTAGACCCAGGAATTCGAATCAAGGCCTATTCAACCAAAAAACTGTTTGCCTTATTCTCTCTATATCATAATTGATGTAAATGGTATCATCTATAAGTGAATTCAATTTCCTCCGACATTTCAACGCCTAATTATACTTTCTCATAATTTTCTAGATTTGGTTTGTGTAAATCTAAAATACCATGTTAAAAATTTATGTAAATACACGGATTAAGTATCATGAAAATGAAAACATGACCTAGCTTGTTCTGTTTATACACGCGTAAGTGAACTTCTTAACAAAGAAAACAAAAGCTACCAAATGATCTTTTCGTGTGTAATCATGCAAGACTAAAAGTTATACATTTCCTTATGAGGGGGAGGTGGTGGCATCAGTTATTGTTTTTTTTTTTATAAGAAACATGAGTTACTGGTCGATCATGATTTTTTGAATTCAACTGAAGAAAACCTCAAAGAAATTAACTACAAACCATATGTGGTTTCTATATTTGCCTTGAGCTTGATCCAACTCAGTACTGTAGATGCAGTGGATAGTAATTTTACTATGTTGTCCTGGCAGTGAGAGACAATGTAGTAATCCAACTGACTAGTTGGCTAGGCATGCTAGTTTATTCAAAACTTCCAACTGTTGGGATTCAAAATCTCTAATTAATTTTATCATCTTTTTTGCATAAAGAAAAATGTACACAAGTTACAACAAGTTTGATCCTTAGTTCTTGAATATTTATTTTTTTGCCTGGCGAGATTGGGGTATACCAAAACTAATTGGGGTATACCCAATTTTAAGTGGACATGTGACCTTACTAGGGGGAGATCAAATTTGGTTGAAGTTACAATACTACCCTTGATCTTTATAATTCTATTACCATAATCGGTTTTTTATTTTCATCTTCCTTCTTCTCTTCTTCTCTTCCATAACCAACCACACCGGCTCCTTCCCCACCACCACCACCAAAACTTCGTCTGATTAATTCGTTAACATCGTCGATTCAAAACTCCGAGTAATCTTCAACAATGGAACCACCACGAAGTAAGGGAACTCGTATGAAAGGCGCCAATCGCAAACCCAATCAATACAACCTCGAAATTGCAAAATTAGTTCAACAAAAAGAGAAGAAAAAACCGTCGAAGAAGAAGAGATTGAACCCGCTCAAAACGAAGAAATGATGCGATTAAGAAAGTAAGGGCCTACTTAAACTCACTCTAGTACTTCGATTTCATGTTTGCATGTCAAATTAGGTCGGAAAAATCGAATTTGTGAATTGGTAGTTACTAAGCGCAAGCAAGGTTTTTGGTTATCGACCTTTCCTGATTTCATAGTTAGGGTTTGGCAATTTTAAGGGTATAAGGTTGAAGAACTTGCCCGGCCTGTATAGTTTCGTGAATCGCTTTCACGGGTCTGGATGTTATTCAACCTATAATCTTGCTTAGTAAAATTTTATTTTTTAAGCCGGGTTGGTTAAAAATTTTAAACTTGCCTAGGGATTTCGATTTTTAGCGTCTCCCGATGCCTTGAATGATAAAGGTCGGAATGGTATCTAAATAATACCACGCCCCGTTATGTTAGCCTGTTGTTTTTATTATATTACGTTAGGCGTTTGTAGTTGAAAACCCAACCATAGTTGTTAAAAGCCTAAGAGGTTATTGAATAAACCCTCCCGACCTTGTTTAGCCTGAAAACTTGCTGTTTAGATATCGACCCTTCCGACATTATTGCTACCCGGAATGGTTATATATGTTGAGCCTTTCGACTTATTTTTTTCTTAATTGTTCTTGTTCAGGTTGCAAAAGGCAAACAAGAAATCTCTCGAAAGCTCTTAGTCCTCCTTCAAGACCTCCTCGTGTTGGTGACAAACTCTTGACTTCAAGACATCGAGGGCATACGTTGTGGTGGAACGACAAAGATCCGTGTGCCGAATGATGATTATCAACCACCATCGAACCCAGTGATTCGGCATTTGAGACTCCCGATGAAGACCAATCAATTCCATCCTCGTAGAAGAGGTGAGGATGATGATGTTGATGAAAGAACTCCGATCTATTGGAGGAGGAACAATGATGATGATGATGATGGTGATCAAGACATGCCTAATGTTGGAGGAGGTAATGATGATGATGATGATGGTAATGGAGATAAAGGTAAGGGTAGAGAAGATGAAATTGTTGAAGAGGCAAGAAAGAAGAAGAAGAAGAAGAAGTTGGGGAACAAACCCAAGTCAGTAAGTACTAGTGCAACCGGGAAGAAAAAAGGGTTATCACTAAACCAAATAATTCCCACATGCCTCCTCTCAATTGAAGATTAAATTGAAACCAAACGAGCTTCCCTAGGGACCCAGAAGATGGTGGACATGTTCTTTTTGGATACAAAGAATCGTGGGCATGTGAAATCCAAAATACTATCGTAAGTAATCTCAATCCGTCTTTGTTTTTCATTTAAGTGTGTAACTATCTTAAATTTGTGTCAAGTGTTTGTATTTCTTTTCATTTTGTGTTTTTGGTATTTAGGATCACAAGCATGCTATCCGGTCTCATGAGGCGCCAAGCTTCATGTTCGATGACTAAGACTTGGGATCTTGAGGATGAATGTGAGGAGGTGAAAGTGATTGTCAAGAACTCCGGGTTGTTGCCTGCGGTGGAGAGTTCGAATGTTGAGTATGATAGAGTTACCGTATCTGCATTCTCAGGAGAGGTTCTACGGAGAGACCGATACAATGTTATTCCCATTCGGTGAGATGGCGATAACTCCCGATGATGCTCATCAAATTCTAGGCCTCGAGGTTGAGGGAAAATCGGTGAGGGCTTCGATAATAACATTTCTTGGGAGGATATCTTCAAATTGACCAACACTTTGTTCGGTTGGGATCGGATTAAGACGGAGTCTATGCTTGCGATGAAGGATGGTAATCTAAGCAAGAAGTTTAATCAAGAAGCCGAGGGATACATTGTCTCGGGGACCAAGAAAATCTTTGATGTGGAAGGAAGGGTGAACCCCGTGCGAATCAATGCTACCGCGTCAGCTTATTTGCTATACGTCCCGGCGGATGTATCTTCCCTACGCTTGGAAGCTTGGTCGACGCCCGATTATTTGCAACTATTGGATCCCTTAGATAAGATGCATGAGTATTCTTGGGGTCTGGTCGCCTTCTTGAACAATGAGTTGACAAAGGCTTCAAGGGCACTCATTGCAAGTTAACTAAACATATGTCTCTTCCGTAATTGTATTGTCTAAATCATTTATATTTGCCAAATGCTTGTAATGTTTGATTCTTACTAAACTTTGTGTTTGCATAGGTTTGGATATATGAGCACTTCCTACTTTGGTGAAAACCAACTCCCACGTCAAAGTGAACGAAAAGCTTATGATTGATAAGCCAAGAGCGCAAAGATACGGTTTTAAGGGTGCTCGGGAAAGGATATGCATGGCCGCTTATTAACGTGCGAATCGCCTGGACAAATTGATTGCGGATGAGGTAATATTTGATCCTTACCGAGATGCTAGAAATCAAGGTTTAATCCAAAGGAGAGATGATGTTGCATTATACTACGGACCCTTGTGGTTCTCCCATGGATTTTCAATGTACGATCCACATCGGGTAATGCGACAATTGGGTTACGTCCAAGAAGAACCCCATTTCGATCTTGAGCCCTTTCTTTAAAGTGTTAAGGGAGGACTGCAAAGACATCCCAAAAAACTATTAACGTCGCTTACGCTCCACCCCCAACTCTAGGACATTGGAACGAAAGACTTGACCGTAAAGTCGATACGAGTCTTTTGGACGAGGTGACCGAAGGTCATGAAGCTCGGGAGAGATACATGTCGTGGTACTTGGGTTGGGCTCGTCCTACCGTGATTAGGGAAATGAGCGGGTGAACAATTGGCTCGTAAGAGGAAGATGGCATCGAATGACTCAACAAATGGTTCCTAACTTCCTTGTAAGTATTTTGGAGTAGCTCTTATTGTTTTAAGATTACATTATCGAATAATTCTATTAATTGTTTGTTGTTTAACCGAAAAATAGAAGGGGCATTTGAAGACCTTTGTGAAGTTGTTGTGTTGCGCGAGAGAAAGAGGAGAGCCTTTGTCGATTGAAGAGCAAACCAAGTACATTCACTATGCTAGCAATATTGACAATGAGGATGCCCATGAAATGTTCAAGCAAGGCGAGGTCAAGTAAGGAGGAAGAAAAGGCCGGGAGGAAGCACAAGCCAAGATGAATGCTTTGACAAAAAGAGGGCTCGTAGTGGTCGTGGTGGTGAAGGTAGTAGTAGTGCTGGTGTTCCAAACGGCCGAGGGTCGTGGTCGTGGTCATGCTCGTGGTGAATGAATGCAGTCTCTAGTTTATTTCTTTATGTTGGGTTGGACAAATGTCAAGGTTAATGGTTGGAAAAATGGTTGTTAATGGTTGGACAAATGGTTTTTTAAGGTTTATGGGACATGTTTTCTTATTTTGGACAACAAGTGTTTGATTTCTAATTGTTGAATGAAAGTTTTGTTTAGCTACATAAAAGTTTCAAGACAAATAGCAGGTAAGGTTCTTTTAATTCACCATGCCGACCATACCAGGGCCAGCAAGGTTTTTAAGTGTCGGGAGGCTCATTTTCATCAAGTGGAAAATGCTTGCATACCGGGTCGACCGTGTATTATGTTTTCGATTAAGCGGCATTTTGTTACGAAAATACCTTCTCCCGATGCCAAAACCATCATAACGCCTGCAGGCATGGTTTTAAATTTATACCCTTCCGACCATATCATCGTAGGCGGTAAAACTTCAAAATATATTGCCGGCGTATTGTGAAGAAAATGATTTACGATGCAAAACCATCATAACGCTCGCATGTTTTTAAATTTATACCCTTCCGACCGTATCATAGCCTTTAAGGCAATATATTTTGAAGTTTTCTTGCCAGCTACATCATTAGAATGTCGGCATAATCTTCATTCAAAGACCCTTCCGCCACAAAATGGTCGGCGTTTCATTCATCCAAGGACCATGCCGGCTAAATTTGGTCGGCATTTTATTCAAACGAATACCATGCCTACTATATTGTAACCCCACTTTATTCAAACCTGGACCTGCCGACCTTTCATATTTTCAAAACAAAATTTTTGGATCGAAATCGAACTCATAAGACGGATCAAAAGGTTAATCTATTGAATTAATAATTTCAAAATTTTAATCTAAATTCAAATAATTAACCTAATCGGAAATTTTAGTGTTAATTAACCAGGGGCAATTTTGCCATTTGGAAAAAGGCTGGTTAAGGGGTGGTTTGGTTTTACTTCATAATGACCAGATTTTGTCTTATTGGGTATACCCCAATTAGTTTGAGTATACCCCAATCTCGCCAGGTTTTTGAGCGGTAAAAATGGGATTCCTGACTCATCCAAGAGAGAGTGCTGCAAATGTCAGTTGTGTGGTAGTTGCCCACCATTTGATATGGAAGTCTTGTTTCTATAATAACAAGTGCACAGCGGCGTTGTGCACGATGCTACATAGTGTGCATCAACATGTGTAAATGGCTACTAAAAGCACGTTCCATGTTGCTAGTAATCCATATCCCTTCCTGGACGTCTATTTTATTTGATTTCCTTAGTCAGCTCTTGCATTGGTATTTACTAACTTCACATGGACCAAATAACTAGTCGATATGCTACCTTCACAACAATTATTTATTGATAATGGAAAAGAGAGAAAGAATATTATTTCTTCGTTCTTCTTGTAGCCTTAGAAATTTCAACCTGTAAGCACAATTAGACAGTTGAAATAATTTTTTTAATCCAGATTTTGCACAACTGCACAAGATATTCACTTCATGAGAAAAATAAAATAAATAAGCCTGGAACACGTTGGGCATGGTGCGACTTTAAACTTCAATCATGCAAGCCACGTTAGTTGGGTTTCGAAGAAACCGAACACTGTTGCATAATCAGTTAGTTGGGTCTCTCGTTCCACCATAAATATCCTTGTATCATTTCTCTATTTCTTACGAATATTCATCTGATCTACTCTCCATCGGAACCCATTTCTCAGACTTCTCAAACTTTCGGAGAAATGGATTTCAAAGTTGGTTCTCTTAATACAGACAAACCAACAAACGGAGACGTGGGTTGTTTAGCTACAAATCATGTATCAACCATCAAGAGTACAACACCGATAACACCAATAGGTTCAGCTGCAGCAACTTTAGGAAGATATTTAGCAAGACGTTTAGTACAAATTGGTGTGAGTGATGTGTTTGCAGTACCTGGAGATTTTAATCTAACATTACTTGATGATCTCATTGCTGAACCTGGATTGAATTTAGTTGGCTGTTGTAATGAACTTAATGCTGGTTATGCTGCGGATGGTTATGCGAGGTCTCGTGGTGTTGGTGCTTGTGCTGTTACTTTTACTGTTGGTGGTTTAAGCATTTTAAATGCTATTGCTGGTGCTTACAGTGAGAATTTGCCAATCATCTGTATTGTTGGTGGTCCTAATTCTAATGATTATGGGACCAATCGTATCTTGCATCATACTATTGGGTTGCCGGATTTTAGTCAAGAGCTTCGTTGTTTCCAGACCGTCACTTGTTATCAGGTATGAATTTTTGCTTTGATTTTTGCCATGTTTTTTTTTTTTTGGCCTGTTTATGATTTTGGTGATGATTTTATTTCTGGGTTTTCTGTGTTGACTGTCATAGGCGATTGTTAATTCCATGGAAGATGCACATGAAAAAATCGATACTGCGATTCTGACAGCTTTGAAAGAAAGCAAACCTGTTTATATCAGTATCAGTTGTAATTTGTCTGCCATACCACATCCTACGTTTAGTCATGAGCCAGTTCCATTCTGCTTAGAACCCAAGTAATGATCTCTAATTTAACTTACAGCAATGATTTTTTTCTTTTAGTTACCGGTGTTTCGCAATTCTGGGGTGTTGGTTTTGCTAGGTGCTTATACTTTTTTGGGTTTTTTTTCGGGTTTGCAGGTTGAGTAATAGGATGTGTCTGGAAGCAGCAGTGGATGCCGCAGCAGAGTTCTTGAATAAGGCAGTAAAGCCAGTGATGGTGGCAGGGCCAAAACTAAAGGTTGCCAAGGCTTGCAACGTGTTTCTTGAATTGGCGGATTCTTGTGGTTATGCGGTTGCGGCGATGCCATCAGCAAAAGGACTAATGAAGGAGAGTCATCCGCAATTCATTGGAACTTACTGGGGTGCAGTGAGCACTGCTTTTTGTGCTGAAATTGTCGAATCAGCTGATGCTTACATATTTGCAGGACCAATCTTTAATGACTATAGCTCTGTGGGTTACTCACTACTTCTCAAAAAGGAGAAGGCGATTATCGTGCAACCTGACAGGGTAATCATTGCTAATGGACCTGCGTTTGGATGTGTTTTGATGAAGGAATTCTTACCAGCATTGGCAAAGAAACTTAAGAGAAATACATCTGCTTATGAGAATCACCGCAGGATCTATGTCCCACAAGGGCTTCCTCTTCAGGGTTACCCAAAAGAGCCATTGAGGATTAATATATTGTTCAAATACATTCAGGAGATGCTATCAGGGGACAGTGCTATTATTGCTGAAACGGGTGATTCCTGGTTTAATTGCCAGAAACTGAAATTACCCGAAGGGTGCGGGTAAGAAATTTGCATGAACCTGTTTATGTAGTTTTTAGAACTTGGTCAGTAAGCATATATACCTAAATGTGGGTTGTCATTGCAGGTATGAATTCCAAATGCAGTATGGGTCTATCGGCTGGTCAGTTGGTGCAACACTTGGATATGCACAGGCTGCGAAGGATAAGCGAGTGATTGCATGTATTGGTGATGGAAGTTTCCAGGTAACTGCACAAGATATATCAACAATGTTGAGATGTGAGCAGAACACCATCATCTTCCTGATAAATAATGGAGGGTACACCATCGAAGTTGAGATCCATGACGGACCTTACAATGTGATCAAGAACTGGAACTACACTGGTCTGGTTGATGCTATTCATAATGGTGATGGAAAATGCTGGACTACCAAGGTATGTTGGTTTCACATTGGGATGATATTTACTTTATAGTTCGCTTGTGTTGATATTCAAATGCACGGCTGACCTTGTTAAATTTTTATCGGCTTGATGATTTTAGGTTCAATGTGAGGAAGAGCTGGTGGAAGCGATAGAGATTGCCACTGAAGTTAAGAAGGATTGCTTGTGTTTCATTGAGATTATAGTTCACAAGGATGATACAAGCAAAGAGTTGCTGGAATGGGGTTCAAGGGTTTCTTCTGCAAACAGTCGTCCACCAAATCCTCAGTAAACACGTTCCAAGCTCCGCGTAGTACTCAGGCACAGTCCTTATTACACTCAATTCAGCTCAGCTCGCGCACTTGTCTGTTATTACTTATTATTGTTATTACCATATTTATCTCTAAGTTACAGATTGTTTGATTTCATTGGTTAGTGAAGAGATGAATTACTCGTTTGATGCAAAATCTTGTCAATTTTCTTAATTCTTTCTAAGAGCACTAATGATTCAATGAGAGTGCAGCAGACAATATTCCTCTACTTGGTTACTACAAATTTCCATGAGGAAAATGTCTATGGTACATAATACCTTGCCCACGCTAGATCAGCCTTGAGCATGTCTAGCGCCCTAGTTTCTCATAATATCATCTAAATGAAACACTAGTTTAAAAACAAATTCTAAGTGAAAGAGAGACGACTCGAAATGGGAATCCAAGATTTTTACTTCACCAATTCATCCATCTCTGTTTCCCCCTGCTAGTAAAGTTGTACCGTTTTTTCCCAACCAAAAAGTTGGAAAAAATCTTTCTCAAGCCAAGGGACCATGGTGCATAGTGATTCTTAACATTTACTTTCTCAAGCCAAGGGACCATGGTGCATAGTGATTCTTAACATTTACCAGCTATTTAAGATGCCTTCAACTGCCAATTTCTTTTTTACTTTCCCTCCAACCATCCGGTTATCAACATTATAAACAGGTAATCGTTTGATTCCTTTGTGAATCATCAAATCTAGAACCGAGACTAAACCCAAGATTGAAATGATTGGTTTCTTGTAGTATTTTCAGGGGCATTTGCCAATTAAATGAGGGGCACACAATAGGCCCTGACATCATTAATCTACAAATAAATTCAACATCCTCCTACATCTCAACTGCCAAAGTACATTTGCTCCTAATTTTTCAATTTTGGTTTCTGAGAATCTAAAACATCATGATCGAACGAGTTGTTTATAAACGTAGAGAAGTGTCATGAAAAATGAGAACCTAATCCATTTGAGATTCACTACCACATCACATTTTCATGCAGATTAGGATGTTCAAATCTCGTGAGTTAGGACGTTTCGTCATAGGCAAGAGCAAGAAGACTACTTTACGTAGGGGAAGGGACATGGAGACAACCAAAACCAAATACTACACATTTTCCTTTTGGGAGAGTTTAGTTATCAAAATTGTGGTTTCCACCGAGTTTGATTTAATCTGAAAAAGATCTCTTCGAATTCTACCTCCACAATACCTCATCCCCCGATGATTCAGTACTCGTCGCCGTTGTTGTCAAGCAAATATCAACAAGAGCCGAACAGCAATTAACTAGGGTGCAGTAATTTTTATTTTTCCTGCTCTCCCAAGGGCCGGATAAAAAAAAATATACAAAACTCAAGCCACAATAAAAGTCAACTTTTATGACTCACGGTTAGAGCTGTCAACGGGGCAAGCTAGGGTCAACCCGGCCCTAGCTTGACAAGCCATGGACGGGTTAGGGTCAGCCCTAGCCGCTGTTCATATACAAGCCCAAAACCCCAACCCTAGCCCTAGACGGGTTGGCTCTGACGGGTTGCGGGTTGGCTTGTCAAATGGGATGGATGAAACGTAAAATCACTTAAACGTATAAAAAACTCAGTGGGCAGAGGGATTCTTACTCATCCCACCTTAGTTCATATCTGAAAACTATAACCACTCTTCCATTTCGTGGTTGTTGATTACTTTTGCTTGTTATTTTATATATAATTGTATATTTATGTTGGTCAATGCTTTACGAAACGCTAAGAAAGCACCACTACTCCGTAACCCTAAATCAAATGAAATTTGGATTGTATTAAATCATTTAAGGAATATATATGAACTTTGATTTCTAGCACAAAACCCTAAAATCATCCTAAAATTACTAAATTAGAAACTTAAAATTCCTAAACTAGTAACTCACAGAAATTGATGGGTTTGGCGGGTAACCCGCTGGTTGACCCTAGCCCAGCTTGTTTTTACTAGGGCTAGATATGACAACCCTAACCCGGCTTGTTTAGACAACGGGCCAAGCCAAGCCGGGTTGAAACAAGCCAAGCTAGGTCCAACCCGCGGGCCGGGTTAGAAATTGACAGCTCTACATAAAACCCTGGATATCTCTTGAAGGGCATCTTTTGAAAGTCTTAACCAAGGGAAAATACGTATTGAGATCATCAATATTACTAACTATGTTTCAAAAAAAGCGATATTTTCACCTTTTTTTTTCTTTTAACTAGTAAGGACACATGTGCGATGCACATGCTTGAATTTTACTCATCTAACAATACTAAATTTGAAAGTCATGACATTTTTTTCCTAAAACAAAAATTTAGTATTCTTATTTGTACTTGTTACGTAGATAATTGAAAGAGCTTTTCAAATATATAAATTTTACAAAAGTCGGGCATATATTTTGAAAGATATTAAGTTTTTAAATTTTTTGATCTATTTTTAAAACACAATGATATTTATGTAAATATGTAAAAAAATGAGGATAACTAAGTAATTTAGGAGGTCTCCAACCAAAAGGAGCTCTTTTCTTTATATTAGTATAAGATAAGATAAGATAAGATTAATTATTGGATAAATATTATTACATGAAACTAGTTGGAAGCCTAACAAGCTAAGCTCCAACGACATACTACTACATTAATTGAACAGGGTTCTTTGTTTAACCTACCAATGAGCCTCATGGGTAACCTAGCCAAGAGAGTCAAAAAAGCGGGAGGGGGGGCCGAGACTGTGTCACAAGAGGGCAAGCTAACACTACCTTCCATGTTAATCTTGCAATATTACGCCATTGGGACTCGAACCAGGACCTCCTGGAGCGCATTAAATTTTGGGGAACAGGGATGACCAGCTGAGCTAGGGCCCGTTCTTAATATAAACAAAAATGAAAAAAAAATAATAATTAAGCGCATCATTTTTATCCAAAAATGAAAAAGGTTAAAAATGATGATCATTTTCCGGGATATAATTTTGAGATGAACTGATGAAAGAATGTCTTTTGGGTGCAAAACGATTTTACTTGGTGACATCATCTCACTATGGGGTCAACAGTACATGTAAAGATATAAAAGAGCTATGGCTGCTAACCTTGGCCGTGGATGGACGATGAAATGTGTCTGAAACTCCAAGTAAAAATAAGGAGAAACAAGTAAAAATAAATTGGATTATGGAAAAATAAACTCCAGGTCCTGGTGAACAAGTAACTACAATGGAGAAAACTACAATAGAGAAGACATGAATAGTGATTTCAGCTGGGAAGGTGTGGAAAGATTGGCTGATGGAGGTTTCGATAATGTCAGCACTTTCAGTGAAGGCAGAAGAGACATACAGGATCTAACTGGTGGAGGAATGAAGGAAAGCGTGGCCAAAAATGCTGCAAAGGATGGCCCAAAGAGGGGATTTTTCAAGAATTCTGATTATGGAAAAAGGAGCCATAGCAAAACTGTGGGAAACAAGAATTCTATGAATACCAAAAATGTTAACACTAGGTATAATCCTCAAGATAATAGCCAATTTGGGCATGTAACTATGATGTCAAATCTTTGATTAATGATAATTAATTAAGTTCTTTCTTTGCCAAAAGAAAAAAAATAAAAATAAAAATGAATTAAAGAAAAAAGATCGAAATTGAGCGTCACTGGGAATTAGTTAGATGGCACCTTTTTTTTTTTTTTTTTTTTATACGCGAAAGCCGGACCCAGGCCCCTACCCGAACTCCGGCCTGGTTGCATGCCCCACCGCAAAGAGACAAAACACCGCTCAACCCACTATACAACTAATCTACCACAAACCTTTACGGTTGCGGGGATTGAACCCCTGACTTCCTCCTTACTGGAGTTGATGGGATACCACTGAACTATGCTCTTGGACCCCAATTAGATGGCACTCTTACCTAAATTATTGTGGGGGTTTGGGTTGATTTATAGAATTAGATTCCTTAAAGGCGCTATATAATTAGATTTAATCAACAATAAATTTTTTATATTTATTTATTTATTTTGTTTTGCTATTCTTTAAGGGCCACGCGCCACTCCTCTCTCAAAACGTTTAACAAAACGAAAAGTATGGAGTAAAGTTCACCATTAACATTACTACTACACAGCAAATTATACTGCACAACAATTTTTAGACAAAACGTTAGGAAAATTTTTGGAATATCTCACACCATGAACTAATTGTAGTCAGTTCTGATAACGATCTTTGTGATATTCGGTTGCTTGTTTTGGAATATGTGCCTGATCATGTTGTTTCTGAAGATGTGTCATCCCCTAGGTGGAACGCGATATAGCTACTTCCTTTCTGACAATAAATCCGCCTTAAAGAAACAAATAATAATCCCGAATGCCCTAACTAACAATCTATTCAATTTCCTCTAGCATCCTAGTCGTGCAGACAAAGTACATTTTTTTTTATATTTCAGTTTTGGTTTGCAAAAATCAAACACCATGTTCTGAATAAATTATCTATACACATGAATAAGTACCATGAAAATAAAAATTTGACCTAGCTTGTTGGTTAATTGTGATTACTACACACTTATTTGAAAATGAGATTCTCAACACATAAAACTATCATATAATGTTTTCAAAAAACATTTTCGTGTTTGGTCGTGACATGCGGCGTTTAATTTGCATGAATTTAGACATTTATAGGAAAAAAAAGAGACTACTTTTACCTATAAGGGAAAAACTGAACCAAAATCAAATGTGAAATGTTAACAAATGTGAATCTTCATTGGGCAAGAGTTATTTTTTCTCTGATACTTATTATTTTGGTCCTGAAAGTCAACGAGGGAGATGTTTTACAAAGAGTTAATTAGTGTTTGGGTCCTAAATTTGTCCATTTTAGTATTTGAGTCGTTGACAAATTTAGATCACTTGGAAAATTGTAAAATTTTAAGACATGTGACAGAGTTTTAAGTAAAGATAGTAAAGTGATTGTACTGATGTAAAAGACCTACAAGGGTTATCGTTATATATATAGAAACAGCACAAGTAAAAAACAGAGAACGGTGAAAAGTATTTAACCTAATGCAGTGAAAGTAGAGGATAAAGAGGAGTTATCAATAACAATTCAGTTACAAAATAAAACAGACTTAAAGATAAACTGAAAGACATATATGTCTAACATCCCCTTCAATCCGATGCAGTCTGTACAATGCATACGTTGGTTTGCAAGAATGTAGAAAGTAGTTGTTGACGATCCTTTAGTAAAGAGATCATCCAACCATCGAGAAGAAGGTATAAACTCTTTTAGAGCACTTCTCGGTCGAACTCTCAAGCGTTGCTATCGCAAACTTGTTTGTCAGGTTTAGTTGTCAAAACTATAAGTCTTGATTTCTAGTCTACTCATAGCTATGTCTCGGATTTATGATAGAATGTGTAGTTGAGATTTAGACTTCACGACGTTCATCGATCGAAGACGAAGAACTACTAAGGGGAGCTTGTCGAACTTCATCAACAAAAGGTATGTGGAGACTTGAACTCATATATCACTCAGAAGTCTATTTCTATTCTATCTTCTATTGAGACAAAAGTCGTATAGCTATATATAGACTTTAATTTATACACATTTGATTTTTTGAGATGAGTTTAACTCGCTTAAATATTTCTCAAAATATATGTCGGTAAGCTTTTGCTTTAACCAAGTTCATCTTTTATTCTTGACGAAATTCAAAAGATGACCATGTGAAAATTGCATGGTAACATCTTATATGATTTGTGTGAGACAATCATTTGATGTAGACTCGGAATGTTTCGTACTGATTATTTGATCACTTGAAAATTTCTTTCAAGCTAATAGTTTGTGTGAGACAGCTATTCATGTCTTCTAAGAATGTTTCAATGATTGAAATGTGAGTTTAAGAAATTAACCATGATTGGATATTGCACAGTATGCATACTTGTATGGTAACTGCTGCAAGTATATCTCAAGTCCGAGAACTTAGTATGCATACATGTATGCGTACTGGTTAGACAGTTGAAGTCCAAGAACTATAGATAGCACACCCGTATGCGTACTGATTTCATCTGAGTTCGGTCGTGAATGACAGTATGCGTACACATTTGCATACTGGCGAACACAGACCAAGTCCGGCTACTTAGGTATGCGTACGCATTTGCATACTTGAGTGGGTTAAGTTCTAAAATCGGTTGTTCATGAACAAATATATTTATATAATATGGAATGTAATCTTTTTTCAAATCGTGGCTATAATGTTCATGAAGTGATTCGAGTAAAATCAAATCCGATTTTACTTCAATTGTGTCTAGTAACTTCTATGAGAATATAAACAATCAGAGACGGACGCACGGAGGGTTCAAGTGGGGTCAGCAGACCCCGCTCAATTCCAACATATGTGTACTAATTTGATGGAAATATTAGTCTTTGTCCCCAATGTCATCCAAATTTACGTCTTTGACCCCACCCAAAGAATTTTCTGGGTCCGCCACTGTAAACAATTGAACAACTCTATAACTAGTTTCATTTGAGTCATTTGAACTAGTTGTGATTAATATGAACAAGGTTGATATGAAAGTGTTCATATAGCTAACCTTGTTAAATTTTATCTGTTTGATGATTTTAGGTTCAATGTGAGGAAGAGCTAGTGGAAGCGATAAAGATTGCCATTGAAGTTAAAAAGGATGGTTTGTGTTTCACTGAGAGTTTCTGGAATGGGGTTCAAGGGTTTCTTCTGCAAACAGACGTCCACCAAATCCTCAGTAAACACGATCCGGTCCTACTACTGACATTAGTAAGCAATAACAGACAGTCCAAATTACAATGGTGTTACACTCAATCTGACTCAGCATTCGCTTCATTGCAAGTGTCTTGTTATTTTATTTGTCGAGTCTGCATTACTGTTGTGCTCTCTCTCTTTCTCAGTTACGAACTGTAATATTTCATAGTATTGTTTGGTAGAGACGGGAGACATCAATTACTTGTTTAATGCAAAATCTTATTATTAGTATTTGGATATTCAGTTTGCTTAAATCTTTCTATTTTTGAAAAGCCCCATCAACAATTTTGTTGACACATAATTCGTGACCGGAATCATTCAAACGAAAAGGTAACTGATCTCGGTGGAACAGTCCAGTACTTTTCCAGTCTTGAAAATATCTTGTGGAGATGCATGATCTTTTAGTCTGAGAGATATGGTCAAGTACCTCAAAGAGAGTTGCTCCATTGTTCTAGTCAGGGTTTATATATAGACTATTATATCTTTGACCTAAGCCAAATGTAGAGGTAGATGCAAAATTTTTACCATTGTCCTATACTTCAAATTTCCATCTGTACCTAGACTTGCAATACCTGTTGTCGGGAAATGATATTCTTGATCATGCTCGCGAGTCAGGCATGTCCTTGAAAATGCAAGCAGTTGGCAGCTGCACAACCATGCGGTCGTACTGGATTAGGTGAAAATCATGGAAGAATTAGACTGAGAGGCACCATATAACATTTCAAATTTCCATGAGGCAATGTCTACGGACTACAATACATAATACCTTGCGCACGCTAGATCAACCTTGTGCATGTCTAGCTCCCTAGTTTCACATAATACCATCTAAATGAAACACTGTCTCAAACAAATTTTGAATGAAATGTGTTGGTAACTGCGGATGACAACAGGACCTATATCCCTTGAGGAAATAAGGGAAACCATCAAACAAATGTCCTCTTGGAGAGCCCTCGGGCCAGATGGTTTCCCTCCAGGGTTCTACAAACAAAATTTGGAGTTGCTTGAAGATGATGTCTGGAAAACTATTAGTACTTTTTTTGAGTCTAAGCATTTACTTAAATCCATGAATCATATGTTTCTATCGCTCATTCCTAAAGTCAGCAACCCTTCTTCTCCAGCTGACTTTAGGCCAATCCCCTTATGTAATACTAGTTACAAGATAATATCTAAAATTCTTGTAAATAGGATGAAACCTTTACTTAGTAAACTAATGTCTCCATACCAAGCTGCGTATGTGCCTAAAAGACACATTTCTGACAATGTTGTCATAGCACAAGAGATAGTTCAATTATGAAAAGGAAAAGGAAAAATGATAGAAATAGTGTCATGGGCCTTAAACTTGATATGGTCATTTTTGATTGATATTCTCAAATGTTTTGGCTTTTCACAGGACTAGTGTGCTCTTATTCATCAATGTATTAGCACCACCAATATTTTTATCATGATTAATGGATCTCCATGTCCCTCTTTTAAACCAACTAGAGGTTTAAGACAAGGGGATCCATTATCCCCTTATCTCTTTATTTTATTTATGGAATCGTTAACTAGATATCTCGCTCATGCTGAAAACAACAATCTAATACAAGGGGTACGCATCAGTAAAGAGTTTCCTAGTGTTTCACACTTACTCTTTGTTGATGACTGCCTTACATTTGTCAAACCTTCCCATTAGCAAGCTAACAATTTGATGGCTCTGATCAAATATTTTATTGATATCTCTGGTCAAGTCATTAACTTAAACAAATCTGGTTGTTTTTTCAGCAAAAATGTTCACCCATATCTTTTTATCTCGCTTATCAATGCATTGGAAGTTAAGAAGATCGATCTAAAAGAAAAATATCTAGGCATTCCTTTGTTCATTGATAGAAATAAAACAGAGTCATTTAGTCATCTTCTTGAGCATTTTGATAAAAGAGTTGCAAAATGGAAAGGAAAGCAGTTTTCTTAAGCTGGCAGATCCATAATGGTGCAACATGTTTTGAAATCCTTTCCGATTTACCACATGAGTACTTTTCTCTTACCAGACACCATAACTCAAAAAATGGAACAATCCCAAAGGGATTTCTGGTGGGGCAAAAATTATTCAAGGGGTATTTATATTAAAAATTGGGGAAGTGTTTGTTCTCACAGAGTGCAGGTGGTTTGGGCTTTAAATATTTGAGAATCTTTAATAAAGCTATGCTTGCCAAACTAGCTTGGACTCTCATCCACTCTCAAATGAGTTGTGGGTCAAAATCTTGAAATGTAAATATTTCAAGAATTGTCATCCTTTGCATGCTAGGAAACGATATGATTCTTCTTGGTTATTGTTGATGGTGGTTTTTAAACAAGGGGTAAAATCGTAAAACCCCATGACCTAGTGTTACATAACACATTAACTAAGAGCATTTAACTCAGTGTAAATAATTAATAGGGTATTTTTCAAAATACCCAGTTAGGATTTTAAACACGAACCCTAATTCCAAAACCAAGCAGCACATGCGCACCATGGCAACAATGCCAAACCAAGCCTGCAGCAATGCTGCTGCACCATGGCAACAATGCCAAACCAAGCTGCGAGATCATGCGCACCATGGCAACAATGCCAAACCAAGCCGCTGCTAGCACCATGGCAACAATGCCAAACCAAGCCGCCTGCTGCGCACCATGGCAACAATGCCAAACCTAAGCATCTTGCGCACCATGGCAACAATGCCAAACCAAGCCGCACATGCGCACCATGGCAACAATGCCAAACCAAGCGCCTGCTGCGCACCATGGCAACAATGCCAAGCCAAGCCGCACCTCTAGCACCATGGCAACAACGCCAAAACCAAGCCGCTGCTTCAGCACCATGGCGATGCGCAAAACCAAACTACATATCGCACTCATTGGCAACCATGCCAAACTAAGCCCATATGCCATTGGCGCATGCCAAATATAGCGCCTAGGCTTTACAAAACGTGCAGCCAAGTCCAACATGGCCGTGCGTGCCATTGGCACATGCCAACGCGTACCACAAGCCATATTTCCAAACCGTATGCCATTGGCGCATGCCAAATATAGCGCCATGAGGCTTGCAAAACGTGCAACTAGGTCAACATGGCCGTACGTGCCATTGGCACATGCTTGCGTACCACAAGCCATATTTCCAAGCCGCTATGCCATTGGCGCATGCAAATATAGCGCCCTGGGCTTCACGAACCATACAACCTAGGCCAAGTCGACCCACGCATGCCATTGGCACATGCCAACATGCTCGCTGGTAGCTTTTCCTGCAAGGCCACGGCCTAATGACCACGCATGCCATTGGCACATGCCAACATGCTCGCTGGTTGCTTTTCCTACCAAGGCCACGGCCCTAACGACCACGCATGCCATTGGCACATGCCAACATGCTTTCATTGGTAGCTTTTCTTACACAAAGCCACGGCCCTAACGGCCACGCATGCCATTGGCACATGCCAACATGCTCATTAGTAGCTTTCCTACCAAGGCCCACGGCCCTAACGACCCACGCATGCCATTGGCACATGCCAACATGCTCATTTGGTAGCTTTTCTTACCAAAGCCGGCCTAACGGCCGCATGCCATTTGGCACATGCCAACATGCACACGGGTAGCTTTTCTTACCAAAGCCTTACGTCCCTAACGACCACGCATGCCATTGGCACATGCCAACATGCTCATTGTGACTTTTCTTACAAAGCCACGGCCCTAACGGCCATATGCCATTGGCACATGCCAACATGCTCTGCGCTAGTAGCTTTTCCTACCAAGGCCACGCCCTAACGGGCCACGCATGCCATGGCACATGCCAACATGCTCGCCGGTAGATTTTCTTACGAAAGCCACGGCCCTAAATGACCGCCCATGCCATTGGCACATGCCAACATGCTCATTGGTAGCTTTTCTTACAAAACCGGCCCTAACGATACGCATGCCATTGGCACATGCCAACATGCTCACGGTAGCTTTTCTTACCAAAGCTACGGCCTTTAACGCCACGCATACCATTGGCACATGCCAACATGCACGCTGGTAGCCTAACTTGCAAAACCGTGCAACCTACCACCAAGGCATTAGCACATGCCATTGGCACATGCCAAACACACACGCCCCGGTAGCCCTAACTTGCAAACCGTGCAACCTACCACCAAGGCATTCCGTGCGTGCCATTGGCACATGCCAAACACACATGCTGGTAGCCTAACTTACAAACCGTGCAACCTACCACCAAGGCATTCGCACATGCCATTGGCACATGCCAAACACACACACTAGTAGCCTAACTTGCAAACCGTGCAACCTACCACCAAGACATTCCACACACGTCATCGGCACATGCCACATGAGCCCTCTAAGCGGCGCCACTTGCACTCAAGATGCAACCAACACTCGAGACATCAACACAAAGCTGGGGATGCTTTCCCGGGGTTTTGGTTTGGCGGTCACTGACTTGCGGCGTACACTACGCTCACATTAAGAAAGCGTGAAAAGGAATAAAGCGGTCAAATAAATGAGGAAATAATGGTGAAAACGTTTTCACCCATTAACACCATCACGGTTACCACCTCCTCTCATTATTTCACCCTTTACTCTCTTCCTTCATGAGACCAGTGTACGTTTCAATCTCGACTTGTATAAATAGGTCTTACCTATTTCCACCGGACAAACAAGTCTCGGTCAAGGAGAAAAATACTACACTTTCGGAAAGGCAACTTTGCAAGCTCTCCCCAAAAGCTTTCATCTCTTGCAAGCTTCCCAAGCTTTTACTTTCGATACAAGTCGAGATACTACTCTCCCCATTGTCTTGTCTCAACACCTTTCTTGGCTTCCCTCCCCAAATCAACCCTTCTCTTCCACTTTGTGGTAGAAGCAAATCTGGAGCAGCCATTTCTTGGTTTAGGCCGGACTTATGCAGATTGATCTCTCGAATCTATAAAGTGCTCACGTGCAGCACACATTTGTTTAGGGTTTGAACCGAGTTTCTCACTCACCTCTAGAACTTGCAAAATCGGCGAAAGCGATTTTTACCCATAAACAATTGGCGACCACGGCGGGAGGATTGATCTATCGGCTACAATGTCGGTATCAATCTCATTCTTCGACCCGGATGTCAAGATGGTAGGGAAGGCTACTCAATCCGACGCAACTACCGGGCAACCGGTTACTAGTTGTAAAAACTACGACGAAAAGCGGGGACTTGCCAAGATGCTACCCACAGATCCGACTCAACCACCCCAGACGACCGGTTACACCGGTTGTAAAAACTACATGAGGAAACGGGGACTCGCGCCAAAGATGCTACCAACGATTGGGGACTTCTAAAACTACAATGCTATCGGCAAAGCCGCCTTTTACATGGAGAGGGCTTGTTCACAAAACCTATGAAGTGAGTAAATTTAGGCACTGCATGAGATATACGAATGGTTTTAGGCTCTTAGTAAAACCGTCATACTACGAGTATTGTGCCTATTGCTAGCACACACTTTCATAAAAGCAATATTCCTTTCCCAAAACATAATCGAGTCATATTATCAAAACCATTCATCCCGAAATAATCCAATACCCAAAAAGCTACCCATTTGCCTATCAAAGGTCAAGCTTTGAACCGGACATCAATATGTCTTTCAAAAAAAAAAAAAAAAAAAAGAGAACCTAAATGAAAGTTTAGCAGAGAATCGTTCAAGGAAAATTATCCAACGAAATCTGCTCTTCTTGGAGAAAGTCCACTTTGCATCTTCAAGAGCCGCTCTCTTCATAGTCAACATCTTGGAAAGCTCTTGAGTTCTACCTCCTGTCGTCCAATCTCCTCGGCGGAAAGGCTTTCGATTGCCGCATCTTTCAACTTTTGGATATCCAGCAAGGCCTTGACAAACCACGAAGTGTTGAACTCCTTTTCTACGCACACGTCGCGATGGTGCTCCCGGTCGGCAATAACGTCTTCAAAAATGGTGTGACCCGGTCACCTCACGCATATCCTCGATGGAAGATAAAGCCTCTTCCACACGCTTAACCACTGCAAATCGACTAGTGACTTTCTTGGTTGTGGCCATATGTCCGTATTTCTCCCAGTTAAGGTGTACAACGCCTCGTGCTTAGCCAAAAACGCTGAAGCCGCCAACCAGACATGTGACCGGATAAGGAACCAAGTACGGAGGATCAAAATGGCGCTGCACCTGGCCTCACGACTGCTCGAGAGGGTCTTCCTCCATGTCTCACGGCAACAACCATCGAGAATCATCCGCCGTTTGAGCCACATCACATGCCTGACAATGGCTAACGCCCGTCTCAAGTCACCGGCGGTGGTCACCAATGGCAAGTTTTCGTGTGCCTCTATCCCGAGAATCATCCTCCAATCAGATTCCTCCTGCGAACTCGAGTTAGACATTTTCAAAAAGAAGAAACATAAGAAGAGAGAAAAAAAGCGCGAAACTCACCGAACCACTTCCCAGAAAAGAACCTATCTTGCCCGGAGAATCACTCTCACTTGTCGAACTTTCTTCTTTCTCGACTCATCATGTTTATGAGAAGGCTCGATCTTTTTGGAATTCTTTGAAGAAATCGGTCTCTCGAAAACGTGCAAGAGCAGTAAAAGCATTAACACTCACAGAAGCCTGGAGGAAACAAGGCACATGTTTTCAGCGAGAAATTCACGTGTTTTGAGACAAACCAAAGAAGAGCGACACATACACAGTTATTGGAAGAAGCGAAAGACCACGAGAGGCGAGGAGGGTCTTTTGAAACCGTCTGGAACCCGCCGGCCACGATTCTTCGTTCTCCGTTCCTTGGCACAGGGACTTTCCGAGGAGTTGCTAGGCAACTTTCGCTGAGATCTCTCAACATTGGATACTTCTTCAAAATTGGCTTTGGGAAGGTTTACAACGAACGTTCTCCACCACGTTATTCACAAAAGCTTGGATCATAATAAACTCGTAGTACCAGAACTCATTATAGCCAAAGGTTGTCGAAGTTACTCTTCCCATTTGTAAGAAGGGAAGGCGGATACCGGCTCGAGGCACCGGCATTGAGGGCGACACGCAATGAATCTTTAGGAAGCACCTACTGGTAAGCAAGAGGTAACCCTTGATCGAAACCCATGTGACGAGCAAGACGGTCAATATTGTAAGCGCTGCTATCCGGAAAGACCCCATGAACAAAGATGGCATATAACAAGACAGCGGCTTTGAATGAACAAGTTTTCACCAACGCTCAAATCGCCATCGAGGAAGACAAAGACATGAGTGGAGCGAAGCAAAGGTGTAAATTTGAGTCAGCGACCTATGGGCCGGCTCCCATGGGCGAAAATTGATTTCATACGACTTATCAAGAAGACTAACCAAGCTCACGCCAACCTTTGGGCCTTTGTTCACCCATCGAAGAATCGGGAACCCCTAACTCGGGAATCGAAGGCATCGGTTTGGAGCATACTTCTCAAAGTGCTCCCATAGCCGGACTTGCGGAAAAGCAACGTGCACATATGAATTCACTTTCATGAAACCATTCGAAACTCGCGTGTTCGCAACTAGGTGATCCGGATGCACATCAACCGAGGAATAGCTTGCCAATGGGAAGAACTTCACCTTTTGCTATCTTCCAAAGAACCGCTAGCAACTCGGGTCTTATTTCCTTCTTTCCGGAATCAAGTCATCAAAAATGTCTCTAGACAACCAGAGAGCCAACAATGCTGCAACATGAAGATCACTTTGCACGTTTATTCCCGGGTTCCCACTCGTCCGGAAACCACTTTGAGACATCCACCGGCTATAAAAGCACCTTTCATCCTCTTCCTATTTAATCCTTCGACTTTGCAAAGGAGTCTTTTCGGCGTAATCTCCCAACTTAGTGGCAAGGTCATCCCGCATCTTCACCTCACTTTCGGATAATTGGATTTTAAGATTCCCGATTCTGGGAGATTTAGCAAGAGAGCCACACTCTCCAAGGAGAAAGTTATCTCACCCCATCTACATATGATTGTATGGGTGTCCAACACCATCTGGAGATGAAAGCAACCAAGCCCGGGATATCCTTCCTAATGTGGAGGTTTCACTTGAAGCTCACAAAGACATCAATAATGCTGCGCTCGAGTCGGGTTGGTGTTTATGTGCTCCTTACTCACCATGAACTCAACCCATCTACCAAAAGAAGGCAATGGGCTTTGACACATCCTCAAATCAATATTGGAAGAGGAGTATACCCCTTTTGAAGACAGAACAGTATAGTATTCTCTGGGCGAATCGAACGTGTCTTCCTTTCATCTTCACAACCGGTTAACAAAATTGGCACGAACCACAGGTGATTTTTTCCGGCGAGAGACGAGTTTTTTGGCGAAGAACTCATCATCCGTGTTTGGTTTGGAATTATGGACATCCTTTGAGGAAGCGAAATTTTGTCCGAGTAACATCTTTTAATAACAACTTAGTAACAAGATACCCGCACACAAAAAAAAAAAAAAATTATCTCACGACACATAACAAGCGCAACAAAAGGAAAACCCGAAATAATAAAAAAAAAAAAAGAGGAGGGGCGTATTCTCTACGGTTCCAAAACTATATACGCGAGAATTTTCTTCGGGTTCAAGACTATATACGCAGTATTTTCTTCGGGTTCAAGACTATATACGCAGAATTTTCTTCGGGTTCAAGACTATATACGCAGAATTTTCTTCGGGTTCAAGACTATATACGCGGTATTTTATATGGGTTCAAGTGTGCCTACAGTATCCTTCTTCGGGTTCAAAATTATATAGAGCATTTTTCTACGGATTCAAACTGCCTTGTGATATTTCTTCAGTAGAAAAATCATATATACAATATTTCTGCGGGTTCAAGTCGTATGGAGCATATATACAGTATTCTTCTTGGGATTCATGTGCAGTATTTTTACGGGTTCAAGA
Source organism: Papaver armeniacum (assembly GCA_023531295.1). NCBI lineage: Eukaryota > Viridiplantae > Streptophyta > Magnoliopsida > Ranunculales > Papaveraceae > Papaver > Papaver armeniacum. The sequence continues at coordinate 626,258 of JAJJWW010003138.1, read as the reverse complement.
CCGCACACGCATATTTTCTTCAGGGGTTCAAAATTATATACGCGGTATTTTATACGGGCCCAAGTGCGTCTGCAGCAACCTTCTTCGGGTTCAAAATAATATATGGAGCACTTTCCTACGGGTTCGAATAATATATGCAGTATTTCCCTTGGTTGCATACATACAATATTTTCTACAAGAGACACGCGGAAATTATATGCGCAAAGAAAACGCCTAGGGTTTACACCTACATAAAAAAGAAATCTTGGAAGACATACAGGAAGCTGGTTCTTCTCTATGACTCATGTCATTTGGTAGGAAAGGATGGAAAGATGAAAGTGCAAGATGGGAGAAAGGGACTTTATATACATAGGCGTGAGGATTCTGAAATAGGGAAGGATTTCCTTTTACCAAAATCGTGCGTGTAAGAAGCGGGCCCTGATGTGATTTTGAAAGTTGTAGTAAAGTGGTAAGAAAGATGTCGTTCCTCTCAGACTTGTAAAGATTCGATTTAAGAAAATACTAAAAACAAAGGAAATATATATACAAGTTTTGTCACAAATATCGAGAGAATGGGACTTGGATTCCACCATAAAGTTCATTCATGTGGTTCAACTATTAATTCTAGACAATTATAGCTTATAAGATATTGACTCTTTCTTTGCCAAAAATAGATTTTATAAAGTATTAGATGTAAATCATAAGCATGATTCATCAAAAGTTCTTAGACAAAGCATACACCATCAGACAAAATCACAAATAATCAAGAAAAATCATAAATCAATTTAGAATAGTGCAAAAGTCATAAAAGAATTAATTAGAATTACCACATGCGTAAAGAATGGCTTCCTCCATTGTCCCGTGTTGGGGTTTAGCTCCTCATATTATTCACGTGCTCAAAATAATTGTTCATAGCTCAAATAGGTGAAAAACAAGAGTAAACTAATAAAGCGGACAGTTTGCAACGCTTCGGTGGCGTTACAAACAGCTGTTACAATAGGTGCGAACTGTTACTGAGAGAAATAAGTCTCGCCTTATAAAACGATATTACGGTTCTGTTTGTTGAGCAAAATGATAGCTTTCTGCGATTTGTTCCTGTGCGTCAATGTTTTCGTGTTCTAGGGTTCTTGCAAAGAGTGCAACAACAATTTCTGCAGCTACGATTACTTCTCCTCTCTGCCTCCGTTCGGTCCCCCAAAGTCTCTACCCCCTCTATAAGACTCGTACAAACCTTTTATACACCACAAGCACCGCCAAATCCCGAAAATCTTTGGATTTTCACTCCTCCTCAAGTTACATCCCTTCCTGTTTATTTTGAGATAAAGATGGAAAGTTATTTATTTTTCTCCCTTGTACACGTCTCTCATCCAATACAAACTCTCCCAAACTCCACGTAACACAACTGAATCAACAACGGACCCGACAATGTTTCCACGTACTTTCCGAAAGCAAAACCAATACCACTCCCTGTTTGTCGAGAATATGAATATCCAAAATTTCCAATTTAATCAGTTAAATCACTTACACTAGCCTGTTTATCTCCAATACATCTTCCCAAGAAGTCTCAATGATTGAATCGGCTTAAAACACGTCCAAATCACAACCCAAAAATCTGCCAGAAACAGCCAAGTTTTCCCGCCAAAACTGGTTTTCAAACGGAGAAGATGGTGTGCCCCTTATCCTCTGGTGGGGTGCGAATAGTAGCTGCCATGAGGGTTACCCCTTATAAACTGGATACCCCTTATCCATTTCAGGGGTCCGAATAATAATTTTCTCCCACGAGCGCAAATACCACTTTTCGGACCAATTTTTCCGCACAAGTGTATTTCTCCAAAACACCTACAAAGACACAAAAAGCCATAATAAATACAAAATCGAGCACTAACAAAACATACAATTGAGATTAAATCGGACACAAAAATGTGTCTATCAAATACCCAAACTTATTATTTGCTAGTCCTCGAGCAAAAATAAAATAAAATCCTAACTCTTTGTCGCAGGCATCGTCCATTGCATTTAGCGTATGCAATAAGCCTTTAAACCCCTAGGTGGCCCTAGTGGCCGAGTTATAGTCTCGGGAGGGTTTACAGGTGTACCCACAAAACCTTTACACTCCAGGACCCTAACTATCTACGCAGAATCTTGGAAGGCACTAAAGAATCTCCTTGGTTGGCATACTTATTGACTACGGGAGGAAGTACCCGATGCGAAATTCCAATTCTTTGTACGATGCAGTTTGCACTCATGCATACTAAAATTCATATATAAGTCACGAACTTTACTCGGATAGTCGGACTATGGACATCAATATCCTGGGAGTCGAACTAATCACATGGATAGATGAAGAAGATGGATATAGAGAAAAACATAGATGGTTTTGATGTTTAATTACTAAGTGAATGATGTTTCCCATATCTCAATCCCAAGGCCTCCGCCAAAACGAACCTATCCTAATGGACCGAGACACAAATTAAGACTAATATCAACACCTTGCATATACAAGGGAACCGGTGGTCGATAAACTTAACTCTGGGTCAACACAACTGGCATATACAAGGGTTCCGGTGGTCGACTTTATTGAATTTATTCGGTTGGTCGGATGGTCTCTTTTCTCTTTTTTTTTTTTTTTTTTTTTTTGGTATCTCAATCACTCTATTTCACCCTAGCATCGGTAACAACTTGATTCGTGGACCCCACCTAATCACTTAGAGAAACATAGTTTAAAAACAAAATAAAAATAAAAAAGTGAAAAGGACTCAACGAGATATGGTGAAACTATCATGTTATTTCTAACAACCGAGCTCGTGGCTTTTATGAATAGACTCTTTAGATGTTGCCATCTAATCGGTTGGTTCCTCAACTCCTACAACCAAAATGCTTCCATCCACTTAGATTGGTTAGTGCCATCCTTAATAAGCATAAATTTCTAGGCTCACGAGTTTATCAATGCAACTAAAAGTTTCTCCCATACCCCAAAACTTAAATCTAACATTGTCCTCAATGTTCTAAAGATAAAATTAAAAGCATGAACAAGGAGAAATCATTACCATTTGAAGTAAAAGAGTTAAGAAAAGATATTACCGTGTCGCATGAATATTGGGTTACCTCCCAAGAAGTGCTAAGTTTAAAGTCTTGACCAGGACTAAGAAAGGATTAGTCACCTCATAGAATCATAAAGTAATAGCCGAAATTTACGTGGGTCATCAAAACCAAATAGAGCTATCACAAATAAAAGGAATGCGCAACATGCCAAGAAAATTAACAAATGAAGCACACCCTTGTCTAGTTTCTGTTTAAGACAACTACATCTAGGCGTGGTTCGAGTTGGGTTCTATAACTAGGTCCAAATAAAATATTTTCATGGGTTGGAATTCCTCAAATCTAAGATCCGGTTCAGGTTATAAAGTCTGTAAAACTCAAATAAGAACTTATAAGCACATAATAATAACCTGAATAATTGCGGATCCTTAAAGTCAATCAGTTTTGACTCACACAATTGACCACGATGAAACTTGCGGTCAATCTTAAGCAAATGTGTTGGTACTAATTTCCTAAAGTACCTAGGCTCGATCGACACATTTGAAATTCATACGTTCCCACAATTGGTTGAAAAATATTTGGTGGGAAAACAAAGTCAATCTGGGTATCACGGCTGGATAAACCACATCAACCGAGGATGGGTTTCTAACAACCGAACTTCCTTATGCACATCACTAGGTTCAGGAAAACGTGTATGAAGATAATCTTGTAAAATGGTTTAGGCACAAATTTCAAGTCCCAAGTGAGGGACCTTTCTAACAGTTAAGGCATATGGAGAATGATAATCACCCCCAAACTTAGAGTTTTCAGTGTCTCTAGAAAGACTAGTCACAACTTCCCTAATTTCAAGGTCATCGATTCACGAAAATGGTCAATTGATTCTTCTAAGTCGGGTTCATCCTCACTCATCTCTACGAGTTCATTTTCTTTGTCTAAGACTAATGTTTCTACATCGCTAGACTCAAAATATACCCGTTCCTATAAACCATAATCGGCTTTGTAATCATAAGGAAAAACTACATCGTCTAAAACGGTGGTATCTCTAGACAAATCCTCGTCCCTTTGAATAGGTGAATAATTGTTAAAATTATTTGGATTTGAACTAGAAACATTATCATTATTAAGCTCAATTGGAGTAACAAATTCCTGATCACTATGCCTACTTATTTCAAATTCTTCATCAACACTATCCTCATCATAATCATCGTTATAATAACATGAAAATGGTTGAACCTCATCTAAAGTAGTGTTACCAATTCTAACCTCGTCATCTTGATTATGCAAATAACTATCTTCATTTTCAAAGGTACTATTGGAAACACTATATTGGAAATTAAAACTATCTTGAGCATTTCTTTTCTGGGCCTCTAACAACATTTTTAAAGTCGATTCACATGACTTCTGATTTGATCTAGGAAAGAAGGTTCACACGTTGCATTGCTTTCGTCCATAACTAAGTCATTCATCTCATCCGAACTACGTGTTTCCTTAAGTATCTTTTGTGCGGCTTCGGCTAACTTACGTGCGGACTCTAATAGAGAGGAATTTTGCTCGTATGACCGGTGGGAATATGGATAGTAATTGGGCTCACCATGGTATGGACCATAACCTTCAAAAGGCTGATGTTCCCAACCACTATTCACATTATGGTCAAAGTAGTAACGTCCGTTTGAAACTCATCGGATATTCGTTGTATTGGCTATTATTATACCAGTTCGACATTCTATTCGCGGTGTGAGTTGTCACACAAAATTAAACCCACTGACGGGGGATTCGTGGGTGGATAGAGTCTTACCTCCCGTACCAGACAGGCGATGAACCGTTGAAGTCGACTCGGGCCACCGACCTCGATGTCGGTGTCGAACCCGAGGTCCGAGACATATCGTGCGCCGTCCTTCCTATAAAGCAGTTTATATTTAATTTCAACCCTTCCTTAGGGTTTTAAAATAATGTCCAAGTCCAAAATAAAGTCCAAAAAGTTCAAAAAGAAAAAGAAAAATTACAAAAATACAACCCTATTTACGGTTTCAAAAAATAACACAAAATAACTATATACAAAATCTTCTTCACTCCTTGGACTCCTCTTTTCTTTTTTCCTTCTTTGGCGATGCTTTCCTTTTATATCACTTTTGTTTCCTTGTAGCTTCGCTCCAAATCGAAAAGAATCAAAAAAAAATACCAAAGGCGTAAAAAGAACAAAAATAATAAAAATAAACCTAAAACAAATCTAAATACAAGTCCGCGTCGTCGCGCAAAAATTGATGTGATTTTGAAAGTTGTAGTAAAGTGGTAAGAAAGATGTCGTTCCTCTCGGACTTGTAAAGATTCGATTTAAGAAAATACTAAAAACAAAGGAAATATATATACAAGTTTTGTCACAAATATCGAGAGAACCGGGACTTGGATTCCACCATAAAGTTCATTCATGTGGTTCAACTATTAATTCTAGACAATTATAGCTTATAATATATTGACTCTTTCTTTGCCAAAAATAGATTTTATAAAGTATTAGATGTAAATCATAAGCATGATGCATCAAAAGTTCTTAGACTAAGCATACACCATCGAGACAAAATCACAAATAATCAAGAAAAAATCATAAATCAATTTAGAATAGTGCAAAAGTCATAAAAGAATTAATTAGAATTACCACATGCGTAAAGAATGGCTTCCTCCATTGTCCCTGTTGGGGTTTAGCTCCTCATATTATTCACGTGCTCAAAATAATTGTTCATAGCTCAAATAGGTGAAAAACAAGAGTAAACTAATAAAGCGAACGGTTTGCAACGCTTTCAAGTGGCGTTACAAACAGCTGTTACAATAGGTGCGAATCTATTCTGAGAAATAAGTCTGCCTTATAAACGATATTACGAGTTCTGTTGAACAGCGATAACTTTCTGCGACCGTTCCTGTGCGTCAATGTTCTTCGTGTTCTAGGGTTCTTGCAAAGAAGCAAGAACAATTCTGCAGCTCGATTACTTCTCCTCTCGCCTCCGTTCGGTCCCCCAAAGTCTCTACCCCCTCTATAAGACTCGTACAAACCTTTTATACACCACAAGCACCGCAAATCCCGAAAATCTTTGGCTTTTCTCTCCTCCTCAAGTTCTGACCCTTCCTGTTTATTTTGAGATAAAGATGGAAAGTTATTTATTTTTTCTCCCTTGTACACGTCTCTTTGTCCAATACAAACTCTCCCAAACTCCACGTAACACAATTGAATCAACAACAGACCCGACAATGTTTCCACGTATTTTCCGAAAGCAAAACCAATACCACTCCTGTTTGTCGAGAATATGAATATCCATTAATTTAATCCGTTAAATCACTTACACTAATAGCCTGTTTATCTCCAATACATCTTCCCAAGAAGTCTCAACGATTGAATCGGCTAAAACACGTCCAAATCACAACCCAAAATCGCTTAAACAACCAAGTTTTCCCTTAAAATCGGTTTTCAAACGGAGAAGATGGTGTGCCCCTTATCCTCTCGGGTGGGGTGCGAATAGTAGCTACCCCGAGGGTTACCCCTTATAAACCTGGATACCCCTTATCCATTTCGGGGTCCGAATAATTTTTCTCCCACGAGCGCAAATACCACTTTTCGGGCCAATTTTTCCGCACAAGTGTATTTCTCCAAAAACACCTACAAAGACACAAAAAGCCATAATAAATACAAAATCGAGCACTAACAAAACATACAATTGAGATTAAATCGGACACAAAAATGTGTCTATCAGGCCCACAAGGGCGCCCAACTTCCCAATGTCGCCCAAGTTGCACCGGCCCATCCAATCGCACCGACTTCCCAATGACCACCCAAGCCACGCCTGCAAGCACGCACACCTTGCGCCCATCCACTTCGACCCAGCCACACTCAGTTTCCCAAGTCATGCTTGCAAACACGCACACCTTGCGAAGGAACCACCAGCTAACACACTCAGTTTCCCAAGTCACGCCTGCAAACACGCACACCTTGCGCCGGTCCCACCAGCTAACACACTCAGTTCCAGATCACGCCAACTTCCCAACGTTGCCCAAACTGCCCGGCCCCACCAATTGTGCCGGCCTCCCGATTTTGCAAAACTACTACGAGGCAAGGATTCCAAATCCTACTTATAAAAGGTCGAGACAAGCCTCCTCAATTCTCTTTACGGTTTCTTGTTGATAGTTTGTCACCATCTTATGCTTACCTCATGACAAAGCCCCCTTCCCGAAGCTAGCGGGGGACTTAATAATGATGGTGGTTTTTAAACAAGGGGTAAAATCGTAAAACCCCATGACCTAGTGTTACCCGCAACACATTAACTAAGAGCATTTAACTTTCGTGTAAATAATTAATAGGGTATGTTTTCAAAATACCCAGTTAGGGTTTTCCACAGAACCCTAATTCCAAAACCAAGCCGCACATTTGCGTACCATGGCAACAATGCCAAACCAAGCCGCACACCGCGCACCATGGAAACAATGCCAAACCTAGCGCACACCGCGCACTCATGGCAACAATTCCAAACCAAGCCGCACACTGCGTGCCATGGCAACAATGCCAAACCAAGACGCACATCACCTAAAACCATGGCAACAATGCCAAACCAAGCCACATCTGCGCACCATGGCAACAATGCTAAGCCAACCAATCAAGCACCATGGCAACAACGCCAAAAACCAAGCCGCATCATGCGCACCATGGCGCTGACGCCTAAAACCAAACTACATATCGCACTCATTGGCAACCATGCCAAACTAAGCCGTTATGCCATTGGCGCATGCCAAATATAGCGCCCTAGGCTTGCAAAAAACGGCAATCGGGTCAACATGGCCGTACGTGCCATTGGCACATGCCAACGCGTACCACAAGCCATATTTCCAAGCCGCTATGCCATTGGCGCATGCCAAATATAGCGCCCTAGGCTTGCAAAACGTGCAACTAGGTCAACATGGCCGTACGTGCCATTGGCACATGCCAACGCGTACCACAAGCCATATTTCCAAGCCGCAATGCCATTGGCGCATGCCAAATATAGCGCCTAGGCTTACGAACCATACAACCTAGGCCAAGTCGGCCACGCATGCCATTGGCACATGCCAACATGCTCATGTAGCTTTTCCTGCCAAGGCCACGGCCCCTAACGGCCACGCATGCCATTGGCACATGCCAACATGCTCATTGGTAGCTTTTCCTACCAAGGCCACGGACCTAACACCACGCATGCCATTGGCACATGCCAATATGCTCATTGCAGCTTTTTCTTACAAAACCCACGGCCCTACTTGGCCACTATGCCATTGGCACATGCCAACATGCTCGCTAGTAGCTTTTCCTACCAAGGCCACGGCCCTAATGGCCGCGCATGCCACCGGCACATGCCAACATGCTCATTGGTAGCTTTTTCTTACCAAAGCCACGGCCTAACGGGCCACGCATGCCATTGGCACATGCCAACATGCTCGCTGGCACTTTTCTTACCAAAGCCACGGCCTAACGCCACGCATGCCATTGGCACATGCCAACATGCTCATTGGTAGCTTTTCCTACCAAGGCCACGGCCTAACGACCACGCATGCCATTGGCACATGCCAACATGCTCGTTTGGTAGCTTTTCTTACCAAAGCCACGGCCACTAACGACCACGCATGCCATTGGGACATGCCAACATGCTGTTGGTAGCTTTTTCTTACCAAAGCCACGGCCCTATGCCATGCATGCCATTGGCACATGCCAATATGCTCATTGGTAGCTTTTCTTACCAAAGCTACGCCTTAACTATGACCACGCATGCCATTGGCACATGCCAACATGCACGCCGGTAGCCTAACTTGCAAAACCGTGCAACCTACCACCAAGGCATTCCGCACATGCCATTGGCACATGCCAAACACACACATTTTGGTAGCCTAACTTGCAAACTGTGCAACCTACCACCAAGGCATTCCGCACGTGCCATTGGCACATGCCAAACACACGCTGGTAGCCTAACTTGCAAACCGTGCAACCTACCACCAAGGCATTCCGCACATGCCATTGGCACATGCCAAACACACACGCTGGTAGCCTAACTTGCAAACCGTGTAACCTACCACCAAGACATTCCACACACGTCATCGGCACATGCCACATGCGCCCCCCAAGGCACCACTTGCACTCAAGATGCAACCGACACTCGAGACATCAACACAAACGGGGATGCTTTCCGGGGTTTTGGTTTGGCGGTCACGGCTTGCGGCGTACACTCACGCTCATATTAAGAAAGCGTGAAAAGGAATAAAGCGGTCAAATAAATGAAAATAATGGTGAAAACGTTTTCACCCATTAACACCATGCGGTTACCACCTCCTCTCATTATTTCACCCTTTACTCTCTTCCTTCATGAGACCAGGTGCGTTTCAATCTCGACTTGTATAAATAGGTCTTACCTATTTCCACCCAGAAACAAGTCTCGGTCAAGGAGAAAAATACTACACTTTCGAAAGGCAACTTTGCAAGCTCTCCCAAAAAGCTTTCATCTCTTGCAAGCTTCCCAAGCTTTTACTTTCGATACAAGTCGAGATACTACTCTCCCACTATTCTCGGGTCTCAACACCTTTCTTGGCTTCCCTCCCCAAATCAACCCTTCTCTTCCACTTTGTGACCAGAAGCAAATCCTGAACGGCCATTTCTTGGTTTAGGCCGGACTTGTGCATTGATCTCTCGAATCTATAAAGTGCTCACGTGCAGCACATTTGTTTAGGGTTTGAACCAGTTTCTCACTCACCTACCGAACTTACCAAAATCGGCAGAAACGATTTTTACCCATAAACAGTTATGGAAAGGTTTAGAAGTGGGTCTAGAAATCATTAGAGAAAACACTATTTGGGAAGTTCGAAATGGCTTAAGCATTCATGCTTTCACTGACAACTGGATTCCGGAAGCTTCTCTTCCTATTTGTCATACTTATCCCAATCCTGACATGTTAGTTGTTGATTTCATTATAGCTAGTACTAGGACATGGAACGTAGATCTAATAAATAGTTTCTTCACATTGGATAATGCTCAAAAGATTCTTAGAATTAGAATCCCTCTCACTTGGAATGACAGATTGGTATGGTTGCATACCAAAAATGGTGATTTCTCTGTGAAAACTGCATATAAGGCTCTAGCAGGTGAGTTCCAATACATGCAGCAACCCCATCCTAGTCAACCTACATATAAGGCTCTTTGGAGTTTTCCCACTCTTCCTAAAATAAAACTCTTTATTTGGAAATGCATAGAAAACATTCTCCCTACCAATGCTAGACTCATGCAATATAGAACGCAAACTGAACCATGTTGCCTGTGTGATACCAACTCTATTGAAACAGGTGAACATTTATTGTTATTCTGTCCTTATGCGAAATCTGTTTGGAACAACACTCCTTTTGGTCACTTTATCAACTTTGAGTATGAGGAAACATCTAACATAAACATAAAAAGTTGGTTTGATGATTGGTTGAAGAGTAATAATAGTTTAGCAATTAAACAGTCGATATTTGTCACGGCTTGGTGCATTTGGAGAGATAGGTGCTTCCGAATATTTCAAAATAAAAATGTTTTGTCGATGAATACTGCCAACTATGCAATGAAACTGATAACAGAAATAGATCTTAGTATGTCTGCAATACATACTCAGCCAGTTACATTACCAGCAGGCCCCGGATAACAGTGGTCTACCTCATATGTGTAGTATTCTACACTGTGATGCAAGTTATGATAAAGATACTAATGAACCAGGTTCTGGGCTTGTTTTAACTGATATGGCAGGGACCTTCGAAGGATGCAAACTCGTCAAAGGAGTAGCAAGAACAGCGGAAGAAGCAGAGTGCTTTACTATACTAGAAGGAATAAAATGGATGGAAGATAAAGGCATAAGTACCTTCTGCATTCGCAGTGATGCAAAAAATGCAATCACCTATCTAAATAATAATAACAACCAACTGTGTTGGTTCAGTCAAACTATATTAGATGACTGTCAGTTTCTATTGAACAAATTTTCTTTCTCAAGATTAGATTATGTTAACAGAAATTTCTGCTCTTTAGCTGATAGAGCAGCCAAGTATTGTAGAAGGCACAATGTAATAGGGGAATGGTTGGGTGATAAACCTACTTTACTCCTAAACATGTAATATTTTCTCTGGAATGAAATTTATTAATTTAGCAAAAAAAAAAAAAAAAAACTCAAAACCAATTGGCAATGAGTGAGAGGCCCTTAGAATTATAAACCGCATGATCTTAGATTCCTCAGATAATGTGGGACTAAAAATCTCAATAATATGTTCTATACTCCTTGACGGATGACGAGAATTTCTGAATGAAATTCGTCTCCCAGAAAAATGTTTAGCATTATGAATTTAATCCATCTCAATTTTTGGAGATTTACATTGCCACTCTATTCCAAGGCTGAGTACCATTAATTGTGACATAAACAGCTCAAGACATTCTGGCATTTATGTTGGTTGCGGAGGATATCCGATTAAGCTGTGACTAAAAATCCTTATCAGAGGGTGCTGATTGAATGGTTTTGGGTTTAGCTCATAATTTTACCTAAACTCCACCATGCTCCTTCATTTGTACCAACGGGTCCCAAATTGAATTGTTTCTCCTTTTGGTTCCATCATGACGGGCTAATAGATATTATTTCCCTTATTTCCTGTCAAGATATTATTCTCTGTAGTTAATGACTTTGATCCTATGAAATATATATTGGGGATCCTGTCAAGGAATCCTCAAGGAAGTTTATTCATCTTCCAAGATGGTATCATCCTACACAACGATCCTCTCTCTTTCTTCTCTCAAACCCTATTTCTCTTCTAAAAACTCCATGGCAGGTGATAAAAAAACCATGCATCCGGCGTTCACTATCAATAACATAAAAACCCTAATTCCCATTCTCCTGGATATCAAACAGGATGAATATTCGTCATGGGTTTTCCTTTTCGAACTACATCTCCAAGCTCACGGTCTCCTCTTCCTCATCGACTGAACGAGAACACCAACGGATATTGATGCCACTACCTCGACACAACTAGACGCTCTCTGCCGTCAATGGATGTTCTCCACCATGGCCAAAGATCTAATGCTCATTGTTAAAATCTGGAAAGACCGCTAAAGAGCTTTGGGATCACCTTAAGAAGCTTTTCAAGATAACAAAGGTAATCGTGTTGCGACCCTTGAAAGTAAATTTGTCAATCTAAAGTTTGTTGATTGTGCTAGCGTTGATGACTACTGTGATAAGCTTAAATCGTTGTCCGATCGATTGACCGACCTTGACTTCCCCCATGAATGATAAACGATTGGTTATCCAACTTGTCAATGGTCTTCCGGAGGAGTACAACACGGTTGCATCCTTCATACAACAGATCTATGCCTACCTTTGATCTTTCGCTCTCAATTGCGCACCGAGGAAATTCGTCGTGCTCAACAAACTAGTATGTCTTCATCAACTGCCCTTGCTGCCACAGCCTCATCAACAGACCGTGGAACTCAACGTAATCAGCGCTCAGGAAATGGTAAACGTGGAAATCGACCATCACAGCCTGACAATGCAGCAACAACCCCATCTGTGGATCCACCTCTGCTGCCAACACCACCACACTTCCACCAAGCATACCGAGCTCGGCCTCCAGCGTACCCTCCTCACTGGACTCCTTACTTGGCTGCTCCACCATGTCCTTACCCCACAGTTCCTCCATGGCAGTCACCATCCTCCACACGCGGATCATCTCACGGTCACCCTCGTAGTGCTCGGCGTCGTCCTCGTCCTTCCGGCTTCGGTCCAAGCTCAAGCATATCTTGCTCCCTCCACCGAGTTACTACGACCTAATTACTTTGTTTGAGCATGCGGCTCCATGAGCTTACTGACCACTGATGATGCATTTTATATGGATACCGGTGCGACCTCTCATATCCTTGCGGATACTGGTACGTTACACACACCGTTTCCAACACTAGTAATGTACAATCCATCTTAGTTGGCAATGGCAACTCTATCCCGATTCATCGCAAGTGGTACCAAGTCCAGTAAATCTCCCTTCCCGAACTCTCCACCTCAAAGATACTCTTGTTGTCCCGACATAATCAAAAACCTTGTTTCGTTCAGAAATTCTGCACCGATAATCATGTGTCTCATTGAATTTGATCCGTCTGGTTTTTCTGTGAAGGATTTGAGTTCGAGGACGATTCTCCTTCGATGTAATAGCTCTGGGGAGCTTTATCCTATCACCACTCCTGCCGTTCCACCTCCAAAAACGACCTTGTCTCCTCATCTGTCTCTTGCTGTGTGCTCGTCTGATGTCTGGCACAGCCGCCTTGGTCATCCTGGCAAGGCTATCTTTAGGTAATTTACGTTCCAACTCTTTTATTCAATGTAATAAGAATCAGTCTACCAAACTTTGTCATTCTTGTCAAGTTAGTAAACATGTCCGTCTGCCATTTTATGAATCAAATTCCATCACTTTTGCTCCTTTTGATCTCATTCATAGTGACTTATGGACTTGTCCTTTACATGTTGAGACTGGTTTTCGTTATTACCTTATCTTGTTGGATGACTTCACAAATTATCTATGGGTGTACCCTTTAAAGTTAAAATCTCAAGTTTATACCAAGTTCTTGGAATTTCGTTCTTTCGTCAAAACTCAATTTGAACGAGATATAAAATGTTTTCAATCCGACATGGGTCGTGAATTTGATAATTCCTCTTTCCATAATTTTGCTCAAACTAACGGCTTGTTTTTTCGATTTTCTTGCCCTCACACTTCATCTCAAAATGGGAAGGCGGAACGTATGATTCGTCGTGTTAATGACATTACTCGCACCCTTATGTCTCATGCCTCCATACCTTCTAAATATTGGGCTGATTCTCTTCATATGGCTGTCTATCTCCATAACATTCTTCCCACCAAAGTCCTCAACTCCACTTCCCCTGTGTCCGTTCTTTACCAACGTCAACCAACCTATGACCACCTTCGTACGTTTGGTTGTCTATGCTATCCCAATCTTTCCGCTACCACACCACACAAACTTGCTCCTCGTTCATCTAGATGTGTCTTCCTTGGTTTTCCTCTTCACCATCGTGGCTATCGTTGTCTCGACCTAGCCACTAACAAAATTATTTTATCTCGCCATGTAACGTTTGATGAAAACGTTTTCCCATTCAGTGAATCTTCCCTTAGTAGTCCTCCCACTACAGATCTCTCTTCGACACCTATTTCACCTCTATTCCCGGTCCCTCTGGCCTACCCATCATCCACACCTTCTCAACCTCATTCTCCCGCTGCACAGCAAATATACACTCCACCACATCGCCGTATTTCATCAAACTCTTCCGCTGCATCCTCTCCTCACGACTCTCCTGACTGCACTTCTCAATCTCCGGCAGTCATTCCCTCCTCAACTTCTATCCTCCCTACTGTCCCTACCTGTACGGCACCTGCTCAACTTCCTACAACCACTACCAGTCCTCACATTGCACCTACTTCCACCATTCCAACTACTTCTACTGCCCCTCCTTCTCGTCCAGTCACATGAGCTTCTCGTGGTATTTTCCGACCAACTCGCAAACTAAACCTCCATGTTCAAACTCATCAACATATATCCCGTCTACCTAGGTCTCACCTATATGCCCTTAGGGATCCAAACTGGAATAGAGCCATGCAAGATGAGTACATTGCCATGTTGAAAACAAATACTTGGGAACTTGTGCCGAGACCTTTTGGTGCTCATATTATTCGTTCTATGTGGCTTTTTCGTCACAAGTTTCATGCTGATGGTTCCTATGCAATGATATAAGGCACGACTTGTTGCAAATGGTAAATCCCAAGCAGGTTGGGGTTGATTGTTTTGAGACTTTTAGTCCGGTTGTTAAGCCTGCCACTATTCGCACTTGTTCTCACCATTGCTACTTCGCGATCTTGGCCCATACACCGTTGGATGTCAAGAATGCTTTTCTCCATGGGGATTTGACCGAGACAGTCTATATGCATCAACCTCCGGATTTGTTGACCCAACTCGCCTGACTATGTTTGCCGCCTCCGTAGATCCCTTTATGGTCTCAAACGGGCGCCTCGGGCGTGGTTCCGGAGATTTGCGAGCTTCATCACTGTTGTGGTTTTCATGGCGGTGTATGTGATCCCTCACTTTTTATTTATCGATCGAGATTGGACACCGCATACTTCTTGTTATACGTTGATGATATTGTACTCACTTGCTTCCACCGATGCTCTTACGTACCGTTTCATTGACATGATGAAACGTGAATTTGCTATGACCGATCTTGGCCCGTTGCATCATTTTTTGGGTATCACTTTGCTACTCGTTCATCCTCGGGGCTGTTTTATCTCGGTCATTATATACGAAGGACATCATTGCTCGTGCATCCATGACCGATCGCAATTCGGTAGCTACTCGGTCGACACTCAATCCAAGATCAGTGCCACGTCTGGTCCATCAGTTGCGGATCCTACTTTATACAGAAGCTTAGCCGGAGCATTACAGTACCTTACTTTCACCCGACCGGATATATCTTATGCAGTTCAGCAGGTTTGTTTATTCATGCATGACCCTAGAGAGCCTCACATGCATGCTCTCAAGCGCATACTTCGATATCCTCAGGGTACCATTGATCACGGTTTGTTTCTATCCGTTTCCACTATTTCTGGCCTAACTGCATACTCTGATGCTGATTGGGCGGGATGTTGATTCACGTCGGTCAACTTAACTCGTTATTGTATCTTTCTTGGAGACAACCTCGTCTCTTGGTCCTCCAAGCGTCAGGCAACTGTTTCCCGCTCTAGTCTTTGGCGAGAATATCGAGGGTTGCCAATCTTTATGTCTTGAAACAACCTGGCTTCGGAATCTTCTTCTTGAGTTACATATACCATTACGGCGTGCTACCATGGTTTATTGTGATAATGTGAGTGCTATATACATGTCTGGGGATCCGGTGCAACATCAACGCACCAAACATGTGGAGATCGACATACATTTTGTTCGTGAGCGCGTTCGTATTGGTGACATTCGTGTCTTGCACATTCCGTCTGAAAATCAATATGCCGATATCTTCACCAAGGGTCTCCCTAGACAACTATTTATTCGCTTTCGTTTCTAGTCTAAGCGTCTGCTCCTCTCCGCTAAGACTAAGGGGTGTAATAGATATTATTTCCCTTATTTCCTGTCAAGATATTATTCTCTGTAGTTAATGACTTTGATCCTATGAAATATATATTGGGGATCCTGTCAAGGAATCCTCAAGGAAGTTTATTCATCTTCCAAGACGGGCAATTCTAAGATATTCTCCTTCTCATTTTGTCTGACCTCTACCAGAGAAAGAAAGAGCGTTCTCTTTTTGTCAATCTCTTCTCATTTTTCCTGATCTTCGTTTCCAGTTTCCACCAATTTTTCCATAATATCTTTTATCCATCAAATGAGAAAAGTACCCATTATCCATGTCTTCAGTTGCTTAGCAAAAGCTAGACCCTCTTAACTGACTCGCTGTTTGAGCTTGCTGTTTGTGAAGATGCGTCATTGTGTTGTTTCTGAAGATGTGTCCTAGATGGATTCTTTTTTTGTAAGTTGGAATAAGCTCAAGCCAGTTCTTTCGTGTCAATAAAACCGCTTTAAAGAAATAAACATAACCCAAGTCACAAGAGCCCTAACTAATAAATAATTCAATTTCCTCCTGCATCCAAGTCCAAAGTACTTTGTTCGTGATATTTCAATCTTGGTTCGGAAAAATCTAAATTATCAAGAACTTGAGTAATGTGTTTATATACAGAAACAAGTATCATGAAAATGAAAATTTGACTTGGCTTCTTGTTTAATTGTGAATAATTTAAACACACTTATGTGAATGTGAGATTCTCAACAAATAAAACGACCACATCACTTTTTCGTGTATGGTCATGACCCGCAGCGTTAATTTTCCTGAGATTGGACATTTATAGCAACAATATACAATTTTCCCAGGGGAAAAACTGCAAATGGATACAAACCATAATTGATTCAAGTAGTGTTTGAACGAAATTTAAGATTTGGGAAAAATGGAAAATCTGTTTCACCTAGTTGGCTTGCGAAAGGAAATGCTGACATGGTGAAAGAGATTGTCTCATGATTGATCCCGACGCGTAACAGTAACTTTTGGATTGTGTATGTTGTGGATTCCGAGACAATATGTAAAATTTTGGTTCGAGTGCAGTTTTTAAGCCATAATTTGTAAAATTATGTGTAATGACTAAGATTTCCGTTGACGGTGTAAATTTTAAGTTACGCCGTCGAAATTATGTAAGTCCATCTATATGGACATAGTTCTAGTTAAATGACTTTTTTCTATATGTGTCCCCCTATTTATAGGATGGAGTAGGATCCGTTGACATGGTTATAATGACATAATCCGTTGACATGGTTATAATTTTTTCTACCAAACCCACCCGGCAATGAATTTAAAGCTAATATTCTGGCGACATGTTCCTCGTATGAAACTCTACATTCCTACTAAAAATGAGTGAATTCTGAAATACGAAACTTCACCATCCACATATTTTAATTTCAACCGTTAATCTTCAACGGTTGATATTCAAAATGGTAGATGGTGGTCTTATACATCTCGGAATGATCTCATTTTTGGTGGGAGTGTAGAGACTTATAAGAAGAACATGTCATCCAAAAATTAGCCTCGAATTCATTGCCCGTTGGGTTTGGTAGAGAAAATGGCGCTAAAATGTCAAGATTATGTCATTATAATCATGTCAACGGATCCTACCCCTTATATGATAGTACTATTACACTAAAGTTTTTTTTTTATAATAAAAGAGAAGAGAAGCTCAACTGAGCTACCTACTCGATGGTAACAGCATGGTGATCATTGGGCTAAGCCTAGCACCAAGATGTCCTCCCAAAAGTAAGTTAGAGTTATTACAGTTATCCATAAGTGCATGGTTTGGAGCCTAGTTAGCAATTCGTGGTTCGGCAAACGTACGGGTATTATTCGGATATGTAAGAGTCCAATTCGGTCAACAATCCGGTCAACGATGTGTGGTACGGAAGTAGATCGGTACGTCATACGTACGTGTATAATTCGTTTTAGAGATATGAGTTCGGGATCGAAAATTCGGGTTAGCATATATAGTAAATTGATAAGCATTAATCATCTTAAAAGATTATTTTTATATATCTTTGGGAGTAAGGTGGGAGAAAACATTTCTAACGTGATTTTGGTGGGTTGGTGAAGAGAAATATAGTGGTATTTGTCGTTATCTATGAAATATATAAAACATAAAGCAAAAACAAGTCGTCGGCACAGTGGCTAGAGAGTCTAGCTAAGTTGGCAGCAGTGGGTGTTTTGTTGTGGTGCCAGCTTGATAAGCTTGCCTAGAACAAAATCAACTGCTTCAACGTTCATGTCTTCACTTTGAGTGTAGCTTCCTTGAAATCTTTCCTGAACTTGTGTTTGGTAACCTGTCTGAATTACTTGTTTTATTTCTTAAACAAACTTTTATTTTTGTCCATTGCCATATGAACTGCCTAAGCTTCGACCATAAGTGCGATTGGAAGCAGCAAAGTTCTCATCCAAAAGAGGATACCAGAAAATCACGTTTTCAATTTCTTAAACGCGCTTCTTGTGGATTTTTTATTTGTTAGCTTTTGAGAATAATTTTTCTAAAGTCGTCCTAAAAAAGGAACAGAAAAAGTAAAAGTATTGCACAACTAAATTAGTTGTATCTTTCAGAAGAAAAAAAAACTAAATTAGCTGTAAAGCTAGTTTTTGGAGAGAAATTCGATAGTTCCGCTATCAAATTTCCTTCACTTCGATGATGGCTCTGTTAGATATTTTCAAGGCTTGCCGCTACGCAGAGTTTTTGGTGATCGCACGTTTCCATTCAGTTTCCATTCAAACTTAAACGGACGCGTCTCTTCCCATAAGTCACCATTAATGTTTTTGGAAGCATCTGTTGGTGATGAAACGACATTACCAACAGGCATGATTATCACTATAAGTAGCGAAGATGTTCTTCCATTCCAACACATCAAAAATAATCTGTTTTCTTCTTCTCTAATAGCATCATCAGAACCTTATACAGTGTGATTCTTGATCGGGTCAAGGAAGTACATGTTGGAGAAAAATGAGTTTTAATAAAAATATTTTGGTCTTGGTGTGGTTGGATCTAGTGACCTATGGGTCCAAGGATACTTGCTCATTTTATGAGTGAATGAATCTCTCTTTAGTCCCACATTGGGTATAATAGAGAAGGAGCTCCACTATATAGCCATATGCTTATGGATATGTTGTAAAACAACATTGTGGGTGGAGCGGGTGGGCAAAAATACAAATTTTGAACCATGCGATATGCGCGTATGCCATGCACCAAGTTCCTCTTCTACTCGGATTTATTTTTTGGGCGAGTTTTTCTTTAGGAAAATATTTTTAAAGTTTTATTTATGGGTAAATTCCTTTTAGGTGTTTTACTAGTTTTTAAAGAAAACCAAAACCAAAACCTAACTTGATTTGCAAGTATCTTCTCCTTTAAA
The DNA here is from genome assembly GCA_023531295.1 of Papaver armeniacum. NCBI lineage: Eukaryota > Viridiplantae > Streptophyta > Magnoliopsida > Ranunculales > Papaveraceae > Papaver > Papaver armeniacum. The sequence continues at coordinate 606,709 of JAJJWW010003138.1, read as the reverse complement.
TACAAATCGAAATTCTGTTTTCTATACACCGAAAAATTCTTCTTTTATTCTAGGGTTTTCTCCAGACGTTTTTACCTCCATCCCTGTTCTTTGAGTTCGAAGAGAGGGTAACTTGCGTTGTGCTAACTCAAGTTATATCGGGCGGTCTTATCCTGGACACATCTTACGTGAGGGTTTAGCATTACTCAACTCAGAGTATACCCGCGAACTAATGTGTTAAGGACAACTTGTTGAACCTGTGATTCTGCCCTCGTCAAGTTATTTCGGTAGAGTTGTTTCGCATTAGTTCTTTACATATTATTTTCGATACATCTAACGTGTTGTTCATTGTTGCAAGATCCCAACAATCTTAACACATTAATATTCCTTGTAACAATGGGAAACAACGATGTAGAAAGACCACAAAAGTTTAACGGAAAGGATTTCAAGAGATGGCAATCCAAGATCGCTTTATCTCGAGCCATCATGAGCTGGACTATGTCTTGGTTCCGGTGATGACTTGTACAATGTTGAAAATTTGACTGAGGAGGAGGTCAATATGAATACGAGGTCTAATTTTAAAGCTAAAAATCATATCATGAATGGTTTGGAAGATGCGATGTATGATTTTTACAATGCTAAAGATAGCTTAACCGCTTATGAGTTGTGGACTGCGTTAGAAGCAAAGTACCAAGCTGAGACTGCAGGAAGCAAGAAATTTCTGGTGGCAAAGTTTATGGAGTTCAAGATGACGAATGATAAGTCATTGTTGATCAATTCCTCGAACTTCAAAAAATCATTAACTTGATTCTTCTTTGAAGGTATGGTTATTGATGAGACTTTTCAAGTGTCTCGGTGATTGAGAAGTTACCATCTTCTTGGTCGGAGTACAAGAAAAAGGCCGAGGCATGAAACTCAAGCGAGATCAACATGGTTGAATTGGGAAAGAAGATTCAAGTGGAAGAGATGTTGTGCACCAAAGACAAGAACGTGTCATCTGCAAAGGGACATGTCTAACAAAGCTCATATGTCCGAACATAAGCCATCCAAAGCTGGAAAAGGTGACAACAACAATCGCAACTCGAAGCATGGACCTAACAAGAAAGGTACGTTTCGTAAACCGGAATCTAGCATTATTAAAATTAAGGGTCCTTGTTGGGTGTGTGGAAATACTGTTCATATGGCGTTCACCGTAGACAACGTAAGGATAAGAAGAATAATGCTAACTTGGTTGAGAAAAGCAAAGACGAGTTTTACGCGTGGTGTCTCAGAAGTTAACTCGGTGACCAATGTGATGGATTGGTGGGTAGACTCTGGAGCTACCAAGCATGTTTGTGGGAATAGAGACCTGTTCACCTCCTACCGGAGGGTAGGGGAAGCGAAAAACTCTATATGGGTAACTCATCTGCATCAGAGGTTGCAGGAAAAGGAAAGGTCGGTTTGAAGCTCATATTTGGAAAGACTCTCATTGAATGAAGTTTTCATGTTCCAGGACATCCGCCAAAATCTTGTTTCTTGTTACTGTTTTAGATGATAAGGGTTTTAAAGTTACAATTGAGTCCTGGAAAACTTATAGTAACTAAGGGCAATGATTATGTGGGTAAGGGTTATAAGACTGGGGTCTATATAAACTTAATGTAACCTTGTCCCGAATTGAAATTGAATGATTCTTCTGCTTACATGTGTGTGTCATTGAACGTTTGGCATGGTAGACTTGGTCATGTAAACTATAAATCAATGCATAAATTGGCTAGCGTAGGCTGCATACCCAAATTCACTTTAGATAAAAATCATAAGTGTGAGATTTGCGTAGAATCTAAGCATGCTAAGAAATCATTCAATAAGAATGTCCAGAGAAACTCTAAACCCTTAGATTTAATCCACTCAGACCTAGTTGATATGAAGTCGGTTCAAACAAGAGGTGGTAAGAAATGGTTTATTACTTTTATAGATGATTGTACGAAGTAATCTTTGCATGTTTACTTACTTAGAGGGGAAGGATGATGCCTTAGAAGCCTTTAAGATATATAAAAGTGAAGTCGAAAACCAATTGAATACTACCATTAAAACTATTAGGTCTGACCGTGGTGGTGAGTATGAAATTCCCGTAGGAGATTTATGTGAAGAACATGGCATAATACATGAGACTACAACCTCTTATTCACCTCAATCCAATGGTGTAGCTCAATCAACGTAAGAGCCGTACCCTTAAGGATATGATGAATGCCATGTTGATTAGTTCGGGATTACCTTGAATTTGTGGGGGAGGCTATCCTCTCCGCCAATTACATCCTGAACAGTACCCTTTAAAGGATCGATAAAACTCCATATGAGTTATGGAAAGGTAGACAACCATCTTATGATTACTTCAAAGTGTGGGGGTGCTTGGCAAAGGTGGGCATCCCTCCTCCTAAGAAAAATAAGATAGGACCCAAAACCGTTGATTGTGTTTTTATAGGGTATCCTGAGCATTCTAGTGCTCATAGGTTTATGGTTGTGAGTTCTGAAATTTCTGACATAGGGTTGAATACTATCATGGAGTCTAGGGATGCTGAGTTTTTTGAAACTTTTTTTCCTTTGAAACGTGATTCTCGAAAGAGATGTTTAGATGATCCCCTAGATGTTCCTTCAACTAGTCAATTATTACCTTTAGAGGAAGATGAACCGAAGTGGAACCTAGAAGAGGTAAAAGGGTTAGAACTGGAAAACTTATCCCGGTTGCATTACATACCTAGCCGAGTCGATCCTCAGACTTATAGAGAAGCCATGACTTGTCCAGAAGCTCCGTGGTGGAAAGAAGCTTCCATTAGTGAAATGGATTCCATTCGAGAAAACGGTACTTTTGAACTTGTAGATTTACCTCCAGGGTGTAAGGCCATAGGTTGTAAATGGATTTTCAAAAGAAAACGAAAGATAGATGGAACTATTGAAAAATACAAGGCTAGGCTGGTAGCTAAAGGCTACAGACAAATAGAAGGTATAGATTTCTTTGACACCCTATTCACCAAAGTGAGTAGAATTAGCTCCATTAGATGTTAATTGCTATAGCTTCATCCATAATTTAGAGATACATCAAATGGATGTAAAGACAGCGTTTCTTAATGGTGAGTTAGATGAAGAAATTTATATGGAACAACCTGAGGGCTTTGTAGTTAAAGGTTGTGAAAAGAAAGTGTGTAAACTGGTTAAATCTTTGTATGGATTGAAACAAGCACCTAAACAGTGGCATGAAAAATTTGATCATGTGATGATTTCTAGTGGTTTTAGAATTAATGAATCGATAAGTGTGTTTATACTAAACTTGTCAATGATGCTTGTGTGTTTGTATGCTTGTATGTTGATGATATGCTTATACTAGGTACAAACATGGATGTTATTAATTCCACTAAGAAACTGTTGAATGAGAACTTTGACATGAAAGACTTAGGCCCCATTGATGTCATATTAGGGATGAAGATTAGAAAAACTTCTAATGGCTATAGTCCTAGTCGGTCTCATTATGTTGAATCCATACTTAAGAAATTTAATCGGTTTAATCAAAAACTGTGTGTACTCCTTATGATTCTAACCGTCGTCTCGGGAAGAATAAGGGTGTAGGAGTTAACCAACTTGAATACTCGAGAGTCATAGGAAGTCCGATGTATTTGATGAATTGTACGAGACCCGCACATTGCTTATGTTGTAAGTAGGTTAAGCGGTATACTTGTAATCCGGTATGAGATACATTGGGATGCACTTATTAGAGTGCTAAAGTACTTGAAGTACACAATGACCTTTAGTTTGAATTACAAAGGATATCCCATTGTCCTTGAGGGATTTTGCGATGCAAACTGGATAACGAGGATCGAGAGGATTCTAAGTCTACGAGTGGATATGTATTCACTCTGCGGGTGCGTACGTATCTTGGAAGAGTTCTAAACAGACATGTATAGCTCGTTCCACTATGGAATCGGAGTTTATTGCGTTAGATAAAGCGGAGAGGAGGCCGAATGGCTAAGAAACTTTTAGAAGATATTCCTCTACGCATAGGCACATGCATTATATCTATACATCATGACAAAGAATCAACGATAGGTAGAGCTAAGAGTAGCTTCTACAATGGAAAGTCTATACATATTCGTAGAAGACATGATACTTTGAAAACACTAATCTCAACAGGCGTTATTTCCATAGATTGGACGCAGTCCAAGGAGAATATCGCGGACCCTTTGACGAAAGGTTTGTCCAAGGAGATAGTTAGTAAAGCATCGAGGGGGATGGGGCTTAGGCTCAATAATTAAACTTTCCATGAAGGATACTCAACCTTGCTGACTGGAGATTCCAAGATCAAGGTTTCAAATGAGACAACTAATTCATGGTGGGTAAAGGTAAACACTATTTGAGAATTTCATTCTCTGTCCCTTCCCTATGGTGTTGATGTGATAGTGTGACTGCATGTGGAGGATGACTTTTAAATAAGTCTTAATGAGTTCCATAGTTTCAATTTAAGATTGAAGTGGGGTGTAGTGAGAACACTCTTGATGGAACTCACCTATCACGAATGTGGAAGTGGGGCCGCTTCCTATGAGAATTGAGCCAATTCTCTAGAGCATTTTAAGAAACAGATATGTCCAGGGCCAAATTGGACAACACGGCACGAACTTAGCAACACCAGGAGAATATCATGTGTGGTTGTTGTCGCGAATTACACCAACGCTATCAGTTCAAGACTAGGTTCACTGTTTAGCTAGTAGTTCCGGTAACTTCTCACTAAGTAAGGGTTCAAGACCTCAGAGCAACTCCAGTGGCACGACTATTACCAAAGATCAAAGACCAAAAAAAAGACCAAATTTTTAGTTTGGTCCGTCCTGTGACGCAGTGGGTGGCGAGTATATTTAGTCGAGCGGAGGTATAAACTTCGTTTGGTAATGGAGCGGTGATAAAGTTTACGCCCCGTTCAAGCGGTGATAAAGATTACGCCCGATGTGGGGCGAAGGTAAATATTACGCTCGGTACCGGGCGTACGTATAGTTTACGCGGGGAGAACGCGCGGTTGTATAATCAACGCCCCATGGGGCGGACATATAGTCACCGCCTGTTATCAAGCGGGTGTATAATCAACGCCCCATGGGGGCGGCCATAAAGTCACCGCTTGATAACAGGCGGTTGTATAATCAACGCCCCATGGGGGCGGACCCTAAAGTCACCGCCTGTTATCAGGCGTACATATAAACTCCGTCTGATGTCGCACACGGTTTCTGCACATGTGGTATTTTGTGTTTTATGTATTTTATTTTTACCCAGTGAACAAGAACGTAACAAAAGCCAACACGTGTTCGAATTAACCCTAATATACTCTGCCCATCGTCTTCTTCTCTTTTCTACAACTTTCTTTATATCCATCAACGCCTCACAGACGAACAGGAAGAAGAGGTGAAAAAAAATTTACCAAACAAACTAAAAATTACCGTCATCCGGGTCACACAATGGTATGTTTACATTAATCGTGTATCTTCTTGTTAATTTTTTATGTTGAATAATTAATTTAGTTTGTTAAAATTAGGTTTTTTGATTTTGGTAATTTGTGGGTTATGGATATTTTTTGACATTTGGGGTTTTAATTTGTTTAAATTATAGACATGGATGTCTTTGCTTCAATTTATGTGTTTTATTAGTATAGAAATGTAAAAAAAGTTTAAATTTTTATAAAACAGTTTACATGATTTGTGGGTTATATGGATTTTAATGTGTGGGTATTTTAAAAATTTGGGTTATGTAATATTTGTGTGGTTATGTTTCAAAATTGTATGTCAATTTTGTGTGGTTATGTTTGAAAATCAATGTTTTGTTTGAAAATTGTGGTTCTGTCTATTTTGGGAAGTTATGTTTGAAAATTGTTGTTCTGTCAATTTTGTGTGTTACATATGTAGAAGAAGAGCTAATTTAAAAGGGGTTAAAAGCAATTCATGTTCTAGTGATGGCATATGAAATGGTGAAATGATTAAATTGAGTTGTTTTGAGGTATTTTATTTTTGTTTTATATGTTGAAATATATCTGTGAGGATTGAATTTGTGTTTGTGGAATAATCAAATTTGGAATTATCATAGTTTGTGTTAATGAGTGATAGTATTTGGAATATAAATGGTGCTAGACGTATGAAATTTAGGAATAATGAGTGTTGGTAATTTAATAATGAAATTGCATCTATATCATGTTTGCATAGATGTGCAAAGATGTTGAACCGATTGACAGCACGGTTCAATGGTGGCGTCAAGACGAACAAGAAATGTGTAAATGTGTAGCCAAGAGGATTATAACTTAATCTCTACTTGGTAAAATAAAGGAGGTTGATATTCCCCTTGTTAGGGAGGTTTCCTATCTGCAAGATGATAAACCACACGCTACTACGGACATCACATTTACGGGGAGCATAAATTGAAGTATCAACATCGTGGAAGTTTGGCATCGGTTATTCATCATTATCAAACCATTTCACAACATTGTCCTAGAGCTAAATATATTATCGAAAAAGCGGGATGGCAAAGGTTATTGAGCATACAATGTAGTGAAACTCAACATTCGATGGTTGATTATATAGTTGAGCGGTTTTGGGATACAACAAACACTTTTCACTTCCCATTTGGTGAGATGGGATTCACCCCTTAGATTGGGTCATGTTGATCGGATGAGTATTGGTGATGCGCTTGACGTTCCATACAATTCGGGAAGTATCAAATTGAATATGTTCGT